>OY735222.1:5831624-6021624 GCA_963457665.1 Thysanoteuthis rhombus | reverse complement strand
GTCATGGAAAAAAGTCATAACATAAAATGTGCGGTAGGTAAGGTGCATTAGAAGAAAACAAGTCATAACTTTGGTTTCTGGATAGGAATCATTTTCATGAATAAAATTACTTATTTAGATATCTCCATGGACTTTTGACAGCCAGGCAATACGTATCAATAAGAACGCCCGAAACTTCTAACATATAAATTCTATCGGACTAATCACTGCGTCATTTGCAAGAAAAAGGATTGTAGAAAATTCTGATATAAAAAGTACTTGTGTATACTATGTACACCAGGATATATTAGTGTTTGAAAAGTTGTTAACACAGTTGGTTAGAGAGTAACGTAATAACCCAAGTTATGACTTTTTTCCTATGTTTTTTTCTACACAGAATGTGCTTGTTAGCGTGAGTTTATCAGGAAGAAGGTGAAACCTAGTCTCAAACTGCTATCTAGGGATTGCAGAACTGCAAATACTCACAGGATATATTACACTCTATCTGTCACTGTTGCAACTTAGCAAATAAATTGCCTGCTCTTGTCTAAGTCTAACCAACATTTACTAGAGATAATTCGATTCGCAGGGAGTACTCTCGGCTTGCTTGTAGATAACAAGGTCTCCTGTGTGAGAGCAATAGTTTGCTTGTGGTCAAACTCCAGGGTTGACTTTGTTTTCCCACTGTAACAAGAACAACTATCATCAAATTTGGGGAGTAAATTGTACCACTGCCTTACAGTGATTTGATATCTCGACCCATTGATTGGTAGTTGTGTCTCTTACCATTTGAACTAAATTGATAAGTCTCATATTTCTATCAAAATCCATGTTAGAAATACGTAAGGGTTTATTTCATTCTAATAGATAAATAAATACCCCCCCAATTATATCAACATTTCCCAACCGAGATTTGGAATTACCACCGAGTGAGTGGTAGCTGAGTCGGTATGAGATTCTCATACCGACTCAGCCTTGATGACAAGTCTTAGATATAAACGAAAATTTATCCTACGGATACGCAATAGATAATTCTTATAAATAGATTCATTTATGCAAAAAAAAAAATTTTTAATTATAATTTCCCTATTTATTGTATACAGAATACAAAAGTTGCATTAATCATCTTTGGTCGGAACAGAAGTAGGAGTGGAGTTTGACCCTGCTGCAATCAGGTTTGTCTTACCAGCTGGGGTGGAATTTGATTGGGAGTACTAAGTTTCTTTCAGGTTCCCTCTCTTACTCCATTAGCCAGTTCACTACATGCAAACATGTTCTGAAATCCAGGGCCCTGTTTGCCTCCCAGCCCCCTCCAGGCTCCAGACACCCGGATGTGCGTAAGATGTGCCCTCTGCTGTACCTTGCTGGTGAGTTCGATCCCCAATGGTCGCCTCAGTATTATGATTGTGTAAGTCAGTTCCGCAGGACATTGGTAATATTGGTGTGTTCGATCTTCACCGGGTGCGCCACCAATGTGTCCTTGTGTCAGACTAGGATAAACTTACTACCCTCCCCCCCCACACAGAGAACGCCAGCAGAAGAGCTAATACCAAACAAGTCAAAGATCATTGCTATTGTAATAATGGGTTCGATTCTCGCTAGATGACCAAGTATAGAAAGATAAGTCTGACACAAGACCAAAGGTAAGGTGAGGGAAGTGAGAGTGGAATGATTGTATTGCGCCAATCTTCTTATCCTAAGGTCTACAACAATCGAAACTTAATTTTTAGGCTTTAGACTTGTGAGAAAGGAGTAATGAATGATTGACAGTTATTTGCTCTCTTTCAAGCATAACTATCTTCTTCCATTCTTACCCTTGTTCACTACATTAGAAGGTAGGGTGGCAATCATGGTGAAACTTCGCTCCCATTCAAGCATAAACACCCTCTTCGATTCTTATCTTTGTTCATTACATTACAAGAGTGGTTGGGGAGGGAGACATTTATAGAGAAGGTTGAGTCCAGGTTGCTCCCATCAAAACATAAGCACTCTATTCTATCTCTAAAATTGTTCATTACATTACAAGAGTTGATGGGAGAGAGAGAGAGAGAGAGAGAGAGAGAGAGAGAGAGAGAGAGAGAGAGAGAGAGAGAGAGAGAGAGAGGGGGGGGTTAAAAGGCATGTGGTGAATAGATAATCAGAAAGCATAACAGTTGTACATACAGATAGAATGATGGTACTTATAATCTATATTACGATGGTCAGATTTCTGTGTGTTTGTTAGTATGATTGTATGTTAATTACTATAACACTGCAAAAACTGTACATCATCACGAGATTTTCGTTATTACCACACTGTTAGCATGCTCTAACTTGTAGGTATAAGCAAAACTATTTTGCAGCGATAATAATAGTGAAGGGTCTGCATTCGCGCATGCTGCGTCAATCTATATCATAGTGATCCATTTTATCAAAGGAGATAACTCCAGACATAATAAATCCTAATTATGGTGTACTTTCGCTTATCTATTTATTTGCAAATAATTATCATGTAAATTCTATAATCAGGAAGTGATTCGACATCGAGCTTAATGGCCTTTGAGCGAGTTATAATAAGGACAAAGGAAATCATTCAACATTTCAGCTTGTATTGGTTGTATTTCTTTTGGCATGCAATGGTATTTTGGCATGCGCAGAAAGCAACTGTGATTATTTGGGTTAGATAGATATTGGGGGAGATTTCATGTCTTAATGGGAAGGGCTGATATCTGAACCCCGTGAATACGGAAACCCAACTGTAAAAACTACAGCAACCACTTAACTAACGACTGCTGCCGCCACAGATACTATTACTACTCAAGTATGACAAAAGTACAAAAGTAAAAAGCATTGGTACTTATTTACAACTCCACTTTTGCACGTGACTGTTGTTGTTGTTGTTGTTGTCCTTGAATTCTTGGTGACTACAGCAAGGTGGGTGGGTGTGCTTGAACGGAATGAGGTTGGGGGCTAGAGGAACCGTCGGTTGAAATTATTCTCGAGAAACTTTGGAAAGTACCCGTTTTTTTTTTGTTTTTTTTTTTCCTCTCGAGGTTTCTTCTGTGAAAGGTAACACGTTGTCTGGAAGAGATGAAAGACCAGAAGCAGTAAAGGCGCAGACGAGACGCCATGCATAGACCATGTTTTCCAATGGATATATTGTTGCTTTTCGTCAAAGCAGTCCTTATAATTTAACGTTTCTGAACGTGGGGCCCACGTCCTTGAAGGAGCAATTTGTTATATAGTCGGGAGGGGAAATTTGAAATTTGGTTGTGAAGAGTGAAAAACGTTCTTCGGCTCAAAACTGAGTCGTATTAAGGTGTGACAGATTGATTCCCAATAGTACAATAAGTAACATATGCCTGTCGTCAAAACTGACCATAGTTTTTTTAATAATCATATAAAACGGCGCACCCGTTCAAAATGGTGGTTCAAGACATGGATTAATTTCTTCTTCTTCTTTTCAAACTTCACGCTTAGTATTTAATAATAAAGTACTCAATTTTAAAATCATTAATCAAAGGAAACGTATACGTGTGCTGTCGAGAATGACGGCTTTTTATATAATATTTTTCTGACGGTCCACTGAACAGATTAAGGATAGTTATGAAAATTTAAATACATATTCTGTATGATTAATTGTTGCCATTTTTTTACTGCAGGGATACATATCAACATTTTTATCACGTCATGAGAACATTGATGCGATTCTATTCACTACGTCTGTTGCATGAATGAAATTCAATTTTATATTGTCAGTTACGACCCTTACCGTGACTAAAGATATTTGTTCATTGCTAATTATCAAATGTATGGATATCAATTCCTAATTACACAATACTGTTAATTACTAAATTTTATTATAGATTCCATAGTAACTAATACTTAACTCATTGACATTGTGAGGCATAAAAACAATGAGATAAGCGTATGAAATGTGGTTCTTTTTACCACGTGATATACAATTACTTTTTCCATGGTAAGGTGGGTATCAAACATCTTGAGCTGCCATGGTGGGGTAGAGACAGAAAAGGTTTAGAACCACTGTTATAACTAGACAGAACCCAGAGAGCGCATACGTTATCCAACGCCATTGTCAATAAAACCTGAATGAATATCTTCATATATAGCTACGATACAAGGGTGGTGACTGTAACAAAAAATTCTGGACGGGTCCCCATAATTTAATCAATTGTTCCCCAGCCCATGGCCTGTCCTTCAACAAAAATGTAATTGGAATTCATTGCGAACTTTTGGAGACACGTGAGGACAAATAGGACCTATATAATATAAGATGCATAAATGTAATGGTTGTCTCCATTTTGAACGTTATAGGATCTATTCATTGGAGATGCATTGGCGATTGTGACATTTTCCGTTTCAAAATGACCACCGTTCCAGCTGTAGAGTGGCAGGTGTTGATAACGATTTTAAAGTCAAAGAAGCAGAGGACAATGACCCTAACACCAATCCTGAAAATACTAATCCTAAAAAGCATCAATCCTGGAAACACTGACCTTTCAGCTGGAGTACCGGCCATTTTGAAACGGGAAAGTCAGCAACAGCCGATTTATTAATTGTTTCCTGTAGCATTTGTAGATGTTTACGGATCGGGGTGGTGGTCTGTTGCCCTAATCTCCATTGTTCTCAATTGGGTTTAAGAATGACAATGGCGACTGCCAAGCTAAAGGATATTTTTTATCAGAGTGATCAAGGATCGGCAACCCTTTTGCCTCTACACGTATAAATGAATCAACAGTGGGGCAGATAAATGTTATTAAAAAGCTCGAAATATGTGAATTATCGATTTAAATACATCTGATTATATTTTGCCTCAAATCTGGCCCGTGGAACTTGGCTTGTCCCCGTCTCAGATGGACGGCCTTACATGGCTGGAGAGTATCAAGCAGATTTATGCCTTTCCCAACGGAATTTGTGCGAAGTGAATGTAAGCAGCCTTGGTCTAAATCTGAGCTAGGTTGGCCGATTTCCTTGCAGTTCTAATTTTTTCAGCACAGAAGCGCTGGGCGAAAATGGAAGTATTTTTGTTGGGTGTTAGAGTCGGAAGAAAAATGATTTCGACAAACTAAAGAGTGGTGGAAAATTCTTCTCCATTTTTTTGGACGACTTCGTCATTTCATCATTCAATGCTCATCACTTCTGATAAATCTTACATTTATATAATCAAGGGCGAAAGTTGGAAGAAGTATAGACACTAACCACTTGTCTATAAAAAGTTAATTTTCTCCTAAATCAAACATAGTACATTTTCATAATTTCTAGATGAACATTATCCAATCAGAACGGTTATTATCAGGTATCATTTATGACCAAACTCTTCAAGATTGAAAATCTTCGACCCAAAGTATTTCTTGGACGACAACATATCCATATTTTGGGCAATGTAATTTCAATGATATACTGTTTGATCATAAATAATACCGGATAATATTCGTTTTGATTGTGTATCGTTCCACTAAAAATAATCCTGCTATGTTTGGTTTAGAAGAAGACTAACTTTTTTTAAAAAAGGTGGTAAGAATGAACCCACTAATGGGTGATATTCTATGTATTCACTCCTGTCTTACTCTCTATTTCCCCACACGATATCTCCTAAAGTTCTGAATGAATTTCAATGATATTTCCATGGAGGCTGAACCATAGGGCAAGGAAGAATCAATTATTTTTTTTCAATCCAATTTTTTTTTCGAATGAGAGAGGTTTTTCATTTTTTCCATACATTTACGAATTTTCCTCATATTTTTCCACATGGTATCTACCGAAGTACTTAATGAATTTTGATGACATCTTGTCGAAAGGTTAGCCATGAGCTAATAGGGAATTGAAAAAATTTCGGGGTGGATCCAGAAAGCTTTCTTTTCGATCGATAGATATTTTTGTATATAAAGATAATATATGAAATAATTTCCACTCAGTGTTTTGCTAGTGTATGACATTGGAAGAGGTATTTGCTCTCTGAGTACTTTCTAGTTAGATGGCTGCGTCGAGCAATTAAAATAAGAAGCGATACCATTTCGGAAGATTCATTTTAGGAAAACCAGTATATATGAGTGGGCACATGATAAGTGCCCAATTTAGAAAAAAGTTGATATTTTCGTTATTTTCAGAGCTATAATGATCAATTTTTTGAAGTAAGAGCACCTTAAGAATCATAATGCAGAATGTTCAAGCTTCAAAACGGAAAAAAAATTCTCTAAAAATAACGAAAATATCAACTTCATAGAAATGATTAGTTAGGAACCTACGCATAGCCACTCAAATAGGGTTGCTATATCTAAAAATACGGACCTATGTCCAACCATAAGAATATACGTACTCAGCATTTCCAAAATGAATCTATAAGCTTACTTTATTTGTATCTCAGCCCACCCAGTAAGTTATATCCGGGGCTGATGTGGACCCGAACTCATCAAAACGCTTGAACTCTTTCGGGTATTGGGTATGTGCAGTCATTTTGGTGTCACGAATTTATTTTCGGTGACTATTTTAAGTTGATTCAGAGAAAAAAAAATAAATCCAAATAGAAAAAAACAAAAACAAAGGGTCTGGTTGGTCACCCAATAGAAACTGTCACGTAACCAACGTATTTTGGCAGCACACCATATTAGGGCTGATCAATTAAAAAATGGCAAATGAGGTGATCAAAGAATAAGTTACTTCTCTCGCCTCTTCTTGGGTTATGATCACTACCCCCCCCCCAAAGCATGAACAATGCTGGACACAAACTTAGGGACTTTAGCATAAACTTACATTGTAAATTGAACCCCTACTCACAGAAAGCTTTTCTAGGGTTAATTTTTTCAAGACATAGAAGGGAGTAAAAATGTTCAAATTTTCAGCCCTCTAGCTTCATCGGTGTGGTCTGTACGCATGAGACACACATGGTCGGCCAGCGGAATAGACGGATTAACTTAAAAACTGAAGAAACCTATGTTGACAGTTTTAGTTGACGGTTTCTAATAGGGACTATAATAATTTTTTTTCTCTCTTGCATTTCAGTTCGGTAAACACTGTATCGAATTCCTTGGGCGATAAGAAAGTTGAGCGATCACAATGATTAAAGTTCTGGTTTGCGGGAAGTTTGGTGAGGAGTTTGTAAAACACAGTTTGTTTAGTATAACTGTACATGTTTGTGGGTAATCATGCAGTAAATGTTTCTACAAATGAAAACATCTTGCAAGCAGCAATAGCCAATAATTATTGACAAATAATGTCATCTTTTAGTCTCGATCAAGATCGTAGTATTGGAGTATTTTGCTAGAATCAACTCAGATTGCTCATGTTCTCAAACATCGTCCCCGTTGGTCCTATTTGATAGCATTGGCGTACCCTTAAGGAAAATATAGTGTATAATGTATGAATACCATAGAACAAACAATAGACATGAACGGGGGGGGGGGTGTTCTGAAAAGTTCTCGGCCCGACCAAGAAGAGAATCGCCCCGACACGCTTTCTCAAATCTGAGCGTTATTTTCTCACTGTAGCTGGAAAAAGCGTTCATTTATTTTGTAAAGTGCCAATCTGTACGATCTTTGCACTTGTAATTTTATTCAATTTAAATCTTAAGTGAAAAGTATGAGCTAGGTATTTCCTCAATAAGTTGCTCAATTCTAGACACTGTTTCAGATAGACACATCTTCATAACATTCTCAATTGACAAATTTGCATAAAGTTTCCTTAAACTAAAAAAAGAAGAGCAAATCTTTTGACAGAATGCTGTGTTGGGGTGATTTGCTTCGATTTTGGATAAAAAAAATCATAATGAGTTGGCATGAGTTGGCAACCGTGGTCCTGTCCGGCAATACCACAGAACAGACAATATACATTTAGTATCTGTTAGTAGTTACATTCAATTTAATGTTACATTTTCAATGAGATCGATGAGCTAAGCTATTTCCAATAGGTCACACTGTTCAAGGCAGTTTGAGAGAGAAAAATCTGCATACTGTTCTATATAGACTGTATGGTACAGAATTCGTTTTTGGTCATACACATTGCAGGAAAAAAAACTGGCATAAAAACCTTGTTCACAACTCACGAGTTGTTTTTAGTTAGTTTTAATTACTTAAAAATTCCAGTAGTTATACGAAATCTGCGTTACCCTGTAAACTTCATTTGTGTACCCCTAGGTGGACAGGTACCCAAGTTTGAGGGCCCCTGTTCCACGAGATTATCTTGCTAGCCGGTACTCCCATTGAGCGCCCAGTAGAAACATGTACACCTTTATTTAGTATTACTTAGTTTGGCTCAAGGCTGAAATGGTGGAGCACCTGATTAAGACCTAACTCACTACACGACCGATTATGTGTTAGACGAGTTTACTAACTAACCATCTTTGCAGCAGGCGTCCAAAAGCCTGAGTGCTTATCTATATCATTAACTGTGTGGCCTTTTCTGTTCATAGCAATGGACTCTTCCACTTGAGTGTAACGATTCTTCTGATAAAAATATCTTCTCCCCACTTTGAAACAATCGACTCTTCCATTGAAGTTCGGTTGTTTCTTTTCACAAAAAATATGTCATAGATATCCAAATATATTTTCACATGAATCAACGTCTTTTGTTTTTAGGTTCAGTCATCGTTCGATAATATCTAAATAACCCTTACGGCACGATCTCGCTCCCGATGTATCGAAAAATTCTTGTTTAACCATCGTAGCCATCACAGATGGCAAAGGGATCTATTCTTAAAAAAAAAAATTTGCATGTGTTTGAGAGTTCGTTCACGCGGTTGTATGTTCCAACTCTCCTGGCCATGCCATTTTGTCCACAGACTTGAAAATTAGCTCCACCGGAACCATTCTAAAAGGATTTTTTAAAACAATCATTTTCCGAAAAAAGCTTTAATAAGGGCCTTATTTTGACAGGCTTATTAATAACAACCAGATTCAACGGAATCTCCAAGTTTCTAGATGTTTGTTTTCCGTTCTCTTTTGGATGTTTTCCAATTGCTGTGATGAATAAAATTTATTCTGACCATATTTATTCGTCGATGGATTACATTACTTCTAAGTATTGTCCATGAAGGCTGGAATTTATTAAAGTAAATAAGCTTAACACGGCATGAACCCAAAATGTTGCATCAGAACAAGTGAAAAGAATGCTGGGATGAGCGTGCAAGGTCCCAAGGGGGGTAATTTGAAGGGGCCCAAAGCACCTTTATCCTTTGCAGGCTATTTTTCGTTAATTTGCAATAGCTGAATACTTTTTCAGACAGGCTTTGTATAAGTAGTAATAACGTTAAGGCTAGAGAATAGTGAACGTTTCACAGTATGTTTATAGAAGGCCGGGATTTTGAGATCTCGAGATTTTTCCAAAAGAAGTTACCAGAGGCGAATAAACATTGAATAAAAAAACCGTATAGAAACATATGACGAGTTGAATTTTTTTTTTCAACTTTGTGTGAATACGTTGGAAATAAACCTGGAAACACGAGTGTAGATTCTGTTTATTGGTTTTAGCTGATTAAGTTTCAGGATATTTATTCGCTTCCCCCACGAGGACTAATTCAATGAGGCTAGATTTAATGTAGGGCTCCACACGCGTACGTGGGTGACGATAAAGATTTTTAGTCCCTTAGTACTTGCCCTTTGGGCATCGGAGATTGTTGAATTCAATTGAATATGGTTTTCGCTGATCAGCACAGACACGGTATAGAAGTGTTTGATAAATGGAGAAATGAGTTAAAAACATCTGCAACCTACGTTACAAATTGTTGCGGGATATGAGATCCGAAAAAAATGTTTGTTACGGTTATTTGACACTGCAGGAACAGAGAGCCTCCTCTTCTTATATACGGATAGTACAGCTGAGGAAAGCCATAGAATAGATCGGCTGAAACAAGAAGAATTAATTTTTCTAGACCTTGTGTGTGTGTGTGTGTGTGTGTGTGTGTGTGTGCGCCCCCATCCCCTCAAAAAGACGAAATTGTCTTTTCTCTTTGATTTCCTATACACTTCATGCAAGTCAAGGTTGTAGAGATGCTTATACAAATATGACATTAAAAACTAGCCTGCCTGCAGCAGGGTCAGACTTCACCCCTCCTTCTATTTCGACCGAAGACGATTGCCACAACTTCTGTACTGTATATATAACAAGTACTTTCGTAGATATGTTAGACTTTATCAGTTTGGATCAGTCGGTAAGTGAGCCAGCTACCAATAATTCAGTCGTGATTTCAAATCACAGTAGGGAAATATTAATTCTATAAATGTATCTATTTATTTACTGGAATGAAATAAGCCCTTGCGTATTTCAAACAGAAAATTTCGCAGACATGCAAGACTGCCTCCAAGAGCTAAACGGTTTCGACTGTCCTTCTATTTTCCCATTGCCTGGGGTGGGGATGTGCATTCATGCTTTCCCCAGGGGCATTAGTGCAGAGTGAACGTTAACTATCCCTACCAATTCGCTGATTCCATTCCATGTGCCGTCAACCGTCTGGCCACACGCACCTTCCATCAAAAGAAATCAGACAACGTAGACATTATATGGATTAACGTTTATTGACAAATGTATGATACATGATGAAAATATGGCCAGAAAAATGCGAAAAAGTCGAAAGTAACCCCAGGTGTTCCCCTCCCTACCCGTACCCCGCTCAAAATATTTCGGTGCTCCTTAGCCGGGAACGAACTCAGGCCGAATCAAAGTGAGTTGATGGTCAAATCCGTCCCGACAATCACTGCATCCTGTCGAAAACAAAAGATTAAAATGTTTAAGACGCGTCATCAAGAATATTGTTTCTTCTTTTTTTACAACGTCAGAATACATATACGAGATGTGGCACTCATCTTCCCGACTCTTCTTCATATCCCGACCACCAAGATTTAGCTGCATTTTTTCTCGTAAAAAAAGACACAAATAGTGGATGTTTTGCGTTAATCTTCAGCACGAAAATGAAAACTAGATCCCTAACGCCTAGCCCTGAACATCAACCTGTAGAGTTGGGGGACAGACGAAGCAAACTTAGCATATCGATCCCCACCTGGTTATAAACATTTTGGTATAGTTTGGCCGAACAAAAAAGCCTCCGAACAGACTGCCCTATATTTAAAAATCTTTCTGTTTTCAAACTTTTGACAGCATTAGGTTCTTCTTCGGGCAAAGCTGCAAACATCTGACAACTTGATGGATCTTGAACCTAGCTAAAAAGATATGTCAAAATTGACTGTTCGAGAGAAAAGTTGAAATGTTTTGATACTCAAAGATAAAACTGCTGTTAAAATTTGACCCCAAACTGCCTGCACGAACTGAATTACTATACGACGAGAAAAAGAAATTGCAACTCAATTTTTTTTTTTCAGGCTTCCTTGCTTTAAATTTATGGACGTTTGCTTTTGGTGTTCACTTACGAAAAGGACCCCTCTTTTCTGCTAATTACGCCGACGTCAAATACCAACTCGTTGAACAATAAGCGCTTTCATAACCAGGCAAAAGAAGTATTCAGGGAGTTCAGTGACCCTAAAAATTCTGATTTCTGGAGCAGAAGAGTAAACAGCATACTCGTAGGCAACACCTACCGACCATACTAAATAATTATAGCCATGACAATACACTATTTTTAATTAGCTAAATGAATGTGAAAAAAAAGTTCTGGACATTTCGGTAACTTGGCTGTTGTCATCTTATCAAATTAATAATCTAAGTGTTAGAGTTAGGGTTTTGGGGTCAGGGGTTAGGGTTAGTCAGTCAGGACAAAGTTTAGATCTCACGTGGGCTTTTAGCTTGAGAGGTACATGTTTCTGTTTTTCCCTGTCAACGAAATCGAAAAGTGGTACATGCTTTTGCTCGAGTATGTTCGTCTGTTGGATTGTTTGTGTGAGCGATGGGGTAAGAAAGGAAGTTTGGGGCAGATCCCCCCAATTTTTTTTTTCTGATAAACAAATATCTTTCCGTTTGAAAAAGAAGTAAATTTATGTATACGCTCATCGCTGTCCAGACGATATCTCCAAAAGTTCTCGATAAATTTGATAATTTTCAATGACATCTTGTGAAAGCGCAGACAATAGGGTACGGGAGAAGTCATTGATTTTGGGGAGGATCCATCTATAATTATCTTCTCCAAGTCGCAGTTATATGTCAAAACCACATAATATTGCCAATTTTTTCCTTGTCTGTGAGGTATCTCCTAAGGTTATCGATGGATTTCAATCAGACTTTGCCGAAAGGTGGGTTATAGACTACGGAAGAACTGATTTAATTATCCTCCATCGCAATGGCGTTGGGAGAGGTGTACACTCTCTGCTTTTCTAATTATTCAGTGTGATGAAGATTAACGAAAAAAGACATTTTGAAGTCAATGTTCCAGACTCTCATTAAATCGTGCTTCACGATGCTGATCTTTTTACTCAAAGTTCCAAATGGACATTTAATTCTGCACAACTTAATACTTATGCAGATTTCATAGTTACTAGCGTTAGCTTAGTACGGTGCGAATCCATTCGTGTTAGGAAGCGTACGGATATCAACAATAGCTAGAAGATGAACAGGAAAATGTTATTAACTACACATAGTTGGATTCAAGGTCACAAGATCGGGGCACCTAATGAGGATAAAACTCACTACACTGCCTATTTGGTTTGTAAAATGGGCTTGCTACGGTAGGTGATCTTTGAAGTTTGCTCAGCTTAAACGGGCACTTGGCCACATGAGCAGAATAATTCCGTTACCGATGAAGAAGTTTAACTCTCACAAGATAGAAAACTAGTGCAATCTGACGAGACCAGAATGAGCCATGTTCCTTTATAAAATTCCAAATAAATGAAATGAGTGAGATTACTCAATTATTAGCATTTAATAATTATCTCATTAACAATCGGTGAAAAATATGAATAGAGGTGAGCGCGAATGCAGACCCAACACTGTTATCCTTGAATTACAATTTACCTGGATTATTCAGCATTCTTCACGTTAGCACATTTTTGGTGCACATTAATTTAAACCACCTGACTACAATGTCTGTTTCGATTACTTTTAGTATTGTATAGATATATAATGAATTTAAAATCCAAGCAAAAAACCCCAAAATTTCAAAACAGTAATCTCTTCCATAAAAACATGACAAAATTACTCACTTCGACAATTCGGAGTTCTGTATGATTAAACGCGACTTTCCTGGGAATAACCAACGGCATTCCTTCAGCACCAATTTCTGCAAAAATAACAAACAAAATATTATGTAGTGTTAATGAGCAGCGCCAGGATTTCACATCATATGTCCCTTTTGTCTGTTTGTTTCTATCACGCTAAAGCAAATAGAAAACGGGTAAGAGGATAAAGCAGTTGTCTTGGTGTTTGCGTACGCTAGAGCAATCAGGGAAAAGTGTAAAGGAACTGTGTTTGTATGTTTGAGTATACATTACCACTAACACTGATTTCTCAGTCGTAGCACGGAAAATAATTCAACTAAATATAGGCATCTCTGATTTTCCAATCGATAAAGCAGATGTTTTCCCTAATATCATTTTTTGTTTTGTTTTGCATTAGATAGATTTGTGTCAATATATATATTTGTGTAATATATCCACACATAAAGAATCCCGTCATTTTGACAAGTATTATGCTAATTTTAATATCAACTCTTGAGAAGAAGATTTTCTTCACACAAGTTTTAGTTTATCATTTTTATGATCTATGACATCGTTAAGGGTCCTTTCTGACATCTCCCAAGCCAAGGGAGATTAAGTTGGCGGCAACGCTCATCTCATTTTCAAGGAACCTTGACAGATACAGCTGGATTACATGAGACTACTTGTAGGAACTACCTCAGCTACCCTCTACTCTGTCACCCATCGTAGAATGCAAATAACGAGACCACCATCATGAAAGAATCTCGAGATGGTTGGAAGGAGGTTAGAACCTTGCATTAGTGCTAAGTGGACAAAGCAGCCTTTGCCAGAATACGAACTCATTGATTCCGTAAACATCACTGATTCCGTAACTGTTACCCCATCCCCCATCCTCACGACAATTGAATTCAGTTAAGAATAATAATCGACAGTTGCTGTCGATTATTATTCTTAATGTGTCCACGCACATCTCTCTAAGAGGGTCTGTAGATCGGCTGGTCGCTCCGTTGGTGGGTCCGTCTTCAATACGTTCGAAATCGATTTCTAGGACATGGTAGAAAGAATGTTTTTAGCCTTGTATCTTTACCGTGCTCCAATTTAGAAAATACAACCAAATCAGGTAGTGTTCGCCCGTTACGTCATATTTTAGGAGAGGGGGTTCAATGTAATATACGATTACCATGCAGAATTGGGCCCTCACTTTATGGACACTTGAAATTACGTCATTCAGGGAATGAAAAACATTCTCTGATGATGTCATAGAAATTTAAAAAACAAAACGATCTGATCAGACATTCTTTCTTTGGGAAGTTTTTTTTACCAGACCTCATATTAGTACAATAAAATACTATTAATTCTGGCTTACTCCGATATAACGTTGCTGCGATATCGAAGATGCAATTATCATTTTTTTTTTTTTACAAGCATCCCTCATCTGGCACTGTTTGCAATTTATACATATTTATATTATTTATTTTATTGAAACTGGCATCACCTAATACAACGCACTTTATTATATTACAGTTCTCGATATATATATATATATATATATATATATATATTGAATGTGAATCTTCACGATATAAATACATTGAATGTGAATCTTCTCGGTCTGTCACAGAAGACTGATGCAACAAAAAATTGTATGGCATTGTAGTAATTGCTGGTTGAATGTGAACACATAGTTGGATTAATGTCTTTGTTTTACTACAAATTCATAAAAAAAGCCAATATGAAAAATACCGAAATACACAGGTAAAGCATCCAAGTCTTTTCGTTACAGTTATCCGTCTGTATTGAACAAAACAGATTTCGACACCATAAGGAAAGCAATGATAATTTCCAAAATAATTTCACTTGAATTCGTACTTACCGTTAAGGAATGGGACAATGAAGTTGTCAATAACCATATTAAAGACCGGTCGAAGTGGATTTACCTGCAATGTAAACTGTTTAAAGATCTTAAACGGTAAAGTGACATATCCAGGGAAAATAGTGACGCTGTGTATGATTATTTCAGACACTCAAATCTATACATTTTCCCGGGGAAATTAAAAAGTAAGGCAAGCTAATTAAACACTACGGCACGCGAATAAAGAAATATAGCGAATTTGAGAAATACGGTAAGCAAATTAAAAAAAAAGCATGCAAATCAGAAAAAAAGTACAGCTTGCAAATTAAAGAATATGGCAAGCAAATAAAAAATACAACAGGCAAATAAAAAAATACAGTAGCAAATTGAAAAAATACGTCAAGCAAATTGAAGAATACGGTAAGCAAATTCAGAATATGACAAGCAAATTAAAGAATACGACAAGCAAATCAATGACTTCGACAAGCAAACTAAAAATACAGCAAACAAGTAAAAAAATGCATCAAGCTGATTTAAGAATACAGCGATCAAATTGAAGATTAAAAATGCGGCATGCAAATTGAAAGAAGGGCAAGTAAATTGAAAATACTACAAGCAAACAAGAAATACGGCAATCAAATTAAAGATATAAAAATAAAATTAAACATTACGACGTGCAAGTTAAAAAATAAGGCATAACCTTGTAATATATGCATCTTATAGGCCGGCAAATGCTATGCGCATTGTGTTTTACATAAATATCTAACTTCATATCAAATTTTCAGTCAGTTGAAACACATTTTTTCTCCAAAGGCGCTGGTATCATGCCTAGGAGGTTAACACTAGAGGTTCCAGCGGTACGGCCAAGGGTTGGGATGAGATTTAGTGAACAGATGTCCAAAATTATATTTGTAAAAGGCGACATGTTCTTACTTGGAGAAATAACAACACCTTTTTTGACTGTGTCCTGCCAATGAATTGATTAATGATATACGATTTTATAAAATTTAGTTCGGATTTATCTAAGCTAGCTATTCTCAATCTTTATTATGAGTCGTATGACAGCACACTTAGAATTACAGGATGACTAAAAAGAAACTTGCGTCGAAATGCATTAGAAACATATTGATTCGATTGAGGTTTGAATTTAGATGAAATGTTTGACGAATCAATTTCTTTCCGCTGCCATTGATACCTCTGAATTGAGAAGTATTCATAAACGGATCATCAAACATATTTCTAAAAGGGAGTTGATTTGAACTGAGCGGCGGATTAACAGTAAAAATGAAAGGATTCCCACGAAACATTTCAGGAGTCAATGAAAGGGAACTTTTCTATCAGCTCACTGATATAGGTTCTCATCACCCCTTTTCCCTTTCATCTGTCGCTAAAATGATAGAACAACTAGATTGACAGCTCTGTGGAGGAAGCGGGACAGACATAATACCAATGCTGGACACATCAAGGGTCGAAATATATGTTTGCTTTTTTGGAAAAATTACAAGGCACACAGGATAGTTGTGGCACACTATTGTGCTACGGCACGCAGTCTGGGAACCACAGGTAATATATGACTCAAACTTTACACATTCATCCAATAAATTTTTATTTTTCTTCTTGGACAGAAATTACTTACATCATGATGTCGCAGATAGTGGCCACCAGAGTCGCCGATTTCATAGCTTCAAAATAAGCGAAAAATCTTTGCTTAGTCGGGCACAAGGCCACAAAATGAACGAGACTTGTATTACGGGAATTTATTAAAAAAAAACAAAACAAACCGTCTTCTTTTCTCTTCATTTTGATACAGAATTTCTTTTTCATTCAATGTACAAAATCTTTGGGGAAATGAATTGGTTGTTTTTTCCTTTCAACGAACAATAATCGGAGAAATTTTAATAGAAATAAAAATACTTGTACAATCCATACTCCATGGTTTTGGTCACTGGTCTTTTCAGAAATGATTTCCCTTTCTTCCCCTCTCATTTTATCCCCCTCTAAAATTACAGATTTCTCTCTTTGTTAAGAACACTATCTATCTATCTATCTATCTATCTATCTATCTATCTTTCACCAATCTCTTTCCGATTCACTTAATTCCATAAAGAACGCTGTTACACTATTCAAATCTGGTCTTAAGATGAAATTTTTGCCGTTCTTAGAACTGTCGATTTACGTCGCACTTGTTGGAAAATTGATTAAGATGATATTCGTAAAACAGAGACTGGTTTTGCCTCGTTATAGAATTGTGCTCTTTTGTATGTATGATAGTTTAATGAGACTCGTTGGCAAAACTTCCCTTGTAGAGAATCGATTTCAAGATCTGACCGAAATTTAGTAAACAGTTTTTCTTCACTTACCTCATATTATTGACGCTATAGTAAAGAACACTGTTGTTTACTGTGGCACTTAAATCGGCTTTCACGTTCTGAAAAGGAAGAATTTCAAATGTTTTAAATTTTCTTTCATTGAAACAAATCCTGGTTATAGAAACCTTTTGTTGAATAATCGTAGTCATCAAACATGGCAGAAAGTTTTATCTTTTTCTCCTTTTTTATATTTTTATATACGTGTGTTTGTATGTGTGCCAACGCTCATGGTCATACTTTTTTGTTTATAACTTGGTATCAGTAATCCACTATATTTCTTCTAAACTTTTCAAAAAACTTTTGGGAAAATGTTTTTTTGACCTTTTGGGGTCTTGTTTTAACGAGTTTATTGATAACACCGAGACCCATCAGAATCTAGACGTTTCTTGACGTTTTTATTGTATCTTATATGTTTTCCAGTGCAGTTGTTCAATTATTGACTGCTATGTCTAGTTTTAGCTTTTTATTTCACTTATACAGTATTTCATTTTTTAGAACGACTCCTTGAGCTCGACGTTGTCACTCCTCATTCATAGAAAATATTATGAAATAAGGAAAACTTCTCTGTAATCAGCATTCAATATACCTAGAGTTATCTCTCTTGAAAAATTGGGTCGTCATAATATAGATAATCAGGGTGAGGGCAAACGAAGATTCCACATTTATATTATTAAGTTGTGGAATAGACTGGAGATTACTTTATTCTCCAACTTAGAGCATTTTGACGGTATAGTGTTAACAAAGATTTCGTTAAGATGGGCCGTTTTTGCTGTGTAACAGTAACAAACATACAATCATACCAACAAACATGCAGAAATCTGATCATTATAATATAGATGATTACCTTTAAGATTAATGCACTCGAAATATAAAAGGCAAAGTTGAATGATACAGATGAAAGTCGTATCAACTGCTTAAACTCTTGGGTGCTTAATTGCCAGGGGTCGGAATAAAATGAAGGTTGGGAAATCTGTCTTAATTTGATAAGCAGGAAGGGGTCAGAAAAAGCAAAAACGGGGGATGGATAGCAAACTATGGCCACCGACCAAATTTAGGATCTGAATAAAACAGAGTCATTAGAGAAAGATTTATTGTAGGTTGGGAAAGGCACATGGGAAGTAAAAACGTACAGTTTTGAGAGAAACTGGTGAATTCTTTTATTTTGAAGGAAGATTAAACTGAAAAGTCTTTTAGTGGTACAAAATTTTAAAATCACCGAAATTAGTGGATACAATTAAACTTGTTTAAACGAATTGCGTCTATAAACACAGTTAGTTTAACCAAGTCCCCTGCCCGCCTGCATTGTCTATAATAGTTGTTTTTTGATGTTAAAATCGACAAATTTGTAGTTGTCCACCTCCACCAACTATAAGTGGGTGGATGGAGGGATAGAGATAGATTCGCAAAAATTAATGAGTGGAGAGGACTCAAATAAGGGTGAGGCGAGCGTTTTAACATTTAATAGCGTGGGTCAGAGCAATTGGGCATCCAAGAAAAACGAGCTTTATGAACTATAGCAAGGTTTCTCAACCAGTGTTCCCTATCGCCCCCTTTAAGTTTTTGGAAATCTATCACCCACTAGCCTTACTTTCGCCCCCTCAGATGCAATATTACCCCTCTTCGAAAATGTAGACTGTTATCCAATGCTTTTAGCAAAATAAGGATTCATATCAAGTAGCTTGGGCGATCATCTTCCAAAAGGAACTTTGCTTTCCATTATGTAATGCCATATCTTGGCTTAACCAAGTAAATTCCACAAGTTGCTTACAGCGGATAATTTGAGCATCAGGATGACCTACACGTGCTTGCACAATGAAATAACAGTATGATGGAAATGGAAATTATTAATTAAAACAATTAAAAAATATACGTATTTTAAAATTCTTCACCAAATGGGAGTAGCTTCACCTTATTTGTTGATTTTATCTACACAAAAAAAAGAAATATCCATTTGCGTATGATAAACGATCGCCCCCGCCCCAGCTCAACATTCGGCCCCTTGGAGGCGATATTTCCCCCGATGAGAATGACTCATCTAAAGTGATATAGCTAGAGATTTGGATGATTTCGAGGGTCCCCAAGAGTGGGTTTGTCTCCTCGAAGCCCTTTCCAACATTTAGGGAGATTTGCAAGTAGAAATGCAGTCTGTAGAATATTATTCATGAAGCTTTTGTCCCCCCCTCCCATCCATTGGACCTCTGGGATGTTTTTTTTTTCAAATAGCCCTCACCCTGCTCAGCTACGCCTCTGCCAATGTTTGCTGTGACATACGTTCTACTTACAATCCGAATTCCGAAAGTTTCCACTGTTGACGTGTTGGGCATGTGTACGTGGAAGCGAAGAAGCATAGAGACGTCCAATTGAATGACATCCGTATGGAAATGGGTTCTTGGTCGGTCAAGAGTCGAAATTTCTATCGTTACTTCGCTGTTTGGGAAGGTTTTTCCAATCTGAGAAATGACAGTGAAAATGAAGAAAACCTTAGGATATAAAACAAAAAGACATGCAGATTGAATGGAGACCAGAAAAATAAAATTTAAGATTGTTCGCTGTCACGGGCAAGATAACTCATCTTTGCAAGTCGTCAGTCCAGGGTCATAGACAAGATAACTCATCCTACGATAGTGTTTTATTCTTTAACAAGATGACAAAACTGCTTTAGAAATTGTGCTGTTTATGATATATATATATATATATATATATATATATATATATATATATATATATATATATATATATATATATATATATATATATATATATATAAGAGAGAGAGAGAAAGAAACCTTCACTCACTTGAGGTACAATCGTTCCAATGCAAGCTGACCGCGGACACGTCGTCATGAGAAGATCTTTGCTGGTTGGTGGTAGCTGAAAAGAGCAACAGAAAAATAATTACATTGCCAGCGACAAAACTAAAGATCCTCTTTCTCTCGAAAAAGCTATAAACAAAATGTATTAACATCTCTAAGCATTTATGCGGCAAATGTCAAGCTGAGCATCTTACATTTAGGGAGATAACTTTTCCAACATACATAAAGGGAGACAACTCCAGCATCGAACGAAAAACAAAACAAAAATACAATTACTTTAAAATGTCAATAAAAACACGGAGAAAAAAAGATAATTACGCATCTAACGAATAAAAAAAATAAGATTGAAATGATTTTAAATGATGTTTTTTCCCTAATTTTGCCTTTTTTGAATGATTCCACGGGAAAATTTCCATTTTTGAAAAATATTGGGTTTTAAATTTATGCCCAAGCATGGTTATTTGAAGGAAAATAATTCATTTAAGCTGAACCTCCGTAAAATCTTAGAAAATACATAGATTGATATCCAATGTCTAAAAACAGTATTTTATTTTTATAATTATTTTGTTTCAGTTCCATTCATATCGTGTATTCCATAGCAGTCCGAACACACCAAAAAGATGCTAAAAATGGTCAAAGAATGGCCGAAACGATCGTGCTAATTCAGCGATTTTCACAGCGCCAAGAGCCGCCCTAAGTAGGCAACACAGTCTGTATATATGGTCCAAGTTGAAGTCTATAGTTTGGCAACTAGATAAAGCGACCCGTCTTTAATGAGATAATCCTCAGTAGTATGATGGCCGGTGACAAATCTCGGTTTCTGTTGCATGTGTCAGTGATCCTAGCAAGTTTCAAATCTGGTCGAGACTAGGACTATTTTCCTACAAGTTTCATAACCACCTCACTCGGTAGGATGCAAGTCCATCGACTGGATACCACCATCCTAATCACAAATCTGGGAATACTATACAATTAGCACAGGGAAAATTGTCCTAATGAAGAGTTTTTCATCGGGAATCGAACCTGAATCCGTCTGCGTATAAGGCAAACGTGCAAACCATCACTCTATCCGAGCGGACAGTTTTTCGACTGAGAATCTGAAGTTTTCAAGGCGAAGCTCATAGGCTATGTAACTCTTTCTGGCTGTGTATGCGAGTCGACCAAAATGTTTTCTTTTCATATTTTACTGAATTTTCAATGTGTGAATGCTTCGGATTTGAGGGAAGTCATTACTCATTCGAAAACGTACTTGGTTCGCGAACACAAAGTTCGTACATTTCAATAATCCATGTGTAATATATTAGCGTATTGTATATAGGGATAACATCAATCGATTGGTATTAATTATGGTTGATCCTACAATATGAGAATGAAATGACAATATCAGAAAGCTTGCTGTAACAAATGATTCTTTATTTCGATGTTTCACCTGAGATGAGCTTTATCAAGAACTGAGGAGTTATACAAGAAACTTGTGTCTTTATAAGTGGTCTGTGAATTGTGGTAGGTAGGGTAGTAGTTAATCAAATTAATGGCTGAGTGATGTGCGTTGTGGGCTGTATAATGAGATCTGATCACCCTGTTAGTTGTATGCCTCCTCAGTTCTTGACAAAGCTCGGCTAGGACAAAACGCCTTCTGATATCATCATTCAATTCTAATATGAGAATATATGGAATAAAAAGCTGTAAACCTTGAAATGTCTTAATGAAGAAAATAGAAGGATTCAAAACACTTACGTTTCTGGTGGTGAAATCGTATTTTAGCAAACTATGCTTGTGAGCCGCGTACGTCCACGTGTCAATGACGTAATTTGAAATGATGAAATAAAGCATCTTGCCGCTGTCACTGATGTAAGGCAAATCATTCGGCGTAAAAGGAAGATCGTCGTTAGAATTGTACCAAGAAACACTTGCCTGGAGAAAACAGAAAACGCAAACATTAAAGAAGACGAAGAATGAAGATGATGACTCTTCTTGTTGGTTCACTGGTGTGGAAGGAGCAATGAGTCGAAATGAAGATACATCTTTAATTGTAGAATACAGTCTCACTGGTGAGAATAATCAAGTAAGCATTGCAGTGTTTTAAACCAGTGTTTCTCGAACTGGTGAATGATTCACCCAAAGGTGGATGCTATTATTTGGGGATGGGTGAAACTAAAAGGAGTAAATGAAGGGGGAATGTGACGTATAGAGTGAATTACTTACTTAGAAACCCTCAAAACAGTCAACATAGGTTTATCAGTTTAAAAATTGGTCTGGCTGGCAATTTATGCATGTATATAGCAAGCGTACAGACTGTATCAATGGAGCTAGAGGGCCAAAATTCAAGCATCTACTCCTTATTATGTATAGAAGAAATTCTTGTTTTTTGAACACCCCCAACCGAAGATATGTTTTAGGGTGTGTGTGTGGGGGGAGGGTAAATTTGCAATACAATTTTCTGCATTCACGTTTGTTATTTCAGTGACCATTGCCTAGCAGAAGGAAAGAGAAATAACTTCATTGATCGCCCTTTTTTCTAATTGCTCAATCAAACATCCTCAACACAACACGCTACGAAAAGATGTTGGTTACGTGACTGTTTCTATTGAGTGACTAACCAGACATATTTACTCAGATATTAGAAACTGTCAAATACAACTGTCACCAAAACTGTCAAACTAGGTTTCTTCAGTTTTCAAGTTGGTCTGGCTGGCTGGCTATGTATGTATCACTTGTATAGACTGTACCAAAGGAGCTAGAGTGCGGAAAATTTCAACATCTATTCATGCCTACAAAAAATGTTTTTTTAAATCACCTCTCCTGTATAAATTTTTAGTGGGGAGTACATTTTACTACGTAAGTTTATGCTAAATTGATTTGTGCCTGCATTCATTCACGCTTGTATTTTGAAAATTCAAACTTTCTTAGAGGCCACTATCCAACCGAAGGCGAGAGAAGTAACTTATTCATTAATCACCCCTTTCTCCGGCTCTTTAATTGATCATCCTGACGCTGTTGAAAGACATTGATCATGTGACAGTTTCTATTGAGTGAATAACCAGACCTGTTTACTCATAAATTATATAATATTTTTATTTTCTCTATCCTGAAAAAAGAGGCATTACCATTAAATTGGCCAACTCTTACTGCTTTGAGATGGTAACGGAGCAGAAAATTTGATGTCCTTTCTTGCCCTACCCCCTTTAATTTCAAAGTAGCTGGGTATTTCCTACATATACTCTAATGTAACAATTTAGGGAAACTAGATAAGAGGGTGAAACAAGATGAATTTTTAGTAGAATTATATAAAAAGGAGAAAAAAAATAACAAAAAAACAAAACAAAACAAAAAACATTAGGAAATTCAGTCATGGGTGAACGAAATTTTGTAATGTAGACTTGAGGGTGAATGACACTGAAATCATTTTTATTTTCAACTACATTTAGCTCAAGTTTCAACAGGTAACAAGGAAGGTGTTGTCTAATCGCGAAAGTGTAACAAAAAAAAAAAACAAAAAAAAACAAACAAAAACAAAAAAACAAACAACAAAAAACCCCGTAAAAATGGTGTCTTCAACAAATTATCGTAATCCAATCTTCTCAAATCTGGTAAAATAGGTTGAATTAGTTTCATGTTATTTTTCATGTGGAAAAATGGATTTTTTCTTCGTGATTTATCTTACACTGATCTTTTCAACCTGTTTACAGTCTTACAGATATGGTTGCAGGGCGCAGTTTGTACAAAAATAAAAAAGGAATCCTACGATATAAAATATTTTTATTCGTGATTAGTTGCGTACATTTTTATCAGTTTAAAAGATATGGTCAAATTCATCCGTTTATCGTTGCATAGTAGCCAAGGTCGACAAGTTTATTTGTAGTTATTTATAACGATTCGAGTCAAAATAACATCTAGAGCAAAAAAAATCTTACCCTGTGATCAGTTTGTATGTAGTAAGTGGTGAAGATTGGATCTGACTCAAGTCTGTAGTCCAAGACAAAATCATGGCCAACTTTAACGGTCACTAAAAGAGAGAAAAATTCATCAGATCATACGCATTTTGATACTAGTGAAATTCACAATAAATAGATTCATAGGCAGTCATAGCTGAAGTTGTTCTCTACCCCCACGCTTAGGATTCGTCAAATACTACCGTGCTTCAGATTTTCACTCGTAGGTAAACCGTTAAGCTATGGGTATTTTACTCATTTTCTATAAATCGTCTCTCAATTTCTATGATCTGTCTTCATAAAATTAAGAATTGGAAAAAAATGACAAAAAAGCTGCAAAACTCAAGATGTCGATACTCACGGGGGAATTGGACGATCTGTTCATATCCACTGTCATTTATGACGGAAACGGCCTTTTCACAAATCTGCAAAAAAAAAAAAAAAAATCCAATTTTTACAGATGGAAATTAAGGGGAAGTAACCGAAAATTATGATTCAACTTTTACCTTAGAAATTCGATATCGTTCAATTCATTTATTAAGTTGGGTGGGAGAGACGTTGGCGACAAGCGGCGTATTTGTTCACAACTGGTAGATTTCTCAGACTCGACTGTCAACCAAGTTACTAATGTAGTAACTCTTTTCAAATAATGTTAGTTAGCCTTTTCAGTCTCCTTGGTTTTGAATAAAATGTTAGCTGGATAGAAAACAATACTCGCTTTATTTTAATCAACGATTCAATTCGATTGAATTTTTCCCGCGAAATATCATCTTCGAAACCACAAAACATGCCTAAATGCATGTGCTGGTTGCCATAAAACTTGTTTTTTCTTGCGATAATTTCCTGTTTTAACTCCTAAAACCAAGCCATACAAGCAGGTGTATGTACTGTATGTGTGCTGCGGGGAACAAGATAGAATCAAAGCCCTCACCTCATCTTCAACGGCTTTCCTGATCGATCCTTTGAATAAGAATATGATCATATTGTAAAACCAATTGTAAGTTTCCAGGTCAAAGGTCACATCGCAGCTGCAATGAGTGGCTTTTACTTCCAAGGCACCGGTTGCTGTTTTGGCTGCAAGAGGGACGAAAATAGATTCAATGAATGTATCAATTTCAACGTTTCATAACACACCACATTCAACGAACCTGCTAAGATTTTTAGTCTGATCTGATGGAAATCTAGCATAATTGAATAAACTGCCCACCGCACCACTTCTTCCAGCAGACGACGGGTGGTGCAATGTTCATTTATTTATACAGCAGGTTAATCATTTTATTAAAAATCAGTTGAACAAACATGGTTTTGAAGGGAATAAATGTGGTAGGCTCTTGGAGTTTAGATGAATTGTGCAAAGCATGTCTTAAGATTAGGTATAAGATCCGTTTATTCGTTAAGTGCCATTGATATTCAACTGGAACGGGTCTTTTTCCTCTACTGAATGCAATGAATGTTTCCTTTGTCTTTCCATTTCAAAAATTTTAAACTTTAAAGTGCATCTTTACACAACTAGCATCAATTCCCAACACGAACTTTCATCTTGAATTAATTTTAGTTTAAAAAAAAATCAAAACTCACTCAGACCGTCAGTCTTCGGCTGTAAGTGAACAACGCATATTGGAAATGAAGAATAAAAAGTACGCTCTTGTCGAGACTCAAACTCGCATCTCCTTTATACCGGGAGGCTGTTGAATCTCATCTGCCTAGAGATTATCATTTAATCTTTATTCCTGATCTACGCCGATTGCTCACTACTGTAGACTGATAATCTGAGTAAATTGCTATAAAGAGCTACTAAAAAATTTACTTAAAAAATTTGACACCGCCTAATCTACTTATGTAAGGTTGAATGAAAGAGACGTTGACGACAAGCAGTCGGTCTCTTAAGCACAGGTGGACTTCTCATACGGTACTATTAACCAAGAGAATTTAAGAAAGAAGAACAGCTTGTGACAGAGAGACAATACGAATATCAAACCAGAAAGGATTAACGGACATATGACCCCGGTTAGCGTAGAAATCGGAAAATTAGAAACAAAAAATGAATGATGTTTGGCCATGTTTTATCTGTTAAAAAATAAATCAGGATAATATTGTATACTTACTCAGTTTGACAATTATTTCGACGTGACTCTCCGGCATTGTGGCTTTCAAACCACCAGCATCACCGATTCTGAAACTAGAGACAAAAGAAAAAAAGATAAAAAGTTTTGAAAGTCTTGAAATATTCGATCAAAATGAAATATTGTTAAAGAAAAAAAGATTTAAAAAAAAACAAACTCTCTGAGGTACATTGCCTTTTCTTCCATTTTGAAGTACTCTGCCCTCTGTTGGTGAGCCTGGGTACTAAACAAAATGGCGGGTCAGAATATAAACCTTTCTAGCTCCTAGATATATGGAGATAAGATGGTGGTATCAAAAATGGACTCAAAACGGCAGAATTTGGTACGATTCAATGTGGTCAAGTCGATGTGACTCAGCTCGAAGCAGCCTATTCGATGAATGGACTACTCAGTTCTTACTCGAAATCTTGCCCCAACAATTGAAGAACAGACCCCTCTAGAATATTTACAAGCAATAGCTTTTAATTATAAATATATCTAATTTTTGATATAGGTATAAAATTTACATAAATATTCTTCATAAATATACCCAATTTTTATTCATAATATTGTTTTAAACTTCGAAGAAAGAAACCCCTGGAATATTTATGTCATTTATTTATCGTCATTTAATGAATGTTTGATAAATGTATGATAAACATGTGCTTTAATAATTCTATATATTTCATCTTAAAATATCTTCAAAAGAGAATAAAACACAATTAACATCGAGTAGTCCTGGCATCGAGTCAGTCGCATCGAGTTGCACCCCCACTTCCCAGCAAATACCAACACTTTAAAAGTGGGATGAAATCTAACCCACGATTGTCCAAAGGGAAAAATAGTTTCTCTCGTTTTTATCAGACGTAGTTTAGAAAAATGCAACCATTTTTTAATTGCAACGAACAATATCTACGTGCTTTATTTTACTGAAATCAAAAACCTTGACTATCCGTCATTCCATAGACCAATAGGTCAGCCTTTCTTGAGCTTTTTAAACTTGAGAATCTCTTGATAATGCTCTCATATCTCAAGGAACTCCCGCACAAATTTTTTAAGTAAAACTATCAACACATTGGTGTGTTAAAAAAGTTGTCTAACAGCAGTAATCAGTATTCTGCTGTGCCTATAGATAAATACAAAACACAAAATGTTATCCAAAGATTAAAACAAAATAACAAACGTCATTAAGTAAATAAAACCAGACTATAAGACCATTGATTTTATCTGTTTTATCTGATTGAATCTGAATGGTAAGCGCCGATATGTTTTATTTGTCTTTAGCTCTGTCGATGGGAACAAGAAATTATTCAGATTCGTTTTTGATGAAATTAGATGCTAATTGATGTAAATCGACAGAAGTCAATGAAAATTGGCATTTTTTCTCTATTTTTGATTAACTTATAATGAACAGCTCCCTCTGTATTTAATATTCCGAAAATCATACTTACAACCAAACTTTTTTGAAATATTTCCAGTTTCCGGTAATCTGGGCATTGGCTATCGTTATTGTCCATCTTAGACCGTGGGCAGGAACTAGCACGACATGACCCGTAGGCATTGAGAATTTGTCAAGGTATAAGCTGAAATGAGAAAGTGGGGAAAAATAAGAAAAATTGAAGATTAACAGTTGGGTATGAACATTATTTTATACAAAGTGTCCAAAATGTATATAAAGGTTCCAAAAAGCATATCTTTGCAAAGCTGAAAATGGAGGTGGTTGAGATTGCATTATTTGTCATTCGCACTATGTATTTGTGTACAATAAACGGCCGTGTAGTTTTGATGCTACGAATTAGAGTGGACATCACTACGCATGAGTGAACATACATTCTCCCGTGGGGTTACTCAGTCAGCAATGGGGTGTTTTTGAGTGAGCTAGTGTACTGTGGGGTTCAGAATGACCGTACAAATCATTCTTCAAATCTGATGAGGTTTTCCGAATAAAAATCGTAACGCCCAGGTGCTTGAACCTCCCCATAGTACAGATTTGGCTCTCCAAGACTTTTTTCAAACTGTGGACGATATTGAGGAGAACATGACGAGGCAGTTGATTATGATCCCAATGGAGGTCCCTGAGACTAAAATAGGTGTGCAAGGTCTCCAATTGAAATCTTTGTAGAGACCTAAAGTACCGTGTTCCACAGCAGGCTATTTTTTTGGTAATATTAAATGGGTAGATACTCCCCAGACAAACCTCGTATATGTCGACTCTTGTACTAATTGAAAACGTTTATGTATATGTATTGAATCGTTGGTCTATAATATGCCTCGTGTAATGGTCGACTGCAATTTTTGGAGAAGGCAATAAAACAAATAAAACTAACAAATTGCTACATTTTATGGCACCTAAAGGATATTTCACAGAAGTTTCATTAAAATTCCCCAACGCTAAAAAAAAAGCAATAGAACAAAATAAACTCTCAAAGAGTTTCATTTTATGACTTCTAAAACTCATTTCACAAAAATTTCATTAAAAAAATCCCTAACACCCCCAAAAGCAATATAACAAATAGAACTATCGAAGTAGTACATTACATGTCATCAAAGACACATTACACAGAAGTTTCATGGAAATTCTACAACACTCCCTTAAGAAATAAAACAAAATAGACTCTCATGTGCTACATTTTATGACAAATGAAACACATTACACGAAAGTTTTATTAAAAATTACCTAATACCAAAAAAGCATATGAAACAAATCGATCAATGAATCTCATGATATTTAAAACACGTTACACAAAACTTTCATTAAAAAATTTCCCCAACGCAAAAAAAGGCAATAGAATAAATTGAAATATGAATGTGCTACATTTTATGATATCTAAAACCCATTTCACGAAGGTTTCGCTGAAAACTACTGCGACACCCAAAAAGCAATAGAACAAAATAAACTCTTAAAGAGTTACAATTTACGACATCTAAAACATTTTGTGCAAAAGTTTCATTAAAGATTCCCCAACTCCAAAAAAAAAAGCAGTAGAACAAATGAAACTCTCTAAGTACTACATTTTATGATATCTAAAAGACATTTCACGAAAGTTTCATTGAAAAATTCTATAACGCCAAAGAATTGCCAGAACAAATTAAACTCTCGAAGTGATACATTTTACGACATCTAAAACACTTTACGCGGAAGTTTTATCAAAGATTCTCAACTAAAAAAAAAAAGCAATAGAAAAAATTGAATTATGAAAGTGCTACATTTTATGACATCTAAATCACATCACACGAAAGTTTCTTAAAAAAAATTCCTACCGCCCCACCAAAAAGCAATGGAACAAATTAAACTATCAAAGTACTACATTTCATGGCTTCTAAAACACTTTTCACGAAAGTCTCATTAAAAACCTCCAAGCGCCATTCACACCGAAACATATCAGGTTTCAGGAAAAATATTCTTCATTTCAATTGAAGTCAATTAGAATAAATGTTGCTGAAATACAAGAACCATTTTGTAATTGAATATATTTCATATCGGAAACTTAGTGTCGCTTCTCTCACCCTCCACGTCGTACGCGGATGCCAACTTGATGGAACTATTACACGAGCAGGGGATGACATCTTTTTTTTTTAAACTCATAATTTTGCTTTAAAACCGAGGGGGTATTTTTCGTTACTCACCACCAAAAGCTAACGTCCATATTTCAAAGTACAAAAGGCCGAAAGAAAAGATCAAGTTGTAGTTTCTTTCTCTCGCCTAGAAGACCCAAAATACCAAGTCTTTTTCGCTAGTCCTTAACACGAAAACGAAAACCCCAACTCTAGCCTTAATACCAAACCTCCAATACTAATATGTTTGAGTTCGTATAAAGAAGTGCTTCGGAAGCCAATTGTAATGCTATTCCCCACATCGAGTTCTACGGATATTGTTTTATGTTTGACTCAGGTAACCTTGAAGGTTTCAATGTATGTTTCTGTCTTTTGATGGCTTGGCCGTTTAGATTCGACTTGATACATCAGATGGGGTTAGCCTAAATGCTCTTATAGTAAATACAGATATTTTAGACCTGCATACAATTTGAAAACAGAATTTGTGTTTACAGTGTAGAGGTGTTTAACACTTACTTGGTAAGGCTGTAGTAGGTGTCCCCGGTGTTGACAATGTCCGGGATCTTCCGTAAATGTTTCAGTTGATTATGAAGTTCAGTAAAACCGAGGGTGGCAGCTGGAACAGAATAAAACCAGTTAAGAAATAAGAATCATACAAATAAATGTAAGAGAACATGAGACACTCTTTTGGTTCAGTTTTTCCACAAATTTTTGGACTACCATTCCCTTTCCAAATCTGGTCGAGACTGTTTACCTTTACTTCGCGCTAATGCCCTTAGGAAATTTATGAACCCGTCTCTTCTGTCCCCTGTGATGTGTATATAAGCAATCAGTCTAAGAGTGTGACAAGTCTGAATTCAAAGTCATCTCACCAGAAAATATTTGAAATGGGTGAGCTCAATTAGCAAGTTCCTTGCAAGAACCAAGACTACCATATAATCGTCAAAGGAGGAACTTGGAAAGGCCTTTGTCCAGCAGTGGGCCTGATATCGCTGTTGCTGTAACCACTGCTGCAGACGATATCGATGATATTTTTTTTTGATGATTGTCTTCATCACAGTTATTTGAAGATTTTTCGGTTTATACGTTCCTCTAAAAAGCATGCCTTGGAATAATGACATCAGATGGCTTCAGTCGTTATTCGATGTATTCTTCAGATTATTGTTATCTTTGATATGTTTATTACAATGTCTCGGCAGATATATTCTTTGGTCTTCTTCGGGTAGATGCCGTGATGTCTTTGGACGATCTAATATATTCTTTTTCCTGTTGTGTCACTATGAACATATTAACGCACAAAAATCCAAGAAAAACGAGGATAACTAAGAGTTATGATGTATAAATGTATAAATAGTGAATAAATATAATATATAAATAATTTTTGGTGAGGTATTCCAACATCGTGGAATTGCCTTGTGATGAATTTACCAGGGTATGAAATTGCAGGCTATCTAATCATCCAAAATGAATTTACAGCGATTAATTCACCTAACAGGATGGAAAATCCTAGTCCCTATATAACGAATGGGCTTTGAACAGAGGGGCTTGGCAGCAGACTAATTGATGGTTAGGAAAAGTCGACCAGGCATCTTAGAAAAACAAAATGAATATTTGTTTCCATCTGAATCTTCGGACGAGGAATTATAATTATTCAGCGACGTTTTATTTTTGTTTTGTTTTTTTTAATTTTACTATTGTCCTCACGTTGGGTCCATTTTGTACACGACGTTTCAGTCATTCTAACCACCGGCCTTCTTCAGGTGTCAGTCGTAGTTGGTAACCTTCTGAGAATTTCCTCGCATAACTCAACATTCCCTATGGACAGCAGATTGATTCAGGGGCAGGTTCGAAATTTCCAGAAGGTAGCCAATGACAACAGACAACTGAAAAAGGTCGGGGGATCCAATGACCGAAACGTTGTTAACAAAAAGAAAAGAAGAAGCAAGAAACAAGAAGCAAAAACAAAGCATCAAGTTGAAAACAATACTCAAAAAAGATCTATGTATAAGTATTTGCTGTCAGATTCTATACGTCAAGGGAAACTGGTATTAATCTTTTATTCATTGGTTGTAGCCATGGCTAGCACTAGGTACCAGTAACACGGTAAGTCGCTCAAGGCACCAAGTCATGTATCTGAGACGAATTTTGGTAGAAATTTCCCGGTAAGAAGGGAGCAAGCGGGAAAATAGAAGAAATGGTCCAACTAAAATAAATAGTTTATCGAAAATAAATATTAACAGGAAATCATGTATTAACATTTTCTGACGTTGAATTGAATCAAATGTTTGCTGTCAGATTAGATAGACGTCCAGAAAATGTTAATACGTGATTTTCAGTGACAATGTATTTACCATAAATCATATGACAACTTACTATAAGTTTCTAAAAATCCTCAAAGTGAAAGATCGTACAACGTTAAAAATGTTTATTAGTTCATAATTATTCCAATGAAAAACTTCCTGACAGTTTTAATTCTTTTTTACGTTTCAAATAGAAAATAAATTTATCAATATCACGAATTCATCAAACATATAGAAGTATTCTCTTAAACATAAATCAATACTTGCTTGGAGCAACTTTAGAAGAGTTTTTTTTTCCAAAAACGAATCAAGGAAGATAAACAAAAGCGGTCTCAAAATGATTATCAAAAATATTTAATGGAATCTTATTGAAAAATAATTGTCCACTCAATTTGATTTTATTGTCTACTCTGTGAACGCCACCTGAACTTGCCGGCTACTCTATATGTATTGAAGTGCTGATTCCACTGGTTGAAAAAATATGTATATAACACAAGATACAGTTTTATGAAAATCCACAAAGGTGGATACTACTTGTGAGGCAATAAGCCCTATCTGTACCCGCCCAACCAACAATGTACAAAAATGAGATAAAATTGTATTTTTGATAAGTCGTGTTTATTCGTGAAATAAAACCGGACCATTTTTAATGGGACCATTTTTACCTGAGCTATTATTACCGAGCATTATCTGAGACAGTGAGGATTCCAAATACAAATAGAAAAATGGGATAATAATAATAATAATAATAATAATTATAATAATAATAATAATAGTAGTAGTAGTAGTAGTAGTAGTAGTAGTAGTAGTATAGACCACAGCACTATTGGGGACTGCACGAATATTGAGGAGAGTACTGGAAATATGAGATCTATGACCCCCAGCTGTTAGCAATTGCCTAACAGACAAGGAAAAGGCATGGCTGAGAGAACAAACCACACTGCTGTAATAGGTGAGGATGATAAGAGAGGTGGGCTGGAGACTTGAGGAGACTAACTGTCGCTCAGCCCTCAGCGATAACCACCAGGGAACTGGTTTGAAACTGTAACCCGCAGCACAGCTGAGGACTGTGAGAGTGCAGAGAAGAGGGCCCGGAGACTCGAGAACACTTGCTGTCACTCAGGCTCCAGCGATAACCACGTGGCATCTGGTGTGAAAATGCAAAGGAATAATGATAATAATAACAACAACGACTTTTCTAATAAAATTGTATTCCTATTTTTCTCGCTGTGAAATATGAATAAATATAAGACTATACTGTAAAGGGTGCCGAAGTACAGCTTACCAAGGGCGCTAGGATCGGCCCCTGGTTGTGGCCAAATATGGCCTGCTTTGCTTCCCCGCCCGTTATTCGAATGTTTACGCTGCGTGATGACCACGTGTATTTATTAAATTAGGGCGAAGTAAGTTTTCTACCTCATGTGTGCCTAACAGCGATAAGACATCCTATCGGCCAGTGTCTTGAGGGGTCAGTTTGACTGGACTGAAAAACTATTGTATTTCAAGACTTCCACTTAAAAAACTCCAGACCCTAGTTGCTCTTCTGAACTCATTGCAACACATCCAGTTTCAACATTTTTCTCTGGCCACTCAAGTGTCGAATCTTGTTACATTTATAAAAGGGACCCACTTAAAATAGTTGGTTGATATAAATCAAGGCTGTTGGCTTTTCCTTATTATGTAATCTGTTTTCTGCAAGGCGTCAAGATATGATTTCAAGAGCGGCTTCTCCAAAGGCAGATCCAGAAATACGGGAAAAAAGAAAACAAAAACAAATTCATCGTAAATAAGCCGATTGGTGACTTTTTCCTCAGTTCTCGCCTTGGTCCCAATCTAAGGTGTGTGCACACACACACACATTTTACAACCAGCGCACAAAAGTAATTGTTGAGCGCACAAAACTTATTAACAAAAATAATTTCGTTACTAATAGTCATAACTATAAGTATAATGGCCATCATAGTCAATAACTGAAACACATCAGTGTCAAAATCTGAAGTCATGTAAAAAAAATTCTGTCGATGGATAAATATGGTCAAGATGAATTCCATTTTAGACATCACTGGCGATTTCCAATGGAAAACATCTAAAATAGAGTAAAATAATATCTAGGAACATCAAGATTCTGGTGAATCTACATGTTATAAATAAACTCGTCAAAATAAGGTCACCAAAGGTCAAAAGAGTTTTTTCCCCTAAAAATCAAAAATACGTTTTTAGGAGGGGCCTAGTGGACTGCCAATTTCCAAGTCTGGAGCGCTGTATTTCACAAACACACAAATACGTGCGCAAAAAGGATTGAACCCTTTGCCACCTTTGGTGGCTACAGTTGTTCAATAATGATTTTCGATATTGATGTGTATCATACAAAGTCATACAAAAAACTTGCCTTTTTTTCATCTTTAATCTGTCAGTCTCAGATAAACAAGGATAAATAGCAAACAGAAAATGTCCAGCTTCAATAAATAGAGCGGAATCCACACTTCAAAATGCTATATTGCAAGAATATAGTTAAAAATTGTTATTCCAGAAAATGTACTTTGTGACCGTTGCATTCTCAATGACCAAACGAGTCATTTTTCGCGTTTCTTGGCAAAACATTGCATCACTCAGGTCTGCCATCCTCCACCATTACCTACAGTCCAGATACACCTCACTGCAACTCCTGGGTTCTCTCAAAAATATTACGAATCATGGACGAGATTAAGGAGAATCTAACGATGCAGCTGGTGACAATTAAGAAAGAGTCCTTTGCAAGCTCTTTTTGTAAGTAGAGAGGTTGCTGGGATAAGTGTGTGGGATCCTAAGGTGGGGTCTTCGGAGGGGTCTAAGGTGCCATTACCCAAGGTGGGCTATTTTTCGTTAATAGTAAATGGCTGGATACTTTAGGGCATACCTCATATAACTTAGGCATTCTGTTGCGCGTCAACATTCGAGCTGACAATTCTCTCACTTTTACCCATTCAATGCATAGTCGTAGTCGTGGAATCATGAAGGTATTCGTAATGAAAAAAAAATGATTCTAAACAAGTATTGACGAATAATAAAGATTTCACGTTGGTTTTTGCGAATATACTTAGTTTTAAATTGTTGGAAAACCTCGGATTCGGACAACTCTGGACTAATGAAACTCTTAGTTAGGATCAAACTCATCACCAGTAAAGGCTTTCAAACACGCCTAAAGAGATCATTTTTATTTACCTCTGCTAAAGTCGGAAAAGGTGTATGTGTTCACTCAGGTCTGTCCATTTGTTCACACAATATCATCCATAGTTCTGAATTAATTTCAATGGTGTTCGGTGGGAGGTTGTACTACAGGTTAAGAATGGATTGATTGAATTTTAAAGTGAGTCCTGGAATTTTTACACCTCCTCGTTGCTGTATATGAACTGATTTTCATTTAGCTTTTAGCAGCAGTGGGATTAGCAGAGGTAGGCTTTCTAGTTCATTCTGTGGGTCATGTTGAGAGGCAAACCCCAAAATAAATTATCAAAATACTTAGAATTCGAAGTCAGGGTTCAATCTCAATTCGAATGGAAAATGTTGATGACATGCAAAATTACTGCAAATATCTATAGCATGATTTCTCAACCTTTTTTTTGGGGGGGGGAACTCTTGAAAATACATTTATGTCTCAAGGGAGACCTGCATAAAATTATTAAACGTACAGCTAATAATAAATCAGTGTGTTCGAATACTTATACGTATTATGATCTAAAATCAAATATCAGTATTTTACAGTGTACAGGAAGATAGATTTCTATATATTCGTTTATTTTTGGTGAAACTTCTAGAATAATCAATTTTTCCAATTCCCTCTTGTCGAAATGAAATTTCATATAAATTGAAACGGGGCTCAGTTTCCTGGGAAAATTATTGATATCATCATCATCATCATCATCAGCATCAGCAGCAGCAGTCTTTTAGCGTCCATCGTTGAACATAGACCTTCCCCAAGATTCGCCAGACCTCTCTATCGTGGGCGTCATGGAGTCAGTACTTTGTAAACTTATCCAGTTCGTCACACCATATTAAATTTTGTTGGTCTTAGCTTCGTATGTGATCTCGTTGAGAGTCGTGATGTCCATCGGTTGTTGGTCATTCTTGCAATATGACCAGCCCATCGCCATCTAAGTTTTCTAATGGATTAAATGATATCTCAGACTCTTTTTTTTTCATCTAATGTATTGTGCTGTCTTGTGATCTCTCAAGTTATGTTGAGCACAATTCTTTCTTATCAACTTTCACAAAATTATTGTTCTTCATAAAATTTACATACTTATATGAAAAATAGAAATTCAGGAAAATTAAAGAATTATCCAGTAACAACATCACTCAAGACAGTAAAATTTAAAGAACATATCAATTTACAAATGGATGGAGAATAGTTACTTTTTAGTGTGAAACAAGTGCTTTTTCCCCCGGGCACAAATACGTAATTTGGTGCTTCTAGAGTCAAATGTCACCAAGACAGGAACCGCTACTCGTTATATTAGACACCTCAAATTGCAAAAGTTTTCTTCTCTCATGTGTGAATTTCTTGCAAAACTTCTAACAACACCTTGCAGAATCCCCAGCAGAATCCCAATCGAGAAAGACTGGTCGAACAGGGTATGCAATCAACAGGGCCGGCCGTGAGCCAATAGGATCAGTTACACCCAATTGTGCCCCGCGGCTTAGGGCCCCCACTATTATGTAAATTCTAGTCTTATTAATTCCACTCAATATATTGCAGCATAGACCAACGCTGTATTGAAGGTTTTACAAAAATGATTTTAATTTTCTTATCAATTCTTAAAAAGTCAATAGTTTTGTTCATACTATTTAGATTTAATTGAACAACTCGAATTAAATATTATGTTCATTGATTATAGAATAGCACAAAAATGGTTTTCTCTGTCACGTTAAAAAACACAAATATATAGATATACATGTAACTGCTTTTAAATAAAGTGCACGTTTTGATTGCATTCCATTCTATTGTAGAGAAATTAAGTCTATGACAATCTTTATTTATATCTCTAAGATTTTTCTGTGAACCTGGGTCCCTGCAAAAATGTTTCCAATTGGGCCCTGCGGCTCATAAGACCGGTACAGGCGATTAATAAGTAGATAAAAGTATTACTTACCGTACTCGAGGCCTCGCTTCGTTATTCGAGTACTGAGGCCCGGATTAGCATTGCAAGGCATTAATTGGCCCAAAATGGTCAGAAGCGTCACTAATGACAGAATTGACAAGCCCTTTCTCGTAGGCATCTTCATAAACTGTCCTTTGCGGTCGCAGTTCGTGCTTGAGCCTTGCGAAACGGACGCTGCCTCGGTCCAAATTCGAATGATAGAAAAAACAAGCCCTTATATAAGGCATGTCGCCGTAGGAAATATTAAATGAGATACAAAGAAAAAAAAAAGAAAAGACTCAGAAAGCCTTGGCATTTTTCTCAATTCTTTTTCTTCTTCTGAACATAAGTAATCATTTCTTTGTTATTATAATTAACCTTCATTATTGGTTCTTTTCATCGCTAGAAAGCAACCCCACTTATTTTTCTGTTTCGTTGTTAACAACAGCTTATGTCAGATTTTATTTTTATTTTTATTCTTGTTGTTTTTTTTTTGACAGTCTACGTCCATTGATATTTTTTTCCTTTCTTTGTCGTCTCTTTCGTCACTTGTGGCGGGAATGTTTCTATTTCCTTTTCTTTTTGACGCCTTCCCACTTGAAATAAAAGACCCATTGAAGTAACTTGGTAGATCTGGCACAACCTCAAACTATGGCAAATATTACCTGAGACACAAGCGCTACACACACACTATATTCCACAAACGAGTAGGGACACAGTTAAAATAAAAGTGAAAGACAAAAAAAAAAAACAAAAACAAAAAAAAAACAATAACAAAAAGACTCGCAAATATCAGGCCACCTTTTCAATCTTGGTTCGCTTTCCTCCTCTCCCTAACCTTGAGTCAGCCTCATGATGGGAGGTGCCTTTTCTACGTCGCATTGAGCCAATTAAGGAAACTACTCTCTGACCTGTCCATCGCTAACGGCTATCGTAAAAGTACAAATAAAAGTTCATGTAATATCAGGTGAAAAATCACCAGAACTGTTACATACGTGTGTCGATTTGCGTCCGGGTTACGTTCTGGTAAGACGGACATCCTCGATCGGTACGTAAGTCGACCATTATAGGATGAAGTGAAATATACTCACTGCTTAAGATAAGACAATATGACACATAGATATTAGAGACTGTCAGCATAGGTTTAGTTCGGTTTTTAAGCTAATCTGGCTGGCTGGTTGGCTCTATATGTATGTATCAGGCGCACCAATGTAGCTAGAGGGCTGAAAATTTAAAAATTCATTCCTCATTATGTCTACAAAAATACTTCAAGAACCCCCCCCCCACCACAAATAAGTTTTTAGTGGTGGGTTCCATTTGCAACGTAGGTTTATGCTAAATCGATCTCTTAGTTTGTGTCCGTTTGTTTATTAATCTGGTTTTTTTCAGCGATTACTATCCCGAAAAAACGAGAGAGGTAATCTGTTCATTAATCACCCTTTTCCCCAATTTTTTAATAGATCACCCCTAGCACAGCCTGGTACCAAAAGACATTGTCTGCTTGACAGTGTCTATTGAGTGGCAAACCAGACCTATTAAATATACTTCTATCTTGTACATACGTCTTCCATGCCCTTACAAAGATGAGAGAACAAATGTCATTCATTACAATTCTTACAATGTCATTAGCTCAAGCCAACAAGGTGTCTCTTATTTCACCTTCTTCTCATCTTCCCTGTCTGGAGAACTTGAAACAAAACATGATGTGTACACTGTTTCCTCTTTAGTAAGTTAAAAATAACATGACGGAAATCATCGTTATTCGCATTTAAGGCATGGAACTGCAATGACTGAAACCTCAGAAATTCTCATCTAATAGGTTTCAAGCTCTCAGGACGTATCTGCGGTCTGCCGATCAGACGTTAGTCAGACGGGCATGTCGAAGTATGAGTGAAATATTAAGAGAAAAATCGTCTAACGCTGTTCAAAGGGTAATTCGAAAAGATGAATTCAAACCATACCCAATAACACTCTAAACACATTATGTTAATTCAAGTGATCATTGTCTTTAATCAATATGTATCTATAATGCTATTTACTTATATGCATTCTGACCAATCATTTATTTGTAGACTAGCATTCAATGGTTATCTCCCTTGACAATTTCATTTTTATTTTTGAAGTATAACAGAAAGTTTACACAATTTTCTTTATGATATCAGTCATGGTCAACTTTTTTTAACCAATGTTCAACGCAGTTTTGCTTGGCTTTGCTGATTTCGTCAGGTCTTACATCTTCTTACAAAAAACACCAAACAAAACAAACTATCTCTGCATTCTGAACCACAGAACAAGAAGCAGAAAGATTACCGATTATGGTAATACAAATCTAAAAACAATAGATCCTAACTAATAAAAAAAGTATCTCTTCATCTACATCGAGTATGAATGCAAAGCTATAAAACCTTGGCACATCAATACATGTATTTATACATATTCATGTATAGGTTCGTCCGATAGATATAAGCAAATATATACGTACATATTCCTTCCAATACGTACATAATTATACTAAGACATACTTGCTTAATCCTCAATATGTCAGTCTTAATCTAAAATATTATCTATCTGTCTATCTCAGTCTGTTCGTATCTATCTATCTATCTATCTATCTATCTATCCATCCATCTGTTCATATCTATTTATCTATCTATCTATCTATTCATATTTATCTATCTATCTATTTGTGTACGAGTGCAAATTTATATACGATTGTGTATACATACAATTGTGTGTTGCTAGTTTTTTTTTTTGTTGAGATAAATGTCACCTCCAGACGACACTTTCATTACCACAAACGTAAAGATCGTGTTTTTTGATGGACCCACATTTCGGCACCCCTCTCCACATCCCGTTTTACCTTCCACCAATTTCATAAATCCACCATAATTATGCCAGGCTGATGACTTTTGAGTTCCCACAAAAGAAAATGGTCGCCATGTGACGCAAATAAAACATGGTGTCATGTCAACACGTGAAAAGGAGGCTCATGTTTCCTTGATTGTGTGACAGAGAACACGGCGACCGAAATACGTATACATGTCTGTATGTATACATGTCTATATGTATACATATCTATATGTATATAAGGAACACTTCAGAATCGGAAAATGAGCAGGAGTGTGCTTAATTTTCCCGCTTTGTTGGCTAACCTCTGCCAACGAAGATAGAAAGGGAAGTCACTCATGTTTCTCCCACCGTCCGTCTATCTATGCAATATCTCCAAGTGTACTCAATGGATTTCAATGACGTTTTGTGGAAAGGTCGGCCATAGGCCAAGGAAGACTTAATTAGATTATAAAGTAGATCCAGAAAATATTCATGGTGACCCCACCCCACCTGCATCGTAGCCATATGTCTGTCCACACAATATCTCAAAAAGATCCAATGAATTTCAATGAAATTTTCCACAGGAAGAGGAGAAAATGGTTGAATTTTTGGGCGGATCCAGGAATTTTTCAACAGAAAGATGTTTTTTAAAAATGTATTTAAGTATTCGACCGTGTTTTGGCGCACAATATTTTCAAAAGTTCACAATCAATTCCAATGGCAATTTGTGGAAGGGGGGGGACCATGGACTAAATGATAATTGATTAAATTTGAGAGAATATGCAGGATTTTCTACTGTTTATTCCCTGCACCGTTACTATACATTAACTGACTTTCATCCAGTTTTTAGTGATATGGCGTTAGCACTGATATACGCTCTCCGAGTGTTTTCTAGTTTGTTTAAAAATAAGATAAAAGACATCAGATTATTTTCCTTCATTCTAACTTTTTTTCTATCAGATTATCCCATGTTGTGCCCAGATTTAAGATCAGAAAAATATCAAAAATCCATGTTATTCATCGATATATCTTCCATGTTGACTATTCATCTTATGGTCTTCAACTTACACTCAAGTGTGTTCAAAAAGGGCATCTGCTATATTTTCCTGCAAGTCAGCCTGATTGCTCTCTTCTCAACCAATAAACATCTCCACAAATGAAGATATTTATTGGATTGATATACAGGTGATGTCACAGTTAAGTCAGTTCAACTTCTGGCTGAGACTGCTTGTTCGCTTTGTACTTGCCTTAATGAAAGACATTAATCTATGTACCCAATCTTTTTCATTGTCATCTTTTCAAAACAGATTTACTTATTGACATGCCACAATAGTTGACTGGAGGGTGGATTGGGTAGCACTTGGGCAAATCACTCTCCTATCACTATCTTACCTCCCAAGGCACAGGTAGTAGAATACTGTCATGTATGGAATGGGTCTAGATGGATCAATCATATATGTAAGTATAGTTGACAGTAACATAGTATATCAGCAAGATAAATGAATTGATGCTTCTTGTATGTGAAATTATATGTAATCATCCTATAAGTAATGTCTTAAGGGTCAGGAAAAATATCAAATCCTTGTTATTCATTAATATATCTTCTATCATTATGAATAACATCCTTCCAATAATTCATATAACCATTTTTGTAGAAGTCTTTTGGTTAGGATGGAAAGATAGTTTTCACTTTCATGTGTTCCAAGATCTCATCCATCAAGATGGTCCTGTAAACTCTGGAACAGGTGGTAATCAGATGGAGTAAGATCTATAGGATAAGAACCGTGTGGAATTCTTTCCCAGCCATGGTATTCCTGCTTTTCAGTTGTGATCTTTGCTGTATGGGGCTGTGTATTATCATGATGGAACGCCACACCTTTGCAATTGATCAAATTGAGCCTCTTTTCCTACAAAGCAGTCTTTCAATGTTTTAACTGCTGACAAGAGATATCTACTATTTTAAAATTAACTGGTAGTAACTTAGTAGACCATACCAAAACAATTCCACCAAAACATTCCTTGGATGGCAGTCCATTTCAGGTTGTTCTTCACCCTGTTTGCCTCTACTAAGCCATTGTCTGTATTATTTCATATTCTTGTGAAATATCCATTTTCATCAACAGTCAATAGTATCCCTGTGATCTTTGCAGAATGAGGCTTAATCAGATGAATGATCGGGCGACCCATCAATTTGACTTTTAAATGCTTAATTTGGACAAAATGGCTACCATACCTTTTCGTATCTTAACTGAAGTTTGGAGGGAAAGAATGCACAAGAGAATTAATGGAGGTCGAGAGGATGCCGAATACTATGAACGTTGAGGACATCCGTGAACGTCAAGAACCGGAGAGGATTTAAAAAAGAATTGAACAAGTCTTTCAAAATGATCAATGAATCTGCATTGATTGTAAAAATGGTCTCCATAAATGAAAAGACTGTTGAGAAAATATTGTACGAAAATCTTAGCCTTTTTTTTTTCACCTCAGCCCACAAAGTTTTGAGGGGTATAAGTATATTCATTCATGTCTGTCAGTCCGTCTGTTTGTCCACTCAATATCACAGAATGTTCTTAATGAATTTCAATGACATTTTGTAACAGGGTTAGACTCTGGCCACGGAAGAAGTACTTACATTCTATTTTCAATTGAAATGTATATATATATATATATATATATATATATATATATATATATATATATATATTTATTTATTTATTTATTTATCATTATACGGGAAAAGTGGATGAAAATAACAATTAATGAAAAGGCAAGATTTAAATTTTATGAGACGTTTTCTAGATTTGAAGTTTTTGGATGAAATATACTGTTGGCACCCCCCAATTGACCGATTTGAAATGCACACATTTTACATTTACACCGAATGACATTATTGAAACGTCAGCAGTCGCACACACAAAAAAAGAAAATAATAATAATCTTACGTAATGTTTCCCGTCGGAACTCAGTTATTGTATTGTTTCACTGAAAACAAATTATTTTTTGATAAAAGAAAAGAAGTAATTTTTTGTGCCAACAGAAATTCGCATGATTCATTTCATTCACCAAAGATATTTTTTTCCGATAACTTCGGCTTTTAATTCAATTTTCATTGACAGGAGCCTATCTTCCCCATTATATTTGTAAAACTAATATGTGAATTACATCTTGGAATTTCAAAACATATTTTAAAAACTAAAACGAAGTTTTTGAAGTCCATCGCGTGTCACCTGAAATTCCAAACGTCCTAACTTCGTCATCGCTGTCTTGACCATTTTTTTTCACGACAAATGAATACATAGCTTTGATTTGATTAAAAATTTATTCAATGAAAACACGGATAACTACATCAACATCAGGCGTCAAGGCCTGACCGTTTGAGGCAGTTGGTTGGGTTGGATGTCAAAATATTACCTTTCAAAACCTGAAAAAAAAAACAACTTTTTTGCTATTTTTTTTATCGAATATTAGTTTTTTTTTCATGTAGTTGGGTTAGAAACACGAAAATTATTTTTTTCAAAGAAGAAAGTACCTGTTTTCAGTAAAACAACTTGAGATCTAAGTCACGGCAACACATGGTGTTTGTTTACATTGGTAAGACTACTGACGTTACCATGACAGGTAAATGTAAAATGTGCGTGTTTCAAAGTGGTCAGTTGGGGGACTCTAGTTGTATATTTCATGCCAAAAAAAAAAAAAAAGATCTACCATAGACCCCCAAAAATATAAAAAAAGTCATAAAGACGAAAAACATCTTACTTGTATTGGATGAAAAGAACCCCGAAATAACAGAATTTCGTTTCAAAGGATAATTTATGATTACTTGATAGATAGATAGATCTGAATAAACTGGGATAGATGGATAGAAAAATCACGAGATGTCACATATACATAAATAGTTGATAGAGAGGATGGCCATGCACTGCGATTCATGGCCCCAAATTGCTTCACAGAGATCGCTGAGCCTACTGGCACGGTGTCCTATATCACGTATGAGTAACCATAGACTTATAGATCAGATTTGGCCCGTGAGAACATTTTTTTTTGACCCACCACAAATCCAGGTATTCATTTGAAATCTTATGTAATTTTTCTCAGAGAGTCACTTTTATAATTTATATTGTAAAATTTGTGTCGTTTTTGACTTCACAAATCAATATTATGTGAATAGTAATTTCTTTGTTTGACTAAATTAGAATTTAAGTACGCTTTGTTATACAACCGACATTTTTGAAGTGAATGTGTGGCTAGAATGAAGACGAAAAATGTCTCATGTGGCCAACTAGTTCAAAAAGATATCCCATGCCTGTCCTGAAAGAAGGATAAAACTATTTACCCACATCTGTGGCCCGTTTCTTCTTCACTTTTCTTCCGAGGTTTCTAGAACTTGTTTGCAATAATTTTGGTTTATTGCTTCTCCATCGGGGAATCACTTGTCCATGATTATGCCGTGTCAAAGATTAAGTCAAAGAAAAGAGGGGTGAGTTGCTAACGGCACAAAGAATGAACTCAGCGAGCTCAGACAGCTTTGAGCTAACTTTGCACAAATGTCCTTGGGAAAGACATGAATGGATCTCTCTCTCTCCAGCTACGAGTAAAATAGCGCAGGGTGAAGTGAATGACGCCACTTCGAGTGCTTATTATTGTTATGTTTATTACGCATATCGCAAACCAGAGCAAAGTAAGTAGTAGTAGTAAGCAGGGACAGTTGGAGCCGAAGCCAGCGTAAGGGCACTACTCTCTTCTTTACCTTTCTCGCAAAGATTCTACAACCTGGTTCACAGTTGCTCCATCTGGAACCCAATAATCCATAAATGCGCAAATGATGTCAAACTTCCCTTATCCTTTGGTTATAACGATTTTTTTTTCTAGAGCATTGACAATCGTTCTGTCCCATGATCTAACTGGAAGACCCAAGTCTCGCTGCTTATGAACATATTTTCTATATTTGAAATTTGAAAAAAACAAACCAAAAAGAAAACAAAGATAATGAGCATACACATATGTTAACGCTATTCATTGATTGAATGAAGATGAAAAAAAAATGAAAGAAAAAAAACAAAACAAAGGAAGAAAGCTTGGATGAAATATACAATTGCCACCTCCAATTTGACCGATTTTAAACGCATACATTTTCCCTTGACGCCAGATGACGCCATTGAAACGTGTAGTCGAAACTTAGTTATCGTGTTATTTTACTGAAAACAAATATCTTTTTTATCAAAAAAAAAGTATTTTATTATATTTTTAATCCAACTACATGAAAAAAGTCAAATAATTAATAAAAAATAGAAAAAAGTTTAAATTTCAGGTTTTGAAACGTAATTTTTTGAATTTCAACTCAATCCAACTACTTCAAACTGATAAAAGACGTTTAAAAACTAGTTTCTCTCAAAACTGGAAAATTGCTCAAATTTTTTTTTCTATCGAATTTAATCGAATCTTGACCAGAAAATTGCCAGTAACATATCTATAACGGTTTTAAAATTCGACTCAATCAAATCCTTCTTTTGTAAATTGTAGTGCCTTAAGGCTACAACTCAGTTTCAAGTCGAAAGGCTCGTTTGTTTCTGGTGTTTGAAATCTGTTTCCTTTTTAACGTATCTTTTGTAGGAATATTTTTTGAAAATTCGAACCCTTTCTTAAAACCTTGTATCCTCCAAGATGCTGCAACGAGTCGAAAACTTTCACACGAAATTATGACTGGAATGATTTCCGTTCAGTATCACCAAGGCTGGCAGTCGCCGTGACCCAGACGCTAAGAAACTCTTGCAGTCCCAATCAAAGAGGTGACATAACGAAGGAGTCACATAAATACTGTATAAAAGGAGTGACCTTACGAACGAGTGACATTGATAACGTATCAAAAAAGTTACATAATGATGGTAAGGCCAAGAGGTAGGATGGGGTTTTACAAACTGATATGAATACATTATGGGCTACGAAATTTTGAAAATCAGATTTTACCTGTAAGTGAAGAAGTTGGAGTACTCCATCTGCAGCAACTTCAGCTGAGTCACAACTTTGTTATGTCATTCTTTTCTTACCAACTTCACACTGGCACTGAAGATCCAAAGGGCCAACTCAAATCAGAGAGGGGGGTGGCAGTTTTTTACGAACAGGAGGATAAGGCACTAATTTTGATTTCGTGTTTCCAATTATCAACTGAATAACCCAGTTATATGATCTATGTTATCGGGCTATTAGTCTGTAAGTTAGCTAGGAAGAGTTCATTACTTCCTGGAATCCCTCATATAACCTTTATCACTCGTTCTCCGAGCAAAGAGTCGATCCAAAATCATCGAATGATAGTGTGATTGGTTTTTGCACTTATGTTGTCATTTACATTTCAGTCAAACAAGAACAGACACAAATTAGTGGATTTCAAAGTTAATTAAACGCTCAATATCTTGGAACCCCTGAAGGAGAATGAGTACTAAAGATTGAAGCTTTAATCCTCAAACCTCAGACCATGGACTGGTATCGAATAACAAGCATGTCCACGAGGAAACGATATGATTTGGTGATAATGAATGGATTGGGCAAAAACTTGCCATCACAGTCAATAATTGAATAACCGTAGAGTCAAAATTTGAAGTCAAGTGAAATAATTCCATCGAAAAATAAATATGGTCAGAATGAATTCAATTTATGACATCACTGGATTTTTCCACTTGAAAACATATTGAATAGAGTTAAAACATCTAAAAATATAGAGATTCTAGATAATCTGGATGTTATCAATAAACCCGTCAAAATAAGCCCCCAATCCGGTCAAAAAAGCTTTTTTTCCAAAAACTAAAAAAATCATTTTAGAAGGAGTCTTGTGGAGTACTGATACCGATTTTTAAGCTTGTAGACAAAACGATATTTCGGTTACCAATGAACGAAACAAAAAAAAATAATTTGACGTTTTTCCCTAAGGAACTCTGGTGGATCACCATCTTTCAAGAAATTTTCCCCAATGAATCCTTGAAGCTATAGATAAGGGTTCCATTGAACAATGCTTAACTGAACTTATTCAACTAGAAAAGATAGAAGAGGATTTGGTTCAAACACAATGACATATGGTCATCCTTCATGAAAATGGAGAGAAGAGATTGGAACAATGAAAGATAAACTCTTTTAGGAATGAAATTGAGTGTATTAGTTGCTCATCAGGGACTCACAGTTGATTGATCAGCTATGTTCAGGTCTTAATTAACTCTCCCCGTTGGCCGGTCCGTAAGTTGTGATTAATATTAAACCGGTCCGCGGTTCTAAAAGAGTTAAAATACTAGTTCCAATTTCTTCAGGCATTTTACTAAGCAAATGTTCAATTGCTTTCATCACATGTTTTTCGGGTCAGATTTACCAAATTCGGTTAGCATCATATATAATGAGTGTGTAATCAGAAATTATTATTTGAAACCAGGTCTCAAAATATAAATAATTTTGGCCTTCACAGAAAAGTGTGTACGTCATTTTTTTCTTTTACTTTATGACACGTCCTTTCTTAATTGGCAAAATTGCCAATCTGGGACCTTTGTATGTTTTTTTTTCCACCTGCGGATGTGTTGAACCATTTTAAAAAAGATAATTATTATAATTATGAAAACCTAAAAATGACACTCGCGTTTCACGTGTTTTAAATGCTTAGAACAGACCAAAGACGTCGAAAAGGAGAGAAAGAGAGCGTATACACATACACATACACATACACATACAAACGCACGCGCGCACACACACACACATATATATATATGCATACATATATAAAATAAAAATGACAATAGCGTCAAGTCTTTTGTTGGTTACCCACTTAATCAAGTTCAAGGGTAAGTTTGTGTACTCTTATTTTTCCGATTCAAAAATATTAGGTTGTTACGTATGAAGTGTCATTTTTTTAAATATAAGGCCGGCAATAGGTGGGCCATGGACCGCAAGCTGGTCATCGAGGTGCATATGGCGGGCCTCACATCTTTTCTAAAATAACTTAAGATCAATAAGTTATATCTACAGTCGTAAAAATTGTGAATTTGATACGCTCAAATGCACATTATGGGCGAGTGATTCATACTTTTCTAGAACAAGTACAGACGCAGCATGGCGATCTCTTATTTCACACCAAAGTCAGATGGCTGTCGTGTCTTGAAACTGATCAGTGATTGCCAGAAATAATACCGTTTCCAGATAACAAGAAAAACGAATGCCTTGAATTCACTGAATGTACTGAAGTACAAACTCGTATATCTTACTGATATCACATCAAAGTTTGATGAAATAAACAAACACCTTCAAGGAAAAGGTCCGCTGATATGTGATATGATTTACCATATGAATTCGATGAAAAGTAAATTATTGTTGCTATTCTAGTCTCAATTGAAGAAAAGTTAAGTCACACACTTCCCCAAGTCTTGTCACTGATGATATTAGAGAAATACACTCGGAAGAATTAAGCAAATTCGCCAAGAACATTGTAGAAATCATCATACAAATGGTGGGAAGATTTATCTGAATTTTCTGCCTTGCAATATCTTATAAAGCTGCTCTGTGATTCATTCAAATCTTCTATTGAGAATGTGGTAAATGAACAATCATTTGCTTCGTGTAAAGCAGATGCAGAAGCTGAATCACTTTCACTACACTGTGATACCAAACAAAAGATACTGTAGAACATCAAATGAAGATACAGCTCATCAATGAAAGAATTTTCTATATCTGTGCCAATGAAAGGATTTCCTCCTCCGAAGAAAGAAGCACATTTTATTTCTTCAACGTCCAGTGTTACTTATATCTATGAACCGCCTTTTCATAAACGAGCAATGCCAAATCTCAAAGAAGTCGTCTTTTGGACATAAATTTGAAGAGGCAGATGATTGCTGCTATCACAACTTACATTACAAATTTACTGGCATCAATAAAAGACCACCCTCTTCACACTGGTGTTTGGTTCTCTGAGAACTATAAACTGTTATTAAACTGTGTATAAATAACTATGAACACTCTATGAAGATTTTCATATTACTTTTTACTTGCAGACTTAATATTTGAAATTTATTGCCCTAAAAGGAAAATGTTTATTTGTAAGATATGATCTGATATACACGTGGGACAAAGTTGAAAGAAATCAAATGTAGGCCGTTGTAAATAGAAGTTTTAATATAAATAATCAAGTAAAGGATGACATAAGCAAAGAAAAAAACCCAAAAGCACAAAAAAAAAAGAAAAAAAGAAAAAAAAAAGATAAACATCTAATCCAGATATGACCGTTTTAAAGCAATAATCTCTTAACAATCTTCCAGTGATAATATACCATTTCCATAAAATTGTTAACTTTAATGGTCACAAGTTCAGTAAAAAAAACATAAATCATTGCTTATTCTTGAAACTTTTATTACGAATCTGAAGTTCAAAATTCTTGGAGGAATTATAAGGTAAAATGTCAGGTGAATATGATATATACTGCAAGACTTCATATCCAAATTCGCAAAGTTGAGACACAGTCAGCAATAAAGTCGTGGGTGTGGCACTGCCTTTAGCATTCGCTTCATGTGGGACCTATTTTTCCAACATTTTTTTTTCATCCTTTCTCATTGCCTTGATATGGTCGCTGCTAAAGTCCAAAGGTCCCCAGAAAGTTCTCGAACCGTCGTTCGTGGATCGTTGGCCACTGCCGTCGATAATTCTTCATCATCGAGAATAGGTTTATGTCCCCTTAAAGGTTTATTATTGATATCCTTATTTGCAGACCTAAACACGCAATTACATTAGTAAATTTGTCACTTTTAGCATTATTCTCTTCTATGTAAAATGAATGTAATAATATAACATTTTTACCATTTAGATTCTAGTCGCATTGTAGCGGTTAGGTCAAACATAGAAATCAGCTTTCTTGGATAAACTGATGCCAATCAGGAACTTTGAACGTTACCACCTCAGATTTATTGCTCAGATCTGAACGAATAAATTCAGGCTTAGCTCTATGTTCGATAATGATCTTGTATCTATTTTCATCGTGACGGAATAAATTCACTGCTGGATCGCTGACAACATTGTATTTATTTTAATGGTGATTGCTTTGATGAATAAAATTGTGTTTGAGCCGAGTTATGATGTTTCAAATCAAAGTTTGTGGTTCAAACGGCCATTTATTTTGTTCCAACCTGTTCCTTACTATAATTTGAGAAATTTCTGTGTGTGTGTGTGTGTGTGTGTGTGTGTGTGTGCGCGCCGAGATGACTCGTCTGGAAGTTGATAGTCACCTGAATAAGTTGGTTCGCGCACCGGACATTACAGCGTCAAGTTTGAAGTCGTTTAAATCTTTGGTTATCGATATGAAGTGGTGCATTGAATTTATAAGAAAGAATATATTGAAATGAACACAATTTTAAACGTAAAAAGTAATATGTTTATGACGCAATGTGCGTCCCTAATCATTTTGATGTGGTTTAGGAATAGAAGACAGAGAGAGAGACAGAGAGAGAGAGAGAGAGAGAGAGAGAGAGAGAGAGAGAGACAGACAGACAGACAGACAGAGAGAGAGAGAGAGAGAGAGACAGAGAGAGATGTGTGAGTGATTGGGAGAATTGTAGATTCTCTTGAATGTCTGACTTCTTTAATCATTTATCAAAGCATAACAGTTATGATGAATCAATTTTCAATTCCTTTGAGAATTTGCCGTTACTAATAATAATTCTTTATTTTGTCGAACAAATAAGTGATAATCAACAAATTATGATTTTTCAGAATCCAAAATTAACCATAATTCCATAAAGTTATATCAGATATGTGCAAAAGTTTCCATCGAAAAGGGATTTTTGACTGTGTGTTTGGTCTTTAAGTTTTCAAAAAAAGAGCACTGAGATAAATTGTAGACATTGATTCTGCAGTTTAAATAAGGTGATTTCCAAGGCTCGATGATATCATTTCACATATTGAATCAAAGAAAGTTTATATTAAGTGTGTGTAAAAGTTTCCGGTGTTTTTAAAAAATCAAGATTAAGTTAATTAATAAAAACTAGTACATATATTTATTATTCATTAAAATATTTTTCCTGATTTTTTATGATTACGTTCCAGCGGTTTCCGGATTCAATTTCGATGAAAAAAAAAAAAACCCTCTTCGACGCAAAAAGTTGCAATTACATTTGAGCATCAAAGACATCTTTAATTTTTTTTTAACCAGATAAAGAAGGCTGCATGGATTGAATCATAAGAATATTCGATTGCACCAAGTTTAGTAATTGTGTCTCGTGAGAAAGAATTTCCTATCTTGACGCTATTATAATTTTTCGGTCTCTACAGATACGTGTAAACGAACGTTATCATGCATCAGTGTGACTTTCCAGTTTTTCTGTTTTGTAAATATCATTTTTATCCTCAAATTGCAATTCTCAAACATCAAAGGTGGCGACTGCAACGCTCTGTTGTAACAGTTTCATTGGACTTCAGCAATTCGTAATAAAGTTCACCTTTCATATTTTACTCAGACGATCTTGTTTTCAGAAAGTTTAGGTCTTTCGTTTGATGTTGCACGCTGTCTAAATCCACACATTATTTCCAGCTTGTCGTATTATTGTAATGAACTCACTTCTCATATCCAGCGAAAACCTTCCACAACTACTTTGATGTCTGGAAAGTCCAATTCCTCTCCCTGACAATTTCACGTGGAACCCATTTTACTGCTTTTTGTATCTTCCTTAAACTTTGCAGACGTCTTATTTTCATAACTTATTCCGTCTTCGTAGCCGTACGACTGAAGCCAACGACGTTACGCCTTGGATCCAAAATACAATCAATGTGGACAGAATCTAATATTTGTATATCACCTTACTCCTAAACAAGTGTGTTATCTGACAGGAAGATAGCACGGAAAGCATGCCAATAGATACAAGGTTGGACCTAAGACTTTTAGGAGGGTTAGAGGGTCCAAATTGATTTTTTCAACATGTTGCTATCCTAATGGGAAGAATATTTTTAACAAATGAATGCACGAAAAAGACAATAAATTTCGAACACTATCAAAAGCAAGAAAGTAAAATATGATCCAGCATTTTTCATTTATATTCAAGTCGTAGTTTCTTAACACAAGAATTGACAAAAGAGTAAACAGAAAAAATAATAATAAAAAAATAACTGCAGAACCAAAGAAAGATTTTTAAAGAATATATCTTAGTAATATTATATGAGAAACAAAATACTTAATATATATATATATATATATATATATATATATATATATATATATATATATATATATATATATATATATATATATATATATATATATATATATGTATATATATATAAACCACTACCTTAGTAAGGCATCTCACTTGTACAAATCAGAGCCAACATATTTTTGATGACCTGTAAGTGTAAGGTTAAAACCTATGGAATTCCTTAACCTCATCACCCCTCCATTTATACTATACCTACCTAACCTACCCACACAATCTAACATCGAAGCACTTCCTTCCTACCCTGACACCCCAAGTCCTCTCCAAGACCTACTACTGCTGCTAACACCGCAGACTTTATCACAGACTGAACAGTATGCCCCTAGCAGATGGGATACCATTTTTTGCTCACAAGCAAAGAAGCAAAGCTCCTGATGGAGAACTTATGTTCCACATCAAACTCATAACCTCTAAAGGGACAGAGAGAGAGAGAGAGAGAGAGAGAGAGAGAGAGAGAGAGAGAGAGAGAGAGAGAGAGAGAGAGAGAGAGAGAGAGAGAGTAATCCAGAGGTAGGATATCGGCCTACGGGTCTGAAGTGAAGGTTACTGGATGGGATATAGCCACACTGAAGTGATGTAATACATCGAAACAGCTGTCAGTGGATGACACAATAATATATAAATATATATAGATATATAATATTTGTTATGGCTATTTCAGGTGATTACTTGGGATTATCTGTTTATTTTTTTCAAATCCATAGAATTTCTCTATCTAGATATTTATTTGGTTTTAATTATGCTTTTCCCAAGCAGGGAAGGAGATCCAAACTCCCTGGACCCCCTTCCCTGAACCTCTTGGATCTGCCCCCTGAGATAATCAATATTTGATTTAAAAACAGGAAAAACCCTTGCATGGATATAAAGTGGGTGTTCAATTGCGTATTACAAATAAGTTATAAACTGAGCACCCATTCTAGTGTCATAGTAGAGTTTATATATTCCTTAATAAATAAAGAAGATGGAAGTACCATATTTGTCGGCCAATGTGAAGGTAATTCCTTTGAATTCTTTTGACCAACGAAAATCACAACCTCAAAGCTGTGCAACCGAGTTTTCAATATTTGGCCACGGTTGACAATTTTGATATGATTTTTCAATTCTCCGGGCCTAGAAGTAACTCACATTAAATTCTAAAGGTTAAAAAACCTTTCAATTGGCAACACTGGAATTTATTACATGAAAATTAGAAAAAAAAAATCTAAATATTATCAATACTAGATTCTCAAAAACAAAACAAAACAAAACCCCTTACATCTAAGTTGGTAACCCTATGTTTGGCCTTCTATATACAACATTAGTAAAGTAGATACAGTTTTAAATGTGGTCAATATCTTTAAAAAGTACTTATGGCCTAACATTTATGGTAAATATCAATTTGAAACCCCCATCCCGGAAAACTTCTATCTCATGTGAGATATCTTCCCTTTCAAATGTAAGTGAAAAATATTGGGTCTTGTTTTTGATGTTTGAAATTCATTTTCTTTTCTGCGTATTTATTCATAAAAATATTTTTTTTATTCTGACTGACCCCCATCAAAACCCGCTCAAAATCCTGGATCCGCCCCTCTGGTCAAATTAAAATGAAAGACGAAAACAAATAGTTATTTGTTTTTCTACTCGAGCGTCGTTGTAATCACTATAAGACTGATTTGATGAAGAAAGATATCAAGAATTTATTACAAAATTTGTTGACAGATTCTCAGATAAGCCCCAATTATTTTCAAGAGTTTTGGATGGAAGGCAATTTCCAAATTGGTTGACTATTAAATGCTTGACTCATCTACGGGAAAAAAAAATGACGTTGATTTGAAAGAAACAGACTTAGTCTTCTAGGAGTTACTTCCCTTGAATCATATTCGACAGAAAAGTTGAAACTGTTGTTCAATTGTTGGTTTATTTATTTGTTCTAAGCTGAATTTGCCCCTATGAAACAAAATTCATGGAAGTTTGATGTACGAACTGAGTATTTTATTATATTGTTGATAATTTGCCATTGAATTATTTTCTAAAATGAATAAGTCACTAAAGTCATCGTAGTGGGACGATTCAAGGGAAGTAACTCATGGTTATTGGGATTGGGACAAAGTAATTCGAAATCATAATCTTTTTTGATTTAAGGATTTGAATTTGAAAAATAGTCGAATTCATTATTTAACGGTAAATATTGACACTACAAAGGAGAATATTTTATGAAGGTTTATATGCTTTTGCGAATTTTACAAAATAACTGTCTGTTTGGGATTTTGGATTCCTGCAGAAAAAATAAATGATTGTGTTGAAAACTTATTACAAAGTCAAAACAAGCTTTTTTTCTTCTTTTTTTTACCAATCCGAAAGACAATTGATACCTATTTATTGAACTTTATTGCCAATTGCGATTTTTGAGACAGGGATGAGATTAAAAAATGCCCAAACTTGTAAGAACTAAATTAATATATACATATGATTATAAATTGGATTATATTATACTGAAACTTATTTGAGATAATCCCCTATCATTACTCAGTTAATGTATCACTCACCATAGACAACGTAAACAGAATAAACGATTAAAGAAAATGGGGCTGCTACAGAAATCGAACCTGCCACCGATAGGGTAGCCGTTTATACGTAAAGGTGCCCTTACCATTGAGCTAAACAGTTGCCGGTAATGCAAAGGCCTAAACACCTGTTTTCACACAGCTCAATGGTAAGAGCATCAATACATTAAAGCAGCCGCTCAATCAATGGCAGGTTTGAGTCCTGCAGCAGCCCCATTGTCTTTAATTGTTTATTATCTTTAATGATTTTATTTTGGTGGTTTGAACTTGTATTGATATATATTCAATTACAGGATTTTCTTTTCTATATGGTTTGTGGGTGTTATTATTCAAATTAAAAGAGGCATCTAGAAAATGTAGAAGCTTAACAAAAACCTTAACATTGGCCTAAAAATACAGCAAGCAAAAGCCAACCATTAAACAGAAACATACATTAATAGTTTATGAATAGAATGAAAGGAAGATCCTACCACCTGAAATAATAGACACCCCATCCAAAATGTCCTGAACGATTCATTTGCCTGAAGAAGTCTCAACAGGGCAGAAACATAAACATGCTTGTGTAGTGTGTGTGTGTGTATATATATATATATATATATATATATATATATATATATATATATTCCTTATAGATCTCTTCACTCACTCACACACGTGTACCCCCCCCATATATATATATATATATATATATATATATATATATATATATATATATATATATATGCATGAGTATGTGTGAAGAGATCTATAAGTAAAATAGAGAGAGAGAGAGAGAGAGAGAGAGAGAGAGAGAGAGAGAGAGAGAGAGAGAGAGAGAGAGGGGGAATCAGTCATAATTTGTTAAATAAAATGTGTTGGACAGTATTTGTAATAAATCATGATTGCAATTGACCTTTTTCGCTCTCAATAAAAAAATATCCTGTTCTCATTGCTTGATTGGTGTATTTTCAATTTCCTCCATTAATGTCACTTTCCATTTTCCAGAGGGATACAAATAAAAAAAATCCTTCTTTATCAAATATCTTTTCCGTATGAATTTCGCTGTTCAAAACTCACCCCAGGCACAACAACATTAGAAAATCATTTTAAAACGACGATGGAAATATTTCAAATGTGCTTATTCTTTGGAATTCAATTTACTTAAAGTTCAATATTTTATTGCAATTTTACGTAAATTGAATTCCAAAACTTGAATGCCAAAAACTGAATGAGAATCAATTCATAGATAGCTAAGTTAGTGTCTTTTGACGTCCGTCGTTAGACATATACCTTCCCCAGGATTCGCCACAATTCTCTAACATGGGCGTCGCAGAGCCAGTATTTTCTGAATTTGTCTAGTTCATCTCTCCATCTTGTTTTTTGTCGGCCTAGGTTTCGCATGTGGTCCCTGGGGATCCATGTTGTGATGGAGAAATCACAAGACATCATAATATATCAGAAAGAAAACAGGGGTCCGAGACATCATAGAATCTATTCGAAAACTCAAATGGCAATGGGCTGGTCATGTTGCAAGAATTATAGACAGTCGATGGACATCACGACCCACATTCAGCAATCACTAATTGAATAACTTTTCATTTACTCCCTGGATGCCTCCAAACTGGGGAGAGGGAAGCGGCATTTGGCTGCAGCCCCTAAAGCACATGCCTTCATCGGGCACTGTAGACTAATAACTTCATTTTTATTTCTTTCATCTCAAGATGATAAATTCTTTGGCTTTCCATAGTTGTATGTTTCATCTGTTAGTTTCAGATTATTTTTGTATATTGAGTCCAGGAAAATTTGGAATTTACATTAAAAGCCACTTATTGTGAACACTTTGAATAATAATGTTTTGGGGATTGACTGATTTTGATAACAATGGCCGTTTGATAACATTATCTCTGATCATATTTAACGGCTTCCTATGAAGCCGTGTTTTAACATTTTTGCTTGAAACTCGTTTGTCTAAAATTTTTGAGAAAATTTCGTTCCAACATGAACTCCGATTTTTGTAGGAGTTACTTCCCTTACATTGTATGCGACTGAAAATCGGAAACTATTCTCAATTTTATCTATGTATGATGAACATAGTGACCTGTTTATTTCTTTGTTTCTCTGTTTGTAATCTTCAATAAAGCGCGAATATACTAAACCTTGATCCTAGGCAGAAGGTCAGGCAGTAATGCTTTAATGCTTGATTGAATGTACAGATTCTAGGCAAACATGCCGATTGATACGTAAATAACCCAATCGTTTTATGTGCGTACTTTGCTAATTGTTTAATGATTTATTCTCCAGCCCATTCAGCAAAAGTCAATATTTTTTGTGGAAAAACGTGAAATGCAGAACGTCAGCATAGATATGAACTTCTTCTTCTGTACAAACAGAGGTAGATGGAAATATTGGCGAAGAGAAATGGAACATTTTGAGTTATTAAAGCATGAACTTGTGCCTTTGTAAGTAAAAACAACAAAGGGAAATCCATTATTTTATTATTAAATAAACTAGTTCAGCTATGCTGTCAAAAATGACGATATTGTTTAAATGATTTTACAGTTGTGTTGCAATTGTATCAGAAAATATCAAAAACTTATGTTGCTCAGCATCTATTCGCATTTGCAAAAAATTGGTAACGGGTACTCTATTGTATCTATTATTGAGATTTGATTGTTATCTCCCTTGACAAATGTTTCAGTGAAAAATATAGAAATATAGGTGGTGGATTATATAAGTAGATATTTGAAGCGTCCTCTTCTTTGTTGATTTTGTCAATGACTTTTCAGATGATCTGTTGTTAATATTCAACAACTGTTTTCGACTCTCATTGAATATCAAGAGCAACTTATTTCAAAGTCTCAGACAAAGCCTATTTTTATATTTGGAATATGAATAATTGTAATTCATTATTCAAATAAATATAATAATCACAAATGGCATAGAATAATGAAGGGACACTTTGCAAAACACACATTAACATGCACATATATGAGCGTAGTAGGCGGAAATTTTCTTTTAGGAGTGAAGATATAATTAAATTTTTGGATTTTCTGTAAACTTCTCTTTGCAAAAAGCTAAAAATTGAATGTTCCTTACGGAGGATTAAATCCTATACATTAAAAATGATCTGCATGTAACTCTAATATGGTCTTTGATGAATTAGTATCAACGAAAGGCTACTGCCAAAGTACATATACAATGACAGCGGCAAATGGACGTTAGTGTGTATGAGTTGCCTCCCTTGCATCACACATTGAAACATTTCCTTAATTCTTTATAGCAAATAGTACATTGATTTGTTTTCGTCACGCATAGAACTATTGCTTGGAGCAAAAAGTTCGTTTTCGTTTTATTAACTAAAAATAAAAGACATTCTTTTTTAAAAATTTTACATTGATTTTAATGAATAATATTTTAACGTTTTTCAACTACCCTGCGCCATCTTTCAGCTAACTTTGTAATTCTATAATTTTCCAGAACTTCATACCTCTCTGAGCGAAGAACTGCTTTAGCTGACTTATGACGTCTTCCAGAGAATTGAAAATGGTTTTTCATAAAGAGTATTCAGTGCAGACCGCAATAAATGGTTATCTGAAGTTGAAATATCTGCTTAATTTTGCAAATGAGAGAAAAAAAATCAGTTAGATTAAAACAATTTTTGCCAGATCTCTAAAGAAACATGCTCTATAGCGTTATCCTGGTATTATATTGCGATATTTTGTCTTGACTAATTTCAGATGTTTTCCAATGAGATTAACACAACCATTCTGGCACAGATAAAAAGCAACTGAAATTAGAATGAGTGTCTTTACAGTTTGTCACACCTTACTGCTATTTTGACAACATTCATTTCCCCCTTAAGACGATCACAAAATCTTCCCCACCTGGAGATCCTCTTCAATTCTTTGGCGATGAAATATCGTCACGTGATGAAAGATCAGAACAAAACTACTGATCACTCGTCAAAAAATTATTCGCTAAGAAATCATTACGCGACGGAAGTGTTCGGTTTTTAAGTGAATGATTTATTGTAGAATCTTTCTTTCGTGACCGCTTTAAAACAAACTGTTGGCTGATATTGCGTATAGTTAATGTTTACCGTCGATACCGGCAACACCGGCAGTCGCCTAGGGTACCAAGGCATAGGGGCGTCGGTCATTTGTCAGAGGCTGCAAGATTTTCCAAATAGAAATGAAAAAGAAAATGGACAAATGAATGAATCAAACAGATTAAAAACAGTCAAAATAAGAAAATTCCCTGATATGAAGTCTGATTTTAAAAAAATATCCAACAGTTGAATACCCTCTATTTTGGTGAAACTAAGAGAAACAATTGACAAAGGAAAGTCTAATGACCGATGATAAGCATGGCTAGTTAGTTGAGATAGAGTGCTCACAATAGCTGGGGCCTGAGAGAGAAGGTAGGTTGGGTGATTCAAGGTTGCAAGTAAATGAATAAATTGTAATACTCTACTTAAAAGAGGGTTGGTGCTGCTTAGTTACTTAAATCAGGCGTTCTAATGACACATTGCCTATCAAAGATGTAATTAGTTTCAAAGATACAAAAAAACGCATCTTTATTTGCAACGTGCTCCCACAAACATACAAACAACACGCGTTCACAAAAAACATGAACTTCATAAATTGGTATTGGGATTTTGAATTTGGGAACCTCTCTGGTTGGTGAGCGCATAAATCCAGATTATCAAATAATCTTTAATAAAACATTTATTTGTGGTATTCAAATTTCTATTAAAACCTTTTTAACCTTCTAGCCTTCGAATGGATAGACATCAAATTTAGTCATTCAGTTTTTAATTTGGTGAAAAAAAAACCTGAAAAAAAATTTTTTTTTGTTCTACCCATATTGGGATACGAATCATCCTCTAAATCACTGATACACTGGGGCCCACTTCATGTATCATGTAAAGTCTTTTCTAGAACCCTCACCTGCTGTGTCTCGGCCTATATTCGCTACTTCAACGTCTTCAGACCTATATGCAAAAGATTCGAATACGTCGAATTATCTCCTAACAGAATCCCATGTCTCGTTCACCATTTTTCTTTCATATTTTCAATAAGAACAATCCTTGGATCCAAGCGACAGAGATTTGTCCAGTGTATTGAAATTTCCCAAGTAGTCTGAAAACCAATCAAATCGTAGAGGTCAAAAGAACAACTAGTCTGAATAATTCATAGAATAATGCCAATACATAATCTTGGAGCTTAATATTCTACTATGATGGCTAGGAATTGCATCGGTCGGGACTTGGAATTCAAAACAAGATAAGGATACTACTGTAGATGATTTAAAGAATAATGATAAAAGTTCATCTCAGATTTTCGGACAATAATGAGGACCAGAGAATGAACCAGCTGAAATGAAGAGATCGAAACAACTAAGATGAGGATACTAGTCCGAATAATTCATGGAATAACATAAAAGTATCCACAAATCAAGATACAAATGCACGCACGCAAAACACAGAAACTAATATTTCATTAAAAATGAATAAATAAATAAATGAATAAATATGCGCAGGTACTAACCTTGACCCAAAGTTTATATATGTATTCATTAAACAGCTAAGTGCTGTGGGAGGTTGAATTGGGTGAAATTGGAAAATTGTGTTGCTCCGAACTTCAAAGGAAGTAGGGCTGTCAGCTTGCAAAAACAAATAAAAAAAAAATAAAATGAAATAAATCATATATATTCATATCAACATGTAATGTTATCTACTATCTACTGAGATGCCCAGTTAAGAGAACCACCTTCTTGGTCTCACTAATGAGGTCCAAAGGCAGTCGGAGCGATACGATCAGCATCGGTTTGGCTGCAGGAGCTGCTTGAAGGGAGTCAAACTTGGTATCCATCTGCCCAAAATGGGCTCCAGTGGTTTGGAATCAGAATCGTCCGTCTTCTAAACTGGTTGTCATCCAAGGCTAAAGAGCTCAGTCTGCTTTGCTATTTACATATACGCATAAGGTGGAGAAAAGATGCATTCATGCCTTTCCCAATGTCATTAGAGCGAAGTGAATGCAAATTGTTTGAGTTCGATTAGCTAATCCTAATTCCTCGCTGTTAACCGCCAGGCCACGCACGCCTCTGATACTTAAATAGAACCTCTTTAAATAACCCTAATAAAAAACAAACTCTCTAAATGTTGATGGCTGCACGCACAGAAGAGAGAGAACACCATGCACGCTATGCTCATAAATTATTTTAATAAATTGTTACATAATAAAAGTTTGAAGAAAAATTAAAATCGATTTCAGTAATAAATTACCCATATCAATTTCATTGCGTGTTGCACCTTACGTCACATCGGTGTCAATTTACAGATTACCCAATGGAAATATGGGCCGATCGGATTTTAATTCCCCATATATCATTCTGAAGACATCAAATTGTGGACTATCTTGTTTTTAAAAAACCTCTACCGCATCTCCCCCACAAAGCATAAAAGGAAACTTCTCGTCATATTTTCCATCTTGGTCGTCTGATTTTTGTACCATCATGATATCAAACTAAAAGCACCCAGAGACCGCATGCATCTGCTAAAGTAAAACGCTAACCAAAAACTGAATAAATAATCAGTTCATATGATGCAGGAGAGGTAACTGTAATTTTTTTCAATTTTCAAACTATTGTCATTAAATAGGAAAGAATTATCTACCAATCGAAAACAAATCTCTGTATCTATTCCAAAATCTCATCAAATTTCCTGTCTGTTGACCAACTGTCCACAAAATGTGATTGAAATTCAATGAGAACTTTTGGAGATATTGTGTGGACAAACATAAGCGAATACATCAGTGTATGGAAAAAATATGGAAAAATATCATTCAATCAAAAAAACGAATTCCCGAATCCGCAACACAATTTAGAAAATTCTTCCTCTCTCCAAGGCCTGACCCCCCAGAAAATGTCATGAATCCATTCTGAAATTCAATCACTTCTTCCATTACCCTTTCCCCACCTTTTCACAAGATGTGATTGAAATTCAATGAGAACTTACAAAGATATTGTGTGGTATGGATTCAGGGAAGAAAATTTCCTTGAACTGTCCTAAAATGTTTCTGTGGTCCATTGCCCTACCTTGCACAAATTTTGATTGAAATTAATTGAGAACTTTTGGGGATACTGTGTGGACAAACAGACAGATAGAAAAACACGGTGCGTGACATGAGCGAAAAGACATCGTTGGTAGAGGTAGAAGCAAAACCCTCTGAGATTGAATAATGGCTTGGATGTGGGAAGTCCGATCATTTTTTTTTCTAGGAAATCAGGAAAAAATAAAACCACTCGAAATGAAATAATGAAAAAAAGGTATTTACTGATGCTTGAAGTCGGATGGTATTACAAAAACCGTTGAGTTAAGAGCATTGTCAATGATAGATGCCGAAAAGGTTGTTGACTAATTCACCGAAGGGTTCAGAACATAGAAACTTATTTGAGGATATTTTCTTGGCTTCAAAATGGACACCACCGTCAATTGCATCACCACCACTACCACCACCACCACCACCACCAATATCAATAATGATAATAACACACTGTCATAGTCAATAATAGAATAACCGTAGCATCAAAATTTGAAGTCATGTAAAAAAGGAAAAAAATGGTAATTCTGGAGAATCTAGATGGTATTAATGTACCAGTCAGAACAAGACTCCAGTAGGTCAAAAGGCTTTTTTTTCTTCCAAAAGTTAAAAAAGAGGTTTAGCGGAGTTCTGATGCCAATTTTCAAGCCTGTAGACAAAACGATGTGGCTAAGAGTGCTGGAACCAACAAACGAGTTAATAGGAACTTATATAGACGCACATGTGAAAAAAGATAAAACTCTTCGCCATCTTTGATGGCTACGGTTGTTCAGTACTAGCACTATCGGACGCTGATACGAATGACAGGTTGCAATTAATTCCTTCGAGGAAATCTTACAGTTGGGTAATAAAAGTTCTTTTTTTCCCTCCTATTTCTTCCAATCTCGGTGCGACTCGATAAGAATTTACTGTCATCGTGGACAGGCTGACACTATCGCAAAATGTCCACCTCTACGAGGTCCCCCCCCACAGCCTCAGAATTATCTTTTGCCTTTCCTTTCTTTTTTTCAACACTTTCATTCATTTCCGATTGCCGACATTCGTTACTTCCAAGCGTTTATCATGACCCTCCCCCTCTTTTCCCATTTCCCTTCTTCCGCAAGGAATTTTTTCTTTCGATAGTTCCCGACTTATGATAGAGTTCGGGGCCAGAAATGGGATCGTAAATTGAAAAATTGTAAGTCGAATGCACTTTTAAATGTATTCTAAAGATATAAAGGCTTAAGTTTCCGTTGTTGATTATTTTCATTCCTAAAATAAGGTCAAAATAAACACTTAATTACCACAGTTGCTTCATCAAATAAAAGGAAACGTAGTTCACCGTAAGTAATTGAATGAAACAAGTCAATTACTGTTGATAAAATGGCATAAAATAATCAGTAATCATTGTCAGATTAAAGATTCATTTTCACAGGGTTCTCTATCTACCTCACGTGTATCAACTGATTGGATATCACTTGAAGGAACAGAAGATGGAATCGTCTTTATAATAATACCCAGCGTCGTTTGAAAATTCGTCTTTCTTTTTCGCTGTAGATTTCGTTGAACGTGAAATGAATTTATTTACTAATCTCCCAGAATTTACAAACTTATTAAAATACGCTGATTATTTGCAATTTGAATGAAAAAAAAAATGCTTGTGACTTCGAAATATCGTTAGTCGAGCAATCGTTAGGGACTATCTAAATTCTTTGAAAAGAGAGCTTCTCTCAACGAGTTTTTTTCATTGAAGATCTTTCAACACGAAATGGGTTCATTTACAATTTTCTCAATTTTTGCAAATCTATTAAAATATGCTGTTTATTTGGTGTCATTTGGAATTTGGAGAGGAGTTCGGCTCTGAAGCAGCTGGTGCTTGTTTAATGTAGATTTCCTTGTAGCATAAAATGGATTCATTTATGGTTCGAACATTTCGATGGCTTTAGCAAGTGTAGAAAATTCCTCTCTGAAGCCGTCCTTGTATTAAAAAAAAATTATTTTCGTCGCCTTCTTTTCTCACTCAGACTTGGTAAAAAGGTGACCAATATGTAATAATGAAAGAACGAAGTAATTCAAATAATGAGGGACAGCTGACTAGTTATTGTTTCCTTTGTAACGCATGCGCGCGTTGGCCAGCGTATTGCAATCTCGTTTTTTCTCGAAGTTGACGTACAGCAGTCGAGAACTCTTTGAGTATGCTGTTTATTTAGTGCAATTTGTGATTTTGACAAAAAGATATGATCGTAACTTGGAAATCATAAATCGGGGACTATATTTATATTTTTATAAGACGGAGAATCAGCGTTTGGAGCATAGGTGGACTATCACCTCTCCACCGATGCTCTTAATTCCGATTCCCCAGCTTATAAATAGTAAGGTTTGATATTTCTTCTCAAATACTTGTTTTAATGTACTTAGGTATGGACAATAAAATTGGCAAAAAAATCAACATCGAATTATCGAACGTTCTTGCTGTATTAGAAATTCTCCCCGAAAAGTTAGTACAGAGAAAACTGATTAGGATATACATAGAAAGTACTTCATTTTTTGAAAGTTGGTGAAAACGGTAATTTTTACAATAAAGATAATAAGCAATTAAATAGTTTGAAATTAGGAGAAAAAAAAATGTAGCTTTGGCCGAAAAGTAGAATCGCATCCCATACTACGGGAGCTTGTTATGTCGTGAAGCAACATCTATACCATCCTTTCTGAAACAGGGTTCTGTGGAACCCCAAGGTTACACGGAACCTCAGGGTTACACGAGAGGAAAGTGGTAGGGGTTTGCCGAAAATTCTATGAAAAGAGGCACTTTCCTATCACTTCTTTGGAATTTTCTTTTTTTTTAATAGATTTTTTACATGAAACACATAACGATCCCCGTTTTAATGACAATACTCACTAGAGGCACCAACAGCTGCCATTTTTTTCTTACTGATCTTATAAATTTCACTTTCTAAAAAGCAAATTATAAAACAAGTTACTAATCCAATAGAAAGCGTTTTGGGACCAACATCTTGAAGGATCAATTAAAAAATTGGAAAAAAAAGTGATCAATTAAAAAGTTACTTACTTTGCGTTTTGTTTGGCAGTGATCACTAAAAGAGTCTGAATTTGAAAAAGAATAGAAAAAAAGTGTGAAAGCTGCCAGACAAAATAAGGGACCAATTCAGCATAGAATAACATTGCAAAGTAAGCCCCCATTAAAAACCTATGTATGCAGTAAATTTCCCCAAAAAACAAAAAAACACGTTTCTTTCTCAAATCATAATGAGTAAATAGTGCGTCCTGTAAGCGCGATACATACATAGACAGCCAGCCAGATTAACTTAAAAACTGAAGAAACCTATGTTAATGTTGACGGTTTTGGTCGATGCTTTCTAATATTTATTATTACTGTTCGTGATTTTCTTATATTTATCGATTTTCGTCGATTTATATCGTCAGTAATACAAAAATATTGATTTTTGTAGATTTTTTATTTCGAAAGAAAAAACTGGGGGAATTATTTCCTTAATTTTCAAATACTACTTTTCTTTATCTTAATTTCATTTTTTTTTTAATCCCCACTTAACTCAGGCTGTCAATCTACGGCTGTGAGTAGATATCACGGATCGGAAGTAGAGAATAAGTTCCCGCTGTGACTTGAACTCGTGTCCCTCTTACGAGAGGAAAACCTGGTAAAACGCATCAGGTGCTTTGCCAAACTCAGTTTCAAGAGCTTCTGCCGTTTGACAAAAGCCCCAAACGAAGCTTTAACCTACATCCGGTCCCGATACCTCGGAGTCATTTGTTTTAGTTTCTGAATTGGTTTAGTGTCAGGATTAGTAAAGCAATTATTTCATTGTTTATTTTTTACCAGATGAATTATTGTAAAAATCATTCTTAATAATTTAGACCAAGGTGAATAGTAATCAAAAAATAATAATAATGATTTACAATACTCGGTTCATTTATTTTTCTTCCGTAGGCGGACCCAGAAGCAAAAAAAAAAAAAAAAGATGGAATAGGCGCTCACCATTAAGGTTCGTTCAGATAAAACTTCCCGTCGACCATTCTGTTCTTATCTTTAAATAACGTACCTTATCCTACACTTATCTCTAGAGAGACCTGCTTGATATCTAGCTTAATTTGATAGCATCAACCCTTAGTTTAAGACATGCTCCTCCTCTAAGCAATTATCATCCTGTTCTCTTACCCAGATATCTACTTGATTCATACGTTAATATTGTAATATATCACCACTTATTTTTTTCTTTCTCTATTTTATGGAATTAAATCTGCAGGAAACCCACGATTTATCTCGAGGAAATACCAATATCATACTGGCTACCGAATCTGCTGAAAGCGATTCGAGATTCTTATCTCTAACGCGTGAAATAATATTTAGAATAGTGGTTCCAAAACTTTCTCATTCTATGCTCCAACTCGACAGCTAAAATATTTGATGCCCAACTCACAACGAAAAAGACAAAAATCAAACATACATCGAGGCAGATTTTTTTGTAAAAATTCTCACATATGAACAGAAAAGGCACTTGGAATACTTTTGTGATTCCTTTATTGTTTGAAATCTGTTAACAAACACGCATAGCTTTTACACCTCACAAAGTTCATGAGTTGATCATTAGTTACTTTGGAATCAATAGTGAACATAGTAATTAATTGTGTTGTATAATTGGTCATTAATAGTATTTTGTAATTAGTCATAAATAGTACTGTGCAATTAAGAAATTAATCTGTTGAGCCTTTAATCGACTCTGTTCAGAGCCACGGAATGCTTTTCGCTCTCCGAACACCAAGTCCGAATTGACCTCTATATTTAAATTGCTCTTTTGCAGGACATGCGTCCACGTTCAGAATCACTGGTTTAGAGCAGTGGACTGGTGGTGGTGGGGTTTGAGGTTTCATTCCAAACACTTGTTTTCCTGGAGAATCAGCATGAAACAGCTGAAAAAAAACCCTTCATTTTAAACACGTTGGGTCGTACGAAGTGTAGAATGTTGTCGTGGTTATCGGATCATCATATGAAACCGGCGAACCGAGTTCAAACAGTGAATAGAGCGGATAAGAAGTAAAGAATAGGCCCCAGTTGGACTCGAACACACGCCCCGCTTGTCAGAGTGAACACAGTTTACCACACCAGCTGCTTTATCGACTCAGCCCAGAGAGCATCTGCTGGCGACACTAAGTTTGTCGAACTTTTAAACTTACTCTTTACGCTGATATCTCTGTGCCATGTTTCTGAATTGGTTACTATCAGTAAAGGAAATATCTCATTATTCATTTCTTATTAGGTGAAAAAGAAGAAGAAGAAGAAGAAGAAGAAGAAGAAGAAGAAGAAGAAGAAGAAGAAGAAGAAGAAGAAGGATGATGATGATGATGATGATGATAATAATGCTGACGACGACGACGACGAAGAAGAAGAAGAAGAAAAAAACTTGACCAGTGTAAATTGTAATAAGAAATGATAATTATTCACAATACTTCATGTAATAGAATAGGATAAAAGATAAATATTTTTTTTGTTTTCATAGGCAGAGCCAGAGACAAGAAAACTAGATTAGGCACTTATCATTCAGATTCGTTCCGATAAAATTTCCTCTCAATCGTCTTGAATATCTTTCTTCAATCTTGTGGTAACGTTCCATATTTTGAATTTATCTACAGACACCCCGCTTGATATCTTCCTAAATTTGATAGCACCAACCTTTACTTTAAGACTTGCTCCTCCTTTTTGTGATTATCAACCAGTTTCTCTTGCCCAGATATCTGCTTAATTCAATGGTTAATAATCATTATACTTTTGTTTCTTATTTTTTCCTATTTTATGGAATTAGATCTGCAGGAAACCTACGATTTATCATGGAGTGACATCTATATCATATTGGTTCCTAAAGCTGCTGACAGCGATTCAGGGTCCTTATCTATAATGTGTGGGGTAATATTTAGCGCGGTGGTTCTTTATATTTTCAAGTCCAGGCCCCCCTCACTGTGATTAAAAAAATGTGTACCATTTGGAAAATTTTTTGTAAAAATACTGATATATAGGGAAACTTACCAAAGTATTTGTAATTTTTTTATCGTGCAAAATTTAGTAATAAAGCAATCACCTCATGGTTTTTATACTTTAAGATAATGGGTTGAACGTTAGTTCCAGTGAAATCTATTGCAAAATTAGTATTTAATAGTATTATGTGATTAATTAACAACATATGATGTAACTTGGATTCAATCAGGTAAGTTTCCATATTACTCAGTTTTGAGTTATGGAACATTTTCAACGAAGATGCCGAAGCTTGATCTTGAACCTGACCCCCAACATTTAGTATGCAGGGCGATTTTGATGCTCAGATTTAGAAAAGATGTGTATTTTAAATGCCCCAGAATACTGCACACACACACACACACACTCACACACACACACACATATCTATGTTTTTTAGTAAGAGATTATTACATAGTTTCACCCTCACTCTCATCTCCACAGCAATTAACAGGCGAGACGAAGGCTGTTGTCTATACTTTTTGAACTGTTTTTAACATGAAAATAGTTAGTCAGATATTTGAATCAATTTTTTCTTATTTTTCCTTACTCATTGAGGAGAGTGAGAGTATGTGAAAAAAAAATTCAAGTTTGTACCATGGACGGTTAGGTCGGAGAAGAGTCGAGAAGGAAGAAAAAGAAAAAGAATTAAAGATATAAAGGGTAGAAAAAATAATAAATTTTAACCCAAAGAATATTTTTAGCGACGCCAGATAATTAATTGAGATAAATAATCTTGCGTCAGTAACCTTCATTTCTCTTTTTTTCCTTTCTTTTTCTCCTTATTTTTTTCAATCTCTTTCCCCCTTTCGTCCCTCTTTCTTCCTTCCTTCCTTTCGTTGATTGATGACGTAGGAGTAGAATCTCCCTCCCTGTTCTCCCCTCTTTCTCTTCACATCATTTTAAACATTTTTCACTTTTTAATCTCAACCGAAAGTCTGTACTTGTCATTGTTGTCAGGTTAGGAAAATAAAGCCGTAGGAGTTTGATAATTGCAAAAATAACAAAAAGGATGAGTTCAAATTTTCCTGAGAAAATGTTAATTGATGACTTAACATGACTCGAGACATTTCCTGATTCTGCCTTTCAAAGGAACAACTCTGTCAACTCGCCCATTAGTTTTTACAAGTCCATTAGTTTATACACCCCAGATATCATTAGGACTATAATCTCTAAAAACATCTTAAACCCCAATGTTACCACTCTCTTTCAAGATTTACAAGTGTTTATTCAATTTCCTTCCGCGTATTTTGATGGATGAAAGCTTTATGCTTTTTCGAACGATAGAGTAGAATTATAAAAATCGTCATATAAACTACTTTGCAGGTGTCACAGGTCGTCTCTACGCCATTCTTTTTTCAGCAGTTGATAAATCACGATAAAAAAGCCAACAAAATGTTTTGATGGCTTGCCAGCACCCTTAGGCTGGCTTCAGCATCAGAATTCTCAAGCCGGGCTTCTCATTTAGTAATTTTTTCTCGTCTCTGTCGGGGATATGTAAAATAGACAGAGTGCGACTGAAGTGCTGTCAATTCATCATTTTTGTTTATTGTACCTGGTGTGCAACAACCACATCGGAGATAAAAAAAAACACAGAGATCAAAATCGAAGACACGGAACTGGAGAAAGTAGATCACTACATCTACCAAGGACAACGAATCTCCATGAGACCCTCAAAAGAAGAAGAAATCAAGCGAAGAATCACCCTAGGATGGCAAACCTTCAGCAGAGCAAGCTCAACCTTCAAAAATAAGTAGATCCCATTAATCCTAAAGAGGAGGGTGTATAACCAATGCATCCTCCCAATAGTCACTTATGGAGCTGAAACATGGAACCTAACCAAGAGACAGATCCACAAATTGAAAACTATGCAACGTGCACATGAGAAAATTATGATAGGCCTCACATGGAGAGACCACAAGACAGCACAGTACATCTGGGAAAAGACAAGAGTCAGGGACATCATAGAATCCATTAAAAAGTTCAAATGGCAGTGGGCTGGCCACGTTGCACGAATGGCGGACAAACGATGAACATTGCGACTCACAACATGGACCCCCCCCCCGAGATCACATGCGGAACTGAGGTCAGCAGAATATTAGATGGAGAGACGAGCTAGACAAAATCAGAAAGTACTGGCTCCCATGATGGAGAAGTGTGGTGAATCCTGGGGAAGGTCTATGTCCAACGACAGACGTTGAAAGACCGATGATGATGATGATGATTCCCAAGTGGTCACCCATTTAGCTTATGATCAGGCTCCCCGTTGCTCAACTTGATTTGGCCGTAAGTTTCTTTTGATAAAACCGACAAGAAACAACTCATATAATAACACAGAAAAGTATAAAGCATCTAGAGAGAGCATACCTCGGCCAAGGACAAACACTAACTGAAAACCGAATGAAAATCAGTTCATATATAGCTATGAGGCTGGGGAATCATCCGTATTTCGAATATTCATATTTCGGACTATACTTCACTCCCTCTTAATATATGAAATATACCTCTCAATCAGAAACAAACACCTGGATCCGCCTCAAAATTTAACCAAGTCTTCCTAACCCCATTGCCCAACCTTTTACAAAATTTCAATTTGAAATTCATTGAAAACTTTTAGAAATATTACGTAAGAAGATAGACACTAGTGAATACATATCCCTCATCCAAATTCGCTGACAGAAGTAAATAAGGGACACGTTAATAATATCCTGTGCATCGCATTTTTGAAAGTTTGGGAGAGAAACAAGACGATTTGTTCGTTTTTAACAGAACATGAAGAATTAATCATTTATAGTTTTCGACTGTGACTTACGAGATAATACTCCATTCATATAATAACTAGCAAAAAATGTCGTCTGCCACGCTGACGTCATCAGTGACGTCTGGTGACGTAACTCAGTTGAAATAGAATTTTCCATTACGTTAGACTTGATAAATTGTATCTTTACTTGAATTTGCCTTTAGATTAGTTCAATATTCAGGAAATTTTGAACATAAACGAGAAATGCTGTGCAGCAGAATGTTTTTGATATTTTACAGGTACAATGCAACAGCAAAATTACTTAATTATCGCCGTCGTTTTTCATGCAATTATCGCCGTCATTTATACAAGTCTATTCATATAGAAACTATTTATGCGAATTAATATGTTAATTTGTATGATTATACAGTTGTATGTCCTGTCCTATTCCTCTTATCACCTCAAAATTATAATGGATTGGTCCATGTGGTATAGATTAACAGAGCTAAGAAATAACTGAAGGTTTGTAATAAAATGAGATTGGCTGTTATGACATTATGAAACGTTACAGAATCGTTAGACGTTTGAAACTAAAATAAAAGAAAGACAGAGTGTGTAATTGAGTGAAAGGAATGTTTAAAGTTGAGTTGAGGCTTTGAAAAAAATCAAAATTAGAGTACTTGAATTATACAAAATAAACTGCTCGGTAGAATATCTTTGGTCCCTTCAGTGTCGATAAACACGTAGATAACCTCGACATTTTTGACGGGTATCTTCCAGTAAATAATATTGACGAAAAAGCAATTATCTTATTTTAACTCTTACCCTTTCAAGAAATTTTGGAATGTGGAAAAATACAATATAGAGGTGATGGTGGGTAAATAGTTTTTGTTAAAATTATACAAAATCTGTCCAAAAAGTTTCCAGCCATTTTGAATATCTTGAGAACAGATAGTGAGGCATTGTATCCAAGGTATTTGATTAAAGTGGCCTTCAAAAGGAATTTTGATCTCCTATTGGGTCTAGAACCTCGTTTTAGACCTTCCACTTGAGCCAGCTGAAAAAAGCTAGTATATATATATATGTAATGCGTGGGTGGCCGCTTGCGTAAAAACAACCCGGCCTTCGGACGTGTATTTTTGTCGTGCGTCGTCCGGAGATGACCACTTGGACGTCCACTTGGCTGTGTCGCCTTTCTCCGCCTTATAGACAGTATAATCACTTGCCCGGTCAGTCTGACGGGAAACTAATCTCCCTAGAACATCACAGTATCTATTCATATTTCCTTCCTAGAATTTCTTACAGAAAACCTAATTACTTCCCGTTCCTGTCAGAACAAAATGCTTACTGACAGTCTTCAAATGGCTAATTGACCTCAATTACCTCCCTTGATTTTGCCGATGAATTTAAGAAAAGTGACTTTGAAGAAAAATAGTAAACTGCTTAAAGACGATTGACTTATTTTGGATGTTGTTTCAAAATTTTGATACTTACAGCTTTCTAAAAAAAAATTTTCATAAGTACGTATACCTCTCTGCACACATGCACGCACTATAGGAAACATTTGTGGTATTTGTTCCTACTACTGTAAACTTGAGATTTTCACTGGGATTAGAAATGACTTAAGTGACTTTTGTATCCTGTTTTGAAGAATAAAAATTGAACATCATTATACATAGATTCATTCGGACTATTGTCCTCATCTTGATAGTCTCTATATTCACAACGTTTCGGTCGTAGGACCATTCGGCCTCCTTCTGGTATCTGTCGTATTTGGTAATGTACTCGGAGTTGAGCCTCCCATTAAATTCATGGAGGTAGACTGTTCTCATTTCACCGGTGGCATCAAGTATTGTCTTCTTCTAATGCCCCTTCTAAAGGACTTCAGGAGTTCTTGAGAACCTGGGAAGACTATTCCTTGAAAAAAAATGACTTTTTAGAACTTGCTACTCTTCTCAGAAAACTTAGAAAAGATCCACAACAAGCTTATAGTCTTAAAAGTTGTGCCGTTTTTCACAGCAATATTTCTATATTTTATCATTTGTAGACGGTAAATGTTTATGTATTATCGAAATACAGGGTGTACGTGAAAAAAAAGGGGGGGAGCAACATTCGAAAGGGAAATAACTCTCTAAAATAAACTTAGGAGTTCCTCCCCAAAATTTACCGTTAGCTGATTGGCTGGAATGTTTGGTTATTATCTCAGCAAAGCGTATAATTTTTGTTGTATCCATAAAGTAGATATCTATTTCACAACGCAAATAAATATCGTAACCATATATAGAGATAATCGCACACATTTGGATCAGAAAATATTATTTGTACGACCTTTGGACAACGCTCAGAAATATGCAGCAAAATTATCTGTGAATGCAAGCATCATTATATTTGAGCACGTGCACGTGCACACACACACACACACACACACACAAATATGTGGGTGCATCGCTGCAAATGATTGGTTGTAAGTTCAATCCTTACTGGATGTTCCATGGTTGTCGTCATGTAGTTATTAGATAATATATATATATATTTATATATATATATATATATATATATATATACATATATATATGTGTGTGTGTGTGTGTGTGTGGTGATTCAATTCTCTTGATGTTATACCGTAGGCGTATAGAGAACATTTTCCCAGGTCTTTTTGCTTTTTACCATATTTTCTTTGACGAAATCTATCTTAAAAACTCTGCTTTTACTATAAACAGTCGCTGGGCATTCTTTCTGATGATTTCTTTTACAAAATCATCATTACCAGAAACTAAATAACTGTCTACCTTCGGAGATACTATTTACCCTCGGATCCAACGGTTACTTATTCCAGTTATATATATATATATATATATATATATATATATATATATATATATATATATATATGTGTGTGTGTGTGTGTGCGTTTGTGAATGAATATTGGTATGGATTATAGTTGATCGGACAGTAAGAGAAATGAATGTCAGTATTGGATGTTTTGTTTTAAAATTATGAAAATAATCAATTTTCTGTATTAGTTCACAAGGCAAATGAAGGGAGAAAATAAAGTACCAATTGTTTATAAGTGGACTTTGAATTGTGGGTAGGCGTGTATTATTTCTTTTGAAACCTTTCCCACATACATTCCTATTTACCCTTAATACAAGTCTAAGAAAAACAACTGTTTGAAAAAAATACACAATTTTGCTTACACACAATTCAAATTGAACTGGTAGTTCTTGAAAACTTGCCACCGATAGGGTAGCTGCTTCAACGTAGCGTTGCTCTTACCATTGAGTTAAAATTATAAATTATAAAATAAGCACTTATTTGGATCTTTGCATTACCAGTGGCTGTTTAGCTCAATGGTAAGAGCATCACGACTTTGAAGATTCGATTCCTGCAACAGTCCCATTTTCTTTAATTGGTTATTCTATTCACATTGTCTAAATTGAGGTAGTCATTTAATGACTAAAGATCATTTCAAATACGTTACTATATAATTTAACGCAATTTATGATTCATCTCTCTCTCTCTCTCCCTCTCTCTCTCTCTCTCTATCTATCTATCTATCTATCTATCTATCTATATATATATATATATATATATATATATATATATATTGTGTACTTGGGCACCATCTCTTCTTTTACACACGTATTTTTGAAAAGTATTTCTAAGAAAATGAGCCGACAAAAATGGCTATCCTTATATATATATATATATATATATATATATATATATGTGTGTGTGTGTGTGTGTGTGTGTGTGTGTGTGTGTGTGTGTGAGTGCGTGCATGTACCAACTAAAATGATTCAGCCGAGTGCAGATATACAAATCCGTTGTCAATAAATCATAAAACAACACTGGAAGTCTAATTCCAAAATAGAATGATTAATAAAACAGGCCACTGACTTCAGAAAGATTTTCGTCAGAGTCGCTTGAGTTTGTTTTTATGTTGAGGAACACGTGTTAAAAGACAACCACCCTCCCAGCACCCACGCAGACACATACACATATATATACGCATGGGTGTATGTGCACGTATATATATATATATATATATATATATATATATATATATATATATATATATATATATATATATATATATATTCATATATGCTAAATGAATACATACTATGGAAAATAAAACCCAAACAAACCAAGACAGGAAATAGTCACAAAGAGTTTCTTCATGAACGTGGGGCAGGGGCAATTCGGTTTCATGCCAGTGCATCTTCGGTGGGGCTGGATTTACCATTGATAGGGCTCAGTGCAGAACATTTCTTGAGGATTCTTCTATTTTTGTTCGTATCTAGAATTTTCAAACAAATCAAAACAAAAACGCAACATTCATAAAGGGATGATGTTTAATTAAACTCGACGCCCTTCACGGATCAATGATTTATCTCTGCATTGCAGGAACAAAATCATCAGATTGAAACACAGATAGAATGGATGTGTAAAATAGACATTTCAAGACGCAAGCTTGTTTTTTCAGATGCAAACTTGTGATAATCGCTAAAATCCAAATTTCGTCATAAATCTAAACTCAATACTTATTCATAAAAAACTTGTGTGCCTCTGATGTTGGGGGGGGGGAGGCTTAAAGCATGGGATGTTTGCACTGACAAAGGTAAGATCCAAGGTTCGATCCTGATCATCAGAATTTGAATTGTGTACCGAGATTTCGGTGCTTCGCCTGGAGCATTAGTTACAAAACTCATTTTCCAGATACAGTGTTACAATAATGAGTTCAATGCTCTCTGGGTACCTTGCTATCAAAATAAAGACGTTCTTGGTGGCTGAGTCATGATCTCTGTACATTTTTATAGATGTCCGTAGAGAAATCTCTAAATGTGTGTTAATGGTCATATGTTGCACCAATCTTCTGAGTGAGGTAGAAAAAATTCAGTATCGGAAATCCTGTTTTCTTTTTTTTTTACCGGAGCTCAACCACCGACCACTTTTCAAAAATGTTTATACCTATATACGTAAAAATAAATATGCATATGAGTAGGCATGCTTGTAAGAGCCCAATGGGAAAAAGAAGTTGAAAAAATTAGATTCAGAGTTTTACGAAATTTACGCGATATTTTCATTATTTTTAAAGCTACGATGCTTAGTTTTCACTTCATTTTGAAGCTTGAACGTTATCTTGCTGATGTAGATTACATTATTATCTTTTTAATACTTACAAAGTTTTAATGCATAAAGTGAATTTTTTTCTACTAGTATAAACAACCGAGGGCTCCAATGTTTTGTTTATTCGTATCAAAAGTATTTTAAGAACATTTTTATTCATATCAAAATCAAAGGCTGGGTATCAAAACTTCAGAACGAAACTAAAATGAGCAATCCCCACTTGAAAAATAACGAAAATATCGCGGGTGAAATTTGGTCAAAAAATGGCACGCCATTTTCACCAGAGTTTTAACGGAAACAAAATCTGTGATTATGTTCGAATAACATGGTCTATTTGAATTATATTTGTTCTATTATGTATCAGGATCATAATTTAGAGGGTTTAAACTTGTAAAAACATAACAAAACAAACAAAAAACTACCATGAGCGTCGTAGCTCTAAAATATCAACTTTTTAAAACTGTCTCGTTGGGCATTTGTGCGTGGCCACTGATATGTTTTCAGTCACGTACTTGATCTCGCTTATACGACATCTCTCCTCTATCTCTTCCTCTCACTCTCTATCTATCTCCCCTACTCTCTGTCTTGCTCTTTCTCTTTCTCTCTCTCTCTCTATATATATATATATATATATATACACCCTCTCTCTCTCTCCCCCCTCTCTCTATATATATAATGCATTAATCCTAAAGTATCCTAGAAACTTTTCACCCGTGACAATCTTTGAAAATGTCAAAGTCTTATTTCTATTCTCAAAACAAGAATCCTTTATGGAGCAATGGCATTAGAAAAATGTGCTTCAATTCTACTACATTTCTTTTGCAGAGATCAAAATGACATTTTTCATCCCAAATAGGCTGTCATTCTTTATCGTAATTACCCAGAACGCACAGGCTGCAAAAGTTGAGCTAGTTCTCTCTCTGTTCTAAGAGAGATAACGATACGATATCATATTGCAAGTAACGAACTAGAACAGAATGCTCTGAGTGCGAAATCAATTTGTATATTGAATAGATTTGCCGTTTTTGATGGCGTATAAGATTAATTTTCTCTTGGCTTGTGCAAGAACGAAAAAAACTGTTTGCAACTGAAGAAGTGAAATGTACAGAAAATGTATTTACTTCTAAGACGATCAGTGATTTGGTTATAAAACTCATGTTACTTATAATGAAAAGTGTGTAATAAAATAAATGATTCATTTGGAGAATTGATTTTTCTTTATTATTCATTCATTGGTAAAAACGAATTCTTGGTTGACAGCCTATTGACTGAGTTGATGCACCAGTTTGTGCACATTATAATCTTGGTATAAACCTGAACTCAAATGATACGATTAAGAGCAAATGAGATGTGATATTTGCTTTTTACGTCTGGTAGTTTTATTATTGAACCTTTTTATTTATCTGAAAGTTTCAAAATTGGTGCACGACATGAAAAAATCACAGTTTGGCATAATTCAGTGTTGTGCTCAGCTGTGTAACTTATAGGGAACACTGCTACACACATTTCAATAGGGAATATTCAAAAAATCTCTCATTTATCACCAAGACTCAAGCTCTGACCAATCTAAGATTCGACAACGAAGGCTACATTAATCTTTTGAGCCATTTTTTAGTAAGAAAAGGTCGGTCATATATGCTTCATAAATACTTTTCTCGGGAGTGATTGTATATATGATATTCTTTCAATCATTTTTTATTCTTTAATCATTGTTTATTTTCTTTGGGTGAGTGCGCAAGATTAGTGCCCAACGAGACAGTTTAAAAAAGTTGAAAGGGTTTTAAGATTGACAAAATTATGTTCGCGATATTTTCCTTATTTTTCGAGCTACAATACTTAGTTTTGATTTTGAAGCTTCAACATTTAAATTGTGATTCAAATGCATATTACAACGAATCTTATATTAATAAGTCATGTTATTCAAACATAATTACAGATGTTTTCTCGTTAAAACTCTGGTGAAAATTACGTGTCATTTTTTGACCAGATTTCACCCTTGATATTTTCAATATTTTTTAGTCACGATGCTCATTTTAGTTTTGTTTTGGAACTTTGATACCCAGCCTTTGATCTTAATATGAATAACAATGATCTTAAAATCATTATAGAAGCAAAACATGGGAGCTTTTTTGTTGAAATAAAGTGAAAACTCTCACTTTACAAATTGTAACTTTGTAAGTATATAAGATTCATTAGTGCAATATGCATCAGAATCATAGAGCAGAAAATTCAAGCTTAAAAAACGAGAATGTAGCTCTGGAAATAACGAAAATATCACGAGAGAAAGTTCGTTAAACTTTGAATCTGATTTTCTCAACTTCATAAAAATGGCGCGTCAGGCACTTATCATTCACGCCCACTCATTTGGCCAACGTCTGTACGTTATATTTTTATTGTATATTCCAGTGTCTAATCTATATAGTGATGGACTGGATGCTATAATATTCACAAATTATTATATTATTCGCAATAAATTATTAGAAACAAATCATACAATGTTTTCAGTGAGCTTAATGTATTATTCTGCGCATTTGCAATTATGGAATTGTTTGTTATTTCACTAGTACTCGAGGTTTCGTTGGGGGGTAGAGATTATCGGTCGCTATATTCCGTCCTTCAGTTTTTAGCTCCTTTATTTCACTAATGCTATTTATGATAATCCACTTCTGGCTTGCAAAGCCCGTCGAAGCCCCACCAGTTAACAGTACATTTTGGGAACACGATAGTGAACTAAGAATTGAACTCTCACGATGATGGACTAAGGATTGGACTTTCCCGGTTTGAATTCAGAGTTGTCCTTCTCCTAGACTGGTTGCCAGCCAAGAGTCTAGTCTGTCTTGCTATTACACCATAACTGTGGTATGATAGATGGATTCATGCCGAAGGTATTGATGCAAAGTAAACCCAAAATATCTCAGCTGCAAATCGAACTCACCGATTCCAGTTTCCGTGCTGCTAACGTTAGGCCACCCACACCTCCAGGTGGAAAATTTGATAGTTAACATTCACACAACTAAAATCTGCGGCACCCCAAATAGATTTTTTATTTCATTTGTATCTTGTATTCACATTTTACATCTGATATAGAAGCAAAGTTATTGAAAATCCAAACTACAAAAAGACTTTCAAGTCTGTAGGTTTTCTTTTCTCTAACATATACGCCAGCATCATTTGGCCAGTCAGTCTATGGGTTGTTTTGCCGACAAACCTATCCATATAAATCCGGATGAACTTGTTTGCAGATAGAGTAAAATAAATAATGGCTGCAAGAAAGATTCTACCAAATGGCAGGAAATATTGTTTTTCACAAAAGGTTTTCTTCTCAACTTGATAGTTTAAACAGAAGCCGACGGTTTTGATTATATATATCACGATAACAGTTCAACTCTTACTGATTTACAAAACGTCCATACCAGAAAGGTAGGCCAGTACAGGTTCAGGACCTCTAATTCAACCTTCATGTTTCCGGGGCCCTTTAACTTTCCAGGTGTCCCAAGATAGATTTTGGGCATCGTGGACCCGTTCAGTACAGAAAATATTATTGCTGGCTGATCGAAGGAATTGTGGGGCTATCACGACTGGAATCTCAATTCAGTTACTTAAATAGTTTATGTATCAAAAGTTCTCTATCTGACAACACGATATTTCCGAAAGTTCACAACGATTTTCGATGAAATTCCGTGGGAGAGTGGGTAATAGATTAAGAAAGAAGTGATTAAACTTTGGAGCAGATTAATGCGCAATAATCTCCCCAAGATTCTAGTTATATGCCTACACCATAAAATATCTTCAAAAGTTCCATTATGAAAGATGGTAATTATGTTTTTTGCAACTGATCTGGAATGCCCCCTAAAGATATTCTTTCTTGGTGAGGGTCCCTCTCGCAGGTCCAATATGTCTCATTACTCAAATAAAACCATGCAAGGTTCTTTTAGAGCACCAGGATTGACAAGGGAAAGGCCCAAATCAATTAAAAAAGAAAAGGTCCGTTCATCAACTGAAATGTTTTTGCTTTAATTCATTTCATTTTTACAGTTGGTGTAACGCGTAAGTCAGATATACTGGGGACGTGGAAGGCGTGGCAGGGAATGAGGAAAGGTGCAGCTGACTCATATCGTATCATATCCACAAATCATATCTTTTCCTTGCCCCCGATATGGCATGTTGTGTAGTCCAGTACCGGCGGTTAGGGACCACTGTTCTGGAATTTTACCCATGCCTACACGTGGACTATTGTGTGAGCTACAACCTATATTTGCACTGATTGACATAAAAATCTCAATTCAGAAAATCTGAAAAAGGAAATAGAGTTGATACCTAAGTTGAACGAAGAAAATTAATTATCATTTAAATAAAACATACAAGAGACAATTTTCAAGTAATTGCATTTGGTTTTAATACTTGCAGCGACTGAAGCTGGGACAGTAAATATGTTCATCGATTCAGTTTGCAGGTCTCTTTAATATGCTTGCCACATTTTTTAAATTTGATTATTTAAAAAGTTTCTTGTCGTATTCTTCAATTTGTTTGCCACATTTTAAATTTACTACCTGGATTTTAAAAATGTTTTTGGATTATTCTTTTTTTTGTCCGTCGTATTTTAAAAAAAAATTTGCATGCCTTACTTTTTAATTTGCTAGGGAAGGGGTGTGATCAGTGTCAGGTCAAATTAGCAACTTTCTCAGATTGTAGGATTATTAATTAATACAACCTTTTGAAGATCAACGTAACAAGGTGTTTATTTTCTGAATGAAAATCTCCCAGTAGATTTCTAAAAGAGCTCTACGGGACTAATATATACTAGTAGGCATAGAAACATCGGGATATATATGTGGAAAACTCGGCATGTACATGCCCCAGGAGTCTCGAAAGGGTTAAGTACCACGGATTGATAAAAAAATAGATGTTGTGAATGAGAAAAAACAATTAATGAAAAAATGTTATTAATGTCAAACGTCAAAAAAGCTTCCCCCCCCCCAAAAAAAAATCAAGAAAAACATTTTAGAACGGGTCCAGTGGAGTACTAATGCCTATTTTCAAGTGTGTAGGCAAAACGAAAAAGGTGGAGAACACAAGAACACAAACACACAAACACACACACTGATAGAAAAGAGGATAGAACCTTTCGCCACCTTTGTTGGCTACGGTCGTTCAATACAGTATCGTGATTATGGAAGAAGGTCGGAAATAAGTCAATGATCTTTGCGAAATTCTCGAATGAACCTAGAAATTTCGATATAATTTGAAAAAAAAAAGGCCTGATACACGTAACATCATCAGGTGACACCGCTGGGGCATATGTATCGGCAGCGGTGGTAAATTCACGCCCCCCGCCCCAGAAGTGCCTTTTCCTGATTTTGATTAATTTTTGTAGGATTACGCGGGAGTCAAACAACAGGATTTGTATCTGTATTTGAAAACTACTCCCAAGAGAATATTAATCTCAGAATTATCATAGCCCTATGTCGTCAATAAAACTTGCATTAATTCCTGACCTTTGACGATCCCCTTTTTCCTGATTTGCAATGCATTGCTAATGTAAAATCATTGAACAACCGTAGCCATCAAAGAGAGAGAAAAGTTCTATCCTTTCTTTAAATGAGCACGTGTTTGTCTGTGTTCCAGCGCTCCTGACCATACTGTTTTGACTGCAAACTTGGAAATTGGCATCAGTGCTCCACTACACACCATTTGAAAATTTTATCTTTTCTTTTTGGAAAAGTTTTTTTTTTTCAAATTTTTTCGGGGCTCTATTCTGAGGGGTTTACTAATAACATCTAGATTGTCTAGATATTTTAATTTTTTTAGCTCTATTTTTGTCAATTCCAGTGGAAAACGCTTGTGATATCATAATTATAATTTGTTCTGATCATATTCATTCTTTGATGAAATTTCTTTACATGATTTTAAATTTTGACGCTACGGTCATTCAATTATTGACTGTGATGGCGAGCTTACAATAATACACATTATAACCCTATGCTGTTATCCAAATTCGCCTTAATTCATGACTCCTGACAACCCCTTTCTTCCTGATTTGCAATGCATTTCAAACATTTTGAACACAGTGGTAAAGATTTTCAGCTGCCTTCCTTGTTTCAAGTCTCGATTTTCTCTTTTTCTCTTCCAGCATTCCAAGAACTCTTCTCATTTCCTTACTCTCTCAGCACTGAAGTATAGACACTTCTCATTCCCCAGGCCAGATTTGCTTCAAGTGCCTCCTTTCACACAGGTGGTGCTGCAATCAACGTTGTAACAAGACAATTGAAAATGAGGCGGACATTTTTTTTCAGAATTAAATTTTTTTGACGTCATTATTATTTTGCAAGTAACAAGTCATTCTTTGCAATATCTAACTGTATGATGCAACTTCCAGTCCACTTTAGAAGTGTTCTGTATCTCGGCATATCTCGTTGAGAATGGTTTGATTTTCAAATGTGAAAAGAAAAACGACACCACAGTTTTTTCCGGATTTTAAGCTGAATTGACCAACATTTCATGTTCTTGATACTGATCACAGAATGGTTGAAAGCATGACTCATATTTACAGACACTTTTTACACACGCACATGATCCAGATATTTGTTAACAAGTGGGAAAATAGGAAGAGTTCACTAAAAGATTGATGATACAATCACTTTCTGTCGTCTTTAAAAAACAATGCTCACACACACATATACATATATGAATCATAAATTGTGTTATATCATACGTAAACTTATCTAAGATGATCTCCCGTCGTTACACGGTTAATATTTCACTCAATTTTGACAACATGAAAAGAATAAACAATAAAAGAAAATTTCCTGTAGCCGTCTCAATATCTTCAGTTGTTCATTCTATTTACAATGTCTAAATTGAGTGGTATGTTCCATGATATATTAACCATGTAACAACGGGAGATCATTTTAAATAAGTTTCTTTATAATATAATGCAATTCATAATTTATTCTGTTGCACCAAATGTGTCAATTCCTTAATATATATATGTTAACTTTAAGGTTAGTGGAAAAAATTGTCTGATTTTTCTGTTGAAAATGTTGATAGATGATCAACTTGAAGAAGTTTTTCTTTGTAATGAGTATTCTTAAAGATGATATCATAAGTTGGTTTGCATGCAGCCTGAGATTAAAACTGACACAGTGGATTTAATATTCACATGGGTGAACACTCAATAGAAATAACACGAACAGTGAGTCACGTTTGTTGTTATACTTACTGATCCCTCATCGTCAAATACATTTTTGGGGTAACCTACGTAAGTAAACCCTGTTGCAAAAAAATGAATGATGCGTAGTATAAAATAACATTCATATACAATACACTAGGATAATACCCTATGTAAAATAACAAACTACATGTACGACATGAGCTATATATCAAAAGATAGCTGAAAAGGAGGTGGTGTTTGATCAACACTGCTTGGGTGCCATGTTAATATAACTGTTTTGTTTTTAAAATACCCAAAACGTTTAAATGGTTGAACAACTGATGATCCCAACAAGAGAGAATTTACATATTGCACCACAGTGAGAAAATATATGTAAATCAAGGGAAGAAAACACTGAAGAAAATTACATATATTGCATTGACAAATGTTTGGATATAAGTGACTGAAGTGATAAAAAACTTCTGTAAAACTTTTTTAATGTTTAGTGTTTAAAGCTGTAAAGCTTTCAAAACTGTTTATAGTAGCTACCTCAACGTAGGATTGCTTTTACCAATGAGGCTAACAGCCGCCGGTAATGCAAAGGCCCAAATAACTGTTTTAACTACGAAGTCTCATTTTGTTAATTCACTATCTATATCTGCTCTATTTGTTTCTTTCAACGTGGATGATTATATTAATGAGAAATAGATATATAATCCGACAGAAATAATTATAAATTGCGTTATATTATTTTGAAACTGTATTGGAAATGATCCCCCGTTATCACTCGGTGAATGTATCATTTGGCCTAGACAACTTATGTATATATATTGTTGAGTGTACAATACAGAAAATAGCATTATGTAAATTGAATTTATTATACTAAAATATTTTGCCGAATAGCTTAGTTGGATATCGTATCCTCTTACTCATCATATATATATATATGTGCATCAACACATTTACAGGTCCATCCTAACCAAATGTTTTTGTATTGAGCACTTTTATGAAATAAACCCATCACACATCGTATATTGAATTAAAAATTTGTACTTGAGTATGTAGGCCTTAGCATTACCGGCGACTGTTGAGCTCAATGGTAAGAGCGTCGCTACGTTGAAGTGGCTACCCTATCGGTCGCCGGCTTGATTCCTGTAGCTGCCCCATTTTTTTAAATTGTTTATTCCATTTATGCTGTCTATGCAAAGTGATACATTAAGCGTGTAATGACGGAAAATCATGTCAAATAAGAGTTTACACATAACACAACGTAATTCATAATAATTCTGTCGGATCATATATCCATCTCTTAAAACATATCTGTCGCGTTGGAAGAAACGGATTGACCAAGAATAAACAAAATGAGAATTTGGAGTGAAAACAGTTATTTTGGGCCTTTGCATTACCGGTGGCTGTTTAGCTCAATGGCAAGAGCAACGCTATACTGGACCGGCTATCATATATATATATATATATGAATGACACGGAGAAACTTTTCAATTTTTTAGTAATCTTTTCTTGTGTTCTTTCTTAACTATACGACTCGACCGTGGTATTGAAAATGGTCGATAGTACTGCCAAAAGCCCTTTATCTGCCTAACAATATCTATAAACATTGAAATCAAAGATCCGTTCACTTGTACATTAACAAGAAAAGATTAAATAAAAGTTGAAAAATGCCCCTTGTCCGTCATCTCTAATGAAAGATGTATTAAAGAAAATATGCTGCCACTATCTCTCTCTCTCTCTCTCTCTCTATATATATATATATATATATGAATGAATGAATAGCTTGGCTTCGTGAACGAAGATTGTAGGGCGACATTGTTGCAGCAACAGGACCATAGACGTCAGGGCCAATGTTCAATTCTCCAGTGAGGATATTTTAGGTGAGGCCAGCTTGGCCAGGGCTAAACCAACCTTTAAACCAAGGGTTAGCATCCTATGGTCCACCAAGGTGGCATGGATAGGAGCAGAATTCTATGGTCGTAGGTTTGAAAGGAGTGTCCTTCTCCTTGCAGATGAGCGCTGGCTGTAGAGGTCTACCGTCCTTTTGTGGGAGTATTCAGACAGTAAAGCTTATTTGTGATTATATGAATATATATATATATATATATATATATATATATATATATATATATATATATATATGTGCATGTGTTTGTGTATATGAGTGTTATCATATAGAAATTCAAATATATCCTTGAATTTTCCACGAGTAATAACTAGTGCATTTAATACAGGTAGTCCTCGACATACGATAGATTTAAGGACCGAAAATGAAATCGTAAGTCAAAAAATCGTTTATCGAATGCACTTTTAAATGTATTTTATAGAGAAAAGAACCTGAGTTCCCATTTGTGAAGTTCACAGTATGTAATTAAATGAAATTGGTCAGTGAACTGCTATTAGGGTGTATTGTTTATTCTGAGCTATTTGCAATTTTGATGAAAAGAAAAGATCGTAACTTTGGAAAACCGTAAAACGAGCAATCATAAGTCGCAGACTATCTGTATATTGATTGAATGTTATCGCATTTGTTCGATCGTTGTTATTGAAATGATGACTGACTCAGTTTAACAAAAGGCGCTTTTTTTCACTATTTCAAAGTTATTCATGCATTAAGTGTTGGGTGCAACTCAAATAAAAAATCACACAAAATCGACGTCGAAAAAAAGTCAAAAAATGCCGAAACGTGCCCCTCCCCCCAAAAAAACAACCACACTGAATTTTAATAGCTGAAATGGCTAGATTTGCGTAAATTGGCTAAAACTACTGAAAAAATGGCATTAAGTGTTGAATTTTCGCGCTGCTTAAAAAAGCGCTAAATTGACAACACTGGTTGGGTCCCTGAGTGGTTAACACAACGGGGAATGGGTACGGTGAGCCGTGTTCAAACTCAAGCTGAGACAACTACCTTGCGAAAGGCATGAATTAATCTCTCTCAGCTTTGGGTGAAATAGTGCTGGTGAAACCATTTTGAATGCTTTTAGCCTCTAAGTTTATTTCCCGGATCGCCACCAGGGCGCCATAAATTTAAATATTTTTTTATCTTTATTTTCGAACTTGCAAGTCCAGTGTTACCGACTCGAACCATTAAAAAAATCTTTTCGAATCAGGGAGTGATTTCCATTTTTAAAAACTGAAAAAAATATCTAAATGATCAACCCTGGAAATTTGTGATGTGTGGAACCCGGACAGGGACTGCTGAAGCCACAGCCAGCGGAAGGACAACTCTTACTTACTCACTTGGCACAAATAAATTCAATCTCTTATCTGACCCTCCTTCAAATATCGGACTGTCGATCGTTCAGTAGATAAAGTGACTCTTGAAGTTAAGTGTTGTGGCTCCCCGATTTATGCCTATTAAAACCCCGTCATTATTTGCCAATAAACAACAAAAAACACTTAATAAAATGTCATACGTTCAACCGGGCAAAACCCTCTCCAAATGCGACCCATTGCTCTACGAGAAAGCCCCTCGGGGATTATTCTATGAATTTCCCCGGATCGCAAGGCAGAAGCAGGACAACTCTGGATTACGACTGACACACACCGTCAACCATTGTTAATTTTTGACTAGAATTTTCTTTCATCTAAATCTTTTAAAATTGCTTTTTATCCCAAATCAGGCCGTCAGTCTATGTTAGCGAATAAACAGAAGGAGGTAAAGAATGAATAGGCTCTTGGCGAAACTCAAGTCGCGACTTTTTTTTGACTTGGAAAGCTGTCTTTGTACAGCACTGCTCTATCGACTGAGCTACTTGAGATCTCACGGCTGGCAGAAGATAAAATCTAAACCCATCCTTCATCCTTTACAATCATTCACCGTCATATTAGTTATTACTTTTACGTATGCTAATTGATTAGTATTAATATTATCTTGAATTATTTTTTATTAGAGGGTGCATTGTCAACCATTAAACAATCGTAGCCACCAAATGTGGTAAATGGTTCCATACCTTTTCTTATGCACATGTGTTTGTGTGTTACAGTGCTCCTAGCGTTCTGTCTACAGATTTGAGAATTAGCATCAGTACACCACTAGACCCGTTCTCAAAATGCTTTCATCTTTATTCATAGAAAAAAGCTTTTTTGACCTTTTAGGAGCCTCATTTTGATGGGTTTACAAATAGCATCTAGACTCTCCAGGATCTAGATATTTCTAGATGTTTTTTCATTCAATTTAAGATGCTTTTCGGTGGAAAACGCCAATGATGTCATAACTGCAATTTATACTGGCCATATTTGTTCTTCAGTGGATTTTTTTTTTACACAACTCCAGATTTTGACGCTACGGTTGTTCAGTCATTGACTCATCATGAAATTTCAATTGCTTTGCTTCGTAATGAATCATATAATGGGAAATAAATCAGAACAATAATTACACAGTAATCCACATCTTTACAAGTATCTTCATCGTTTTTTCTTCTATTTAATCTCATCAAAAAAGAAATATTAGTTTTAAATGTGTGTCAAGTATAATACTCAATTATAAATTTGTGTGGAGTATATTACCTAATCTTGAATGTGTACAGAGTATATTACCTAATCTTGAATGTGTATAGAGTATAGTACTTATTCTTAAATGTGTGTAGAGTATAATGCTTAATCTGGAATGGGTGTAAAGTATAGTACTTAATCTTAAATGTGTGTTGAGTATAATACTTAATTTTAAACGTCAGGCTGAGAGAAAAATGAATCGATACCTGTATTTCCAAGCAATATTCTTTAGTGAACAATCTAAGTAATGAAGAAATGAATGTTTGATTAGTATTCTCTTCAATTTCTATTGGAAAAGGTCTGAATAAATCGTGATAAAAAGCAACTAAATAAATCAAGCTAATAATAGTTGACAATCCTTTATCTAGTAACAGAAATAAATCAGGATAATATCACTACTACTACTACAACTACTAGTGTTCGTAAAAGCATTAACAACGTATGCGTAATTCTAAACTCCTAAAAATACCATGTGACTAATCAGGGTGTAATGAAACCTGAAAATGAAATACGACGTTATTTCATGCAAGAAAGTAATAAAAGCAGCCAGTTATCTTTACTAGATAATTGCACCAGTTTTTTTTTCACCAGTAGTTATTTGAGAGACTCTGACAGGGTAGACTCGACACGTTCTTCAAACGTAAATGAGCATTAAGAATCACAGTCGTTCAGCATGTTCTTAAATATATAACAGGAAGAAATTGAATGTTTTTAAGATGTTTTATCTAAAAAATTACAGTTTTATTTGTTTTTAATTTTTATTTCAACTCTTTAGTGGCCCCTAGGAGATAAAAACCCCGAGGTTTCTATGACTGTTGGGATGTATATGTCACGTTGATCTCCTAAAGAAATCTACTGAGATATTTCTATTCAGAAAGTAAAGAGCTTTAATAATCTAGTCTTGGTATAGTTAATACTAAAAACTTTAATTAGATTGGTAAAAACTACTTTTGGTGTACAAAGCAATTCTTTGAATAGTGAGGCTTTGATTAATGCGGGGTTTTGATGAAGTACAGTTAACGTATTGCTGTACAAATAAATGTAACTAAGAATAAGCTGAAAACAAAAATACATCAAATTATGATAAGACCTTGAATAGTGCGGTAAAAAGCATCACTGGAATCTCAGTGGATTCCGATTTTAAATATTTCCGGATAAAAAATGGAAGCAGCGGAAAAAGTAAGCCACAATAAGTAATAAGTTTGGTGCAAAAATGATTGCAGGTTTTCACCGTCAACTTTAAAGCAGTATATTTCAGATTAAAATAAAATTCATTGATCGAAATAAGGACCCACACAATCTGTGCACTTTTGCAAACTGGAAACGGGTCCATATATGCTAGAAGCATTAAATTCTGGGGTCACGGAACTAATGGATTCTTCGAAGCAGTTTCGAGCTGCTGACTGGTTGTTGGAGACCTTCCCTTGCAGGAAGTGGTTGAAGTGCTTAAAAAAAGTGGTAGTCGATCTGAGAGAGGTCTGGTGAGTAAGCTGGGTGAGGTAGAGTTTCGTAGTCAAGTTCGTTCAATTTCTGCGGGATCATTCGGGCAACAAGTGAGCTTTACTGCTTTTCATTCAGGGTCATTCGCACGACTTGTTGAGATTTTTTGCTTTCCTAATTTGGTACAAATTTTGAACAACTATTGAATGGTCAATGTTTAGTTCCTCTGCAACCGCTCGAGTTGTTTTGTGTAGGTCTGCTCCAATAATGTCCTTCAATTGGATGCCGTCAATAACAGACGGACGTTCCCGTCTTCAAGGCCGTCACCTCTGTTTGGAAAGTTTTTGAATTAATGCAAGGTTGCACTTTCGTTGAAGATCCCCTGGCCAAATACTTAGTTGATATTGCGAGCAGTTTCCACTGATTTACGTCCCATTTTGAAGTCATACAACAAATTTGCTCGAATTTGCCCGTTTTTTATAATATTCAACTAAACAGCCTCAAATAAACCAGAATGAATAGTAAAAAGAAAACGTTCAACTTAAATAAATAGAGCAAAATTCATATTTTAAATTGTATATTCCATAAACAAAGTTAAAAGACACTTCATTCAAAAATAACCATCAAAGTTTAAAACAACGAAAGACGCTATTAATTTCTCACCAGCTTAATAGATTACAACGAGTCTTTGATGTTTTTAGTCATAAAAATCAAAGCCGAGATCAAACAGCATAATTTTAGACAACAGGTTCCACGCGACTTAATTACTCCTTAGTTTAATGGGCGCTTACGCAAGACAAAAAAGTACCGCCTCTTTTCACAATAAAACCAAATGTTATTTTTTTGTTAGATCTTATAAGTTCCAATTTTTTTTCTTAACCTGCTCTCCGTTGCGTACCATGACCTGAGGGTGACTCAAGATAATGATTATTATTTTTTAGAGTTTAGTCTCCTGACGCCAGGGGTGTGTACACTTCATATATGATTAAATCTGCTGTCGTAATTCTGTTGATTCCAGTCTGCGAGGAAAAAAGGAATCAAGAAAATTTAATGAGCTTCTTACTGTACTTACGCTACGTCTAGCATTCTTTGCACAAGGACTTAAAGAGGCTCTCGGGATGGAAGACGCTGGGAACACAGGACGATTGACAAAGATGTTAATCACAGAACAAATCTATGGGGACATTAGTTTTTCTCTCATGTCGATGGCTTACTATACCAAGACAAATTGAAATTAAGTTGGAAAAAAACCCCTAAGGGAGACATTGCGAGGTGCAGGTGGCCTAATGGGTAATATTGCTATATTGCTGGCCTGACTATACTCTTCAGCCTTGATTCGCAACTAAACAAGGAGACGGACAATTTTCTTCTTGGGTTCCTGACTTACTAAGTAACTTAGGACACGAACAAAACCCAAAATGAAAATCAATTAATCAAGCGTGAAGCGTGTGGTAAAAATTCTCAAGTAACGCCCCTTTTTTTCTTCTTTTCTTTTTATCAGCGGTACCCAAAACCTTGAATATGCAAAAGCTCCCAGGGCGCAATAACTGACCAATTGTAACTAAATTAGGACGTGCATTTTCGATATATCTCGAAGCCCCTTTTTTCGGGTTTTACGAAGTGGGGTTCTATTTACGATTAAACTATAATGTAAAAATAGGTCCTGGTTTCCGTCATAGTTTCAAAATTAAAATTGACTTGTAAAAAAACGAAAGTGAAAATGTGTCGGCTCGCGCTTGGATAAGCAACTGTTTAGTAGTACATCTACTGAATTATTGAAAAAAATTAACCTTTGACACATATTAGTGCAGGTTGCCTAAGGATTACTGGCAAGAAGAATGGAATCGGTGGGCCGAGTTCTGGGACAGTTTACAGAAATACAGACACCCCCCCCCAATCTATGCAATGAGTTGTCTTACAATGAAAAAACAGTCGCTTCAACCCATATATGCCTATAAGCCTATATTTAGTTAACCCTGAAAGATTGCCATAGAAAGTATACTTATGGAGAAAGCTAATATCATCATCATCATCATTAGCCTTTTAGGGTCTGTCGTTAGACATGGACCTTCCCCAAGATTCGCCAAACCACTCTATCATGGGCGCACAATATTGATACTTTCTGAACTTGTCTATTTTGTTACATCATCTTATCATTTGCCAGCCATAGTTTCGCATGTCCATCAGTTGTCTGACATTGTTGCAACATAACCAGCCCATTGCCATTTGAGTTTTCTTATCGATTCTATGATATTCCCGACTTCTGTTTTTTTGTCTAATATACTGCGTTGTTTTGTGATCTCTCCATGTGATGTTAAGCAAGAGTCTCTCATTTGCACGCTGTATGGTTCTCAGATTCAGGGTCAATCTTTTGGTCAGTTTCCACAAACCATCAAAAGAGGAAGAAATCAAACGAAGAATCACCCTAATATACTTTCATTTAAGTATTTATTATAATCCACATCGACTGAGAAATCTGACTCTGGGCATAAATGGGCTGAGAAGGAAAAGTAAGATTTTGAAAACCCGACTCAAATAACGGCTGAACTCGAGAAAACAAAGAACTTGTCCAAGGAACACTTGAACAATATTTGGAAATTTACTTTTGAAAAATGCATCATGCATGCATCATTTCTGGGATAATAAACCTATGACTTACATCAATTTACTTCAAGATGAGCACCTTATGAACTCAATATTTCCAGATTTGGAACCATTGCGAGCACTCATTCTCAAATGGAAATCTCTCATCATGAAGACCATTGACAAATTAACGAGGAGACAGTTGCAAGGTGATAACACTGGTGCTCGGAAAGTCAAGTCTTCTGAGCTGTATATAACAAACTAATTGAACGAACCGTCTTCAGTGGGTTAAATATATAAGAAGTAAAAAAAAACATTCAGACTTGTAATATAAAAAAGTTGTCCTCACTTTTGAATCCTCAAAAGAGAAAAGTTTCCTTTCATTTAGACCCCTTACAGAGGAGTTTCCCTCCACTCTTGACTCCTTAGAAATTATGTATGAACACGTAAATAAGAAGATATGTATGTATACTGGACGGAAAGGGTTCAGTTTAGAATATTTACATTATAGATATTCCCCCTCCCGAAACCTTTTACTTCAAAACTTTCCTCAACGTTCATTTAGTACGCATACCGAATTTGTCCAGGCTGCACCCATGATTAGGTGTTTTTTTTTTAGCGTGACAGGTAGACAGGTAGATATTGTGACATCTCTCACTTATATATATAGATCTGCAGATTTTCTTATTCAAGACCCCTATTGTTAAGGTACATTCGTGAATCTCTCTTCTTCAATTTGTTTACTTTCAGATATTCCTCTTGGTACTCTTTTCTTAGGTAAGACTTTGTTACGCCAATCTAATAGGTCCTATATATGTACATATTCAATGATTTCGGATGCTGATTTTCAATGCAGGCAGAACAGCCTCCTCCACTTGGAAGATAGGTGCGACACGATCTCTTCTACCCCCACCCCATTTGGCTTCGTGACGAAGTAAGTTAAGATTAGTAAATCTTTCGCCCCCCTCTCTCTCTCCGTCTGAATATGCGTGTGTTTAAATTTATACTCATAGATGATTACACAAGACAAATACTTACATTGTGATGACTTTATGCTCGTAGATGGTTACAGAAGACAAATACTTACATTGTGATGACATAGATAAAATCTTTATCTATAATGTCTTTCTCACCCGAATTAATGGTAAAACATTTTCATCTGAAGAATCTGTTGAAATAATTACAGCTTTACGGAACGTCGTCTGTCAAAACACTAGTTTCACGGATATTCTGTTACACAAACATGTATGTGTGCCTGCGCACGCATGCATATGTATGTGTGTGGATATGTGTAGTGTGAGTGCATATGCATGTGCGCGTGTGTGAGTGTGTGCGCATGCAAGTGTTTGGTCCTCAACCACCGACAGCGTTAACGTGATTGGATTTGATTTTTCGGCCAGGAAACGTCGTCTCCATTTTCAACCCCGCCCCTCGCATCCTGTTTATTTTCAACTTGCTGATCACCAATTATGTACGCATTTTGAATATATTATATATGAACGATATTATCTTCAAGTAATAGATATCTATTCTCGTTATGATGACTCATTCAACATAGTCGAGGTATAACTGTGCTTAACTTTACCAGTCAAAAAAATATCCTTCAAAGAATAAATACGAAACAGGAGAAATGTTTATGACATTACTGGCGTTATCAACTAAAAACATCTAAAATAGAGTCAATAAACATCTAGAAACATCTAGATTCTGGAGAATCTAAATGTTGATACAAGACATAAAGGCCCCTAAAGACAAAAAATATTTATCAAATCAAAACCGGAATCATTCTCTTACGATGAAATACACAGTTTGCTTGGAAAATAGAGAAAGATCATAGAAAGCCAATAAAATACTTTGATGACTGAATAATGATGCTATGAATTCACATGGATAAAAATATGCTGAAAAGATTTTGCATCAGCCTAATTTATAGGTTGTCCAAATAATTTTGCTGGTTTTTTGGAAGAATCATATGGCCAAACAGTCTTAATCAATCGTTACAATTATACCATGAATATTGTTTCTTTTCTCGCCTGATAGGGCTAATAAGAATACTAAAATGATTGAAGAAGGATATTAAAATGATAAAAACGAATATTAAAATAACGAAAAATTATTAAACTGATGGAAAGGAATTAAAATAAAAACAATAATATTCAAATGATAAAATACAATATCAAAATGATGGAGGAAGAATATTCAAATGATAGAAACAATGTTAAATTGAAAACAAAAGGTTATTGAGATGATGAAGAAAGAATATTTATATGATGAAACGAATATTGAAATGATAGAAAAGGAATATCAAAATGATAAAAAAGAACATTAAAATGATTAGAAAATAGTATTAAAATGATAAAAAAAAGAAATTCAAATTGATAAAAAAGGATTATTAAAACTATAGAAAAGAAAATTAAAGTGATGAAAAGAATATAAAAATGAAAGAATGAATGAAAATAAAAAAGAATATAAAAAAATGTTAAAATGATAATAAAGGACTATACAAATAATGAAAGAAAATATTAGAGTGATGAAAAAAACTTGATTTATTTGCTTTCATTCTGTTGAACTTCGACTAATTCTTGGGTCGAAATCTGGGAGGAAGATGTGAACACAGATAAGTAATTAGAAACATTCAGGAAAATCAAGTATTAGAGACGACAATGAATAGACAGTAAAAGACGTGAAAGTAACTTTAAGAATCTAATAAAAACCGGAAAGATATGGGTTTGAAAGATGAACGCTCGGAAAAGAAGCTATCTTCATAAGACGTCCATCGTTCGAAATGTAATCGATTAGCAAACTCATGGTGTCTCAAAAGTATCTATACATTTTCCTTTTCGTTTCTCTCTTCAGATTTCAATCGATACATCGGTTTATGAGAATTCTTTTCGCACCTAAGCTCAACTCCCTATTATTATGGCGATGACACTAACGTTAAAACTGAGGTGCAAAATCGCAGCCAAGCGAGGATTAGGTTTATTGATCTTTTTTTGTGGGGTCTCTATCAAGAGCAAATTTTATTCAACAAGATCAAGAGACATTTTATGAATTCGCAACAAGAATCAGAGAGAGCTGTTCAAACATCCCAATCGAAATGTTCGCCGGTGTCGAGAACGCCTCTCAATTGCTAACTTGACTGAAAAGTAATGAAGAAGTTGGCTCACTTATAGACGTCTACCAGTGAAGTCATTCTCATTTGGGATTGGCAAAATTTGAATTACAAAATTTTCAAGCGTTGTAGTTTATGTGAACCGATTTTCAAAGGTTTTGTTCTGTTTGTTTTGGAGCAAACTATAAGTGTATCATGACTTTTGTGATACTCTGTATTGCACAGTTTTGCCGTGTCTTGAGATCCTGTCAAATGTTAATTTGTAATCGAAATTCAATAAACAATGGCAGCGAAATATAAACATGGCAGACGGAAACTAAAACCAAATTAAAACAACTCGATGTGACACCAGTGCCCTCTAGCGTCAAAAGTGTGTAAATGTTTTGACATTCTTCAAGGGGAAAGAATCAATGATATACCGTGTAAGCACGTTGCACTTTTAATTACGTCAAATAGAACATTCCTTCCTGGGGGTGAGAGAAGAAGTTGCACTCTTTCCTCTTCCTCTTCATTTTTCATTCGATAGTTTTTTTGTTTTTTTTTTCTTTCTTTTTGGAATTCATTTATTTCATGTTTTTTTTTTTGTTTGAAATTCGTGTTGGCATTTCTTTCGTAACTTAGACTTTTGTTTTTCTCCATCTTTGCCGGATTTCACGCATCACTGTTCTTCATTCGTTTTTTTCTTTCATTCGGTTTCTTTTTCTAGTTTTTCTTTCGTCTTCTTTTATTCGTTTTTTCTTCCAATGCTGTCCCCTTCCTTTTTTGTCTTATAACTTCCCCCCAACTAACAATTCCATTTACTACAGTCAATTTTTTCCCCTGCTGTCAATTTCTGTCTCTCTTACACTCTCTCTCTGTATCAGTATATGTCTCTCTTTCACCAGCTCTCTTTCTTAGCATATATCTCTCTCTGTCAGTTTCTCTCTCTCTCTCTCCCTCCCTCTCTCTCTCTCTCTCTCTCTCTCTCTCTCTATATATATATATATATATATATATATATATATATATATATATATATGTGTGTGTGTGTGTGTGTATTTATCTTAGTGCCTGTTTCACTCTGTCACTGTCTGTCTCTCTTAATCACTATTTACCTCTAATTGTCATCTCTCTACCTGTTTCCGTCTGTCTCTTTCTCTCGTTGTTTTCCCCTCCCTGTAACTTCTGTAACTCTCTATTCTCTCTGTCACAATCTCTCCCTTTCAGTTTCTCCCTGTCACTATCTCTCTCCGTTTCTCCGTGTCATTATCCCTATGGAGAGACGCTATGAAACGAGTAGTTAGAAAAGCAGCCATTGTACTTTAAATAAAAGCAATTCTTAAGGTCAATTTAATGGATAAATTACCACCTTACAGTATTTGCATATTGGGATGCATGAAGATTTAGTGGGTGGATGTGAGGGTTATTTGCGTTTGGGTGCTTGTGTTGTATAGGGGGGAACTTTAAAGACTTACGTTCATAGCAAAAAGTAAACATGTTCATCAGCTGATAATATAAAGTAAAATATATGAAAATTAGTACAATGTACGTTCATTGTTATGAATCTATTGTTATCCAATTCATTGTTATTAAATTCCTTGTTAGTAGAGCAGATAACTAAAATAATTAACAATATGATACTAGCATGAGATTTGGTGTTCTTTTTTTCTGATTAGATCTGTCCGATTGACCACTTGAAAATCCAAGAGGGCGGCCATCTTGAAAAATGGCCGCCTAATTGGTCTTTTGAAGTTGATTTTTTCCCCCATAGAAACGTATGTAGTTGGCCGTTTTGAATGATCTTGGTGTCAATTCGTGCGTTCTAAAACGTGCTAGAATATCTTTTTACTAGTTCAACATTAGTATAGTGATTGTAGTGATATGATATTAAATAAGTAATGGAGTAACAAAAGAGGGGTGATAATATAACTGCATTGTTCATGTCTGACTGTTCCCCTCGTTACCACTGTTCACATATGCAGAGTGCTAAGCACGAGAGCCTTGATTTAAAGCATTTACAACCTTTTTCACAGGAACACTTGGTTAATTCCTGATAGCTGATAGCAGTTGGGGGTAACATATCTGCCATATTCCTTTTTCTGCACCCATCTCCAGTCAGCAGGACTGCTAGTTTCAGGCCCAGATTACCCCAGCCTGATAAGCAGGACGTTGGGAGCAAGGAGCTCATCCATACCAATGGCCGTGAGTGGTTGCCACCTAACATGATTAAAGACTTGTCCTATGCATATATTTCGGGCCACTCTCAATCGATTTGCTTTGTTAAACCATATAATTGTTAGCCAGCAGCAATAGCAGATGTTTATTATGGTTTCAGGGAAGCAACTGAAGCAAAAACCTTTTTCAGTGGATGCTCGATGGTGTCAACAGAGTAAATTAATGGTAACGATACTGAAATGCTCACTTCAAATGACTGGCTCCCCTTCTGTTTCGCACGGTGAGCACGAAACGGCGACTGCATTTACCGTAAATTCAGCGAGGAAAACATTTCCCTGTCAGGAATATTCTTCTTTCAAGTGTGACTGGATTGACTCAGGTGTTGGATAGAAATTACATACTACTGAAGGAAGCCCTTGAACTTTTTTTTCACTTTCACGTCTGGCTTCAGTTTGAATACTTCACGTTGTTAACCCAGTACATTCGGGGATAAGATGTTGGAGAATGGAGACCTGTACTATGGAAGGATTTCCGAGCTGTGGTCGCACTACAATTATGGTCGATGTAGTACACAGCAGCAGTAGCGAACAACTGCTTACACAAGATTGGTGGACAGACGATCCTATTTTCCATATACTGGGCTTCTCCTAACTGAATTTCAGAACTTTGTCATAAAATATGCTGAGTCAATTCTCATGGAGCATCTCAGTTAGTTTACTATGTTGACACCATCAAGCATCAGTGAGATTTTTGTTCCTGGTTTTGGCAAACATTGCAATACCAACATAGACAATAAATGTGTTTCACGGTCCTTGGAATGTTTGTGAACTTCTGTTCCTTCTTTGTACTTGGCAAAGCAGCTGAACTGCAAGAGCTATGTTATAGCAAGGTCTGACTTTGATAATACATGCTAGATTTGCCACTTGATGCATGTGCCATGTTCGATCATGCATACAACTTGTAGGAGTGACGTTGGTGCCGACTGTTCTAGGTCTGTATTGTTAAACGTGTTACTGAAATGTGACTTGTGATGAAATCTCGTCTGATCATCTTGGCAGCTTTTGCCAGTTATGATTGTTTCATATTTGGATGCTTGTGCAAAGATTAAAACCACATCTTCTACAAAAACCAGCATGATGATATTTCGTCCTTGGTGATGAGCTTTCAGTTGGGGGATGTGAAAAAGTTGTCAAGTAGCATGAAGGCGATCCAACATCCAGTTACCCTAGCCTCTGCTGGCAAAGCATGGTCAGGACAACAACCCTGAAAATGAGTGGATATACACCATCACTACCAACTTTCATCTCATGTGAGTGATCAGTTCAGAGAAGGCAATTGGATATGCTCTCTATCGGTGCTTGTGTGAATTATTTTGTTTTTGGGCCTTGTTTTCGATTATACAGAACCACCAAGCTGGTAGGGTGATACTTCGGTTCTTATGACATCACTGCAATTCTGTTTTAGAACCATGGATACATAGCGTAGTGGATAGAGAATTACTGCAAGTAATCTAATTGTTCTAGGTTCAATCCCAGTGTGAGACAATAATGATTCGAAAATACTACTACTGCTGAGAGGGGAGTGCAGTCTATATACCCCAGTCGGTTAAATAAAGGGTTCGGTTCATTACTTAGGGTACAACGGCCGAAACGTTGTATGGAAAACAACCAAGATGAGGATAGTCCAAACAATAATAGAGATAATAATGATACCTCATCTCAAAAATTCAGAGAAACATGAACAAGGACAGTTCACGACGAATCACAGCTTTAGCGCTTCCAAGTCACTTACTTGACATCCAGATATATCCTTTCACCCAGCCGCCTGGATCGTATCACTTTGCCCCCCCCCGTCCACTGGAAAAGTGGCAGCGAACTCCCCACAGCCATATGTCATCCAAAACAAATTTTACGACCACTTTGGCTTGCCAAATTGTTTTTTTTTTTTCAATTTACAAAAAAGTGCAATGGAAAATTTTTTCTTTCCGACATTGTCACAAAAAGACTCAATCGAATCATTGCTGAAGTTCACAGCACAGAGACGTTCCATGAAACTGAGAATCCCTGATCCCATTTTGAACTTTAATTGACTCTGATTCATTCCATACAAAGCAAAAAAAAACAAAAACTAACCAAAAAACACTTACCGTATTTCACCGGCGTCTCAAGGACGAACCCCTATTTTGACTTGCAAAATTTGAAAAGAAAAAGAAAAAGAAGAATCGTAGAATTAAGGGCTCAACACTTTCACCTACCTTTCTTTTTGCTTGTTTTATGTTCTTGAAGATTTTTTTTAGTATCAATTTCTATGTTTAAAACTGTGTGAAGCAATTGTCGCCATTGCCTGGTGTTACCGACTGAATGCAACAACTCCAGATTGTCCAGAACTTAAGGAGTTAAAAACGGGTGATAAATTAGAGGAATTCAGGTAAATGCAGTTTTTTCACTTGATATTCCCAGACAAATAATAAGGGACGGTGTCTCATATTCCAACAAATACAGTGCCAGTCACAAATTGACAACGCTTCAAATAATGTAAAAAATTAAGATTATATACTGTGTTGGGGGTGATCAATCAAAGAGTTGGGAAAAGGGGATAATCACTGATTAAGTTACTTCTTAAGCCTTTTGGGGGGCTATGATCACTAAAAAAGGTCTAAATTTTCAAAAACCAAGCGGACACGAACAAGTGACCAATTTAGGATCTACTTACATCGCATACTGAACCCCCACTAAAAACCTATTTTGGAGGAAGATTTCGAAAAACCAGAAAAAAAATAAAAGAAAAATTACCAAACATCTTCCCTACTCATTGAAAGGTGTGTGTGTGTACAAAATTCCAAGTTTTTTTGGAGGGGGCTAGGGAAGGTCTGGATAGATTCATGCATACATAGATACATATAAAAGTCAAAACACATAGAATTAGCTAAATCCAACAACAGTGATTAAATAGGTCTGTTGTTGGTAGCGGTGATTGATAATATTGCTATCAATACTACAAAACATTGTTAAGCTGCGGTATAGGAAGCATCGAATTCACGACGATAAATGATTTGAACCAATTTAAAACTGCTTAAAAATCAGGCTCCGAAATCTTATTCTTTCCTAAACTCGATACACAACTATCTCAGCCCGCCCAACAAAACATACTTGATCGTTATTTATTTGAAATATTAAACAACTGGCAAATTCAAAATATTGTCGACCAGAGTTTTGATAGGAATAGATTTTTCTTGAAACTCGAACAGCAGAAGTGACATTATTATACACTGATTTCCTTGGACGAGTGTCCTCTACTTAATCGTTATAGTCACAACGTTTCGGTTGTTGCACCCTCTTAGAGTGTCTGTCTATCGTTGTCGATAACCTTCTGGGAATTCCATATGAGCTATACTAACCTGCCTGGTGGTCGTGAGTTCAATCCCCAGGTAGGTTAGTGTAGACAATAATATACTCTTGCGCAGTGGAAGACGCAGACGAGGAGGTGTTAACTGAATAATTAACTGATACGAGATATCCTATGGTGCGGAAAGTGGAATGAGAACAATCTACCCTGGGCATCGTATAAAAGGTTCGGTTCGAAATTCCCAAAACGTAACGTCGGAGGGTACAACGGTCAAAACGTTGAGACCATACCAACCAATATGCGGACAGTGGTCAGTGAATTAATGTATAATGAGATGATTAAGTTAGCAATCTTTAATTAAATCTTGAATGCTTTGAAAAATAACCTCAATTGAAAGCAGCCAACGTTCAAATCAAACTTACAACGGGGGTGGCAATGTTTCGCATCAGTGTTTGACGCTACACAATCTTTTAAAAATCATAGAAATTTTCTTAATTGTACCGAAAGAATTAGTACCAAAGAATCGTACCAAATAAATTATTCTCTAGTGGCAATCCTTAGTGTCCAATCAACAAAGTTTTGATCGGCTTTATAAGGAATTATTCAAGAGCAGCCGTTCCTTTCTACTCTTTACCTAAATTCAAATTAATTTTTACATCTACTCGACATTTATATAGGTCAGTCAATTCATAATTAACAAGATTTTATCAAGTATTTCGTTTTTGACACTTTCAATATGGCAGCTGTGAAACTGTGACACGAGATGGCGCTCTTGAACTTGGTCACCGGCAAAAGTGCGTGTGGTTTTCTGAGTAATGGATATTTTCTGTTGACGGTAAGCATTCTCAAGGAAGTGCATTTGTGGGTGTATATGAAGGTATCATAACCAACAAAACGGTTTCGATCCTGGTTGTCTATTTGTAGTGTTCGTTGTATAGAATTATTGATCTAGGGGATCACTTGAACACCCTTCCTTTCTAAACCAATCTAGGGAAGAATGTTTAAATGATCCCTCGGAATATTCAAGGCAACAGACTTTAATACAAACCGTGAATCATTCAGAGAATTTCGAGAACCCATTGGATGAAGTTCATAAACGGACTATCGAGTCATTATAGAACAAGCAGAGATCAATAATTCAGAAGATGCATAGATAAACTTTTAAAGAGAAACCAACAAGAATTTATGAGGCGTAACAGATTTGGTAATAATGCATTCAAATATCTATGAATTCATAAGGGTGAGCAATATTTTCTTCAACTCCGTCAATAATATAAAACATTTGAGAATTGATGTATCTATATGAGTGAACAATAATTCGTATGTCTCCCCAAGTTTCCTTAAATTTACGAATACCCCGAACTTAGGGACAGTATATTTCATTTCTTGGTTGCCTGTTATGGAGACTTTGTTTACGAGTATAATGAGTTCGATCCTAAGCGGCTTTGTCCACTAATGTGGTCCCTGTGATTGTCAATAGGCGATAATTGGAAGTGACACTTGTCATCCGCTCGGTAGAAACCCAGAAATGTTAAATGGCTTTTAAATGCGCAACACATTTCGCAAATGAGACGCTCATTTCATGGGTGACAGGATTATTTATTTCATTCTTGAGAGGAGGATTCCTATTACGTTGCTTGGGTCGTTTCTTTATGGCATTCAATTTGTTTACAATGTTTGTTGGGAGAAAACCGGATTCAAAAGAAAACTAGTAAGCACTCGGGGAGCGCATACCACAGCTAACACCGTGGTCACTGAATAACCGAATGAGAAATCTGTTCATATATTGGTACAATGCAGGGGAGGTGATTATAAAAAATCCCCAAAGCTGTCTCAAATGGCTCACTCGTCCGCAAAATATCATTGAAATTCGTAGAGAACTTTGGGGGATATTGTGCGGATAAGCATGAGAGAATACATAAATGTATGAAAAAATGGATAATATCATTCTGTCAAAAAAGATTCAACCATTCTACCGTAGCCATCCTTCTACGAAATTCCATTGAAATTGATCGAGAACTTTTGGAGTTATTGAGTGACAGATAGACGAACAGGAGTGAATGCCGAATCAGCAGGTCATTTAATCTTTTTAACAACATCAGTTCAAATCTGGCTGCGGCTGTTTACGTTCACTTGGCACTAATCCCCGAGGGAAAGGCATGAATCTATCTTTTCTCTCCCATCTATGGGTAAAATTGAAGGAAGATCGGGCTTTCTAAACTTGGGAAGACGACCACTCAACAGGAAGGACAGCTCTGATTCCAAAACGAGAAGGTGGAGTCCGCTTGAGGCGGTTTGACACCCAATTCAACACCAGACATATAGCTCTTTACCTTCCTCTGGACTTCATCAGCAAGACTAAGAGGGGGGTTCTGACTACGAGGTAATTTCAGGATCTCCGTATGCTTCACCCGGGCATGCACCCTGGAGGGAACCTTCCATTGTTTGTAGAGATAGAACTGAGGCCCCTTCACACCACTAAAATTTTGAAGAGCTTTTACGGGTTAATTCCGTAATAAACATTTATCCAAAGAGAATGATTGGCAGATGTAGATCTGGAAAATATTATTAGAAAGTCGTACGATGTTTTTCCTTTAAATATACGACTTTTACGAAAACTAAATTAGATTCATCAGTACATGAATAACTGGTATCCTCATTTTTGTTGCCTTACGATTGGTACCTGAACAAGGCAGGAACAACTGGAATTTTGTAACTATAAACACAAAGATGAGGCTACCAGTTCGAATAAATCAGTTTACTATAATAACTCATCTTGAAAATCCAAACAATTCAAGTTAAAGAAAATCTTAAGAACAATTTTTTGATTGTACTGTAACCATGGGGGTCAGCTGCCACTTTCCCAAGGAGGTGGGGGTATATATTAACTTTGGATGCAGAAATGATGTATTCGTAATATATCTTAGTGGCCACCTTCTTACCAGCGAATAATGTCTTTTTATATGGGAATATCATGCTGGGGCTACATTATACAATACGGCACCATTATCCTTTACTGAATATGGGGTTCCAACTTATTAACTCCCTTCACCCTCGTTGATCCAGAGGGAGGATTTCTCGTTTGCATCCCCGAGCGGATGCACATGTCAGTAACATTACAAATCATAATTTTGTGTGAGAGAGAGAGAGAGAGAGAGAGAGAGAGAGAGAGAGAGAGAGAGAGGTGGGGACGGGATGCTGGTGTGAGAGACTTGGAATACTTGGGCGTAGGTCAAGGTAACATTCAATATTAGGGCTCGTCTTATACGCGTTAAATCTGAATGTCTAAAGTAGCCTCAGCTGCGTGCCAGACAGTCTTAACGAGTAAATATGTGCCGGCCAAGCCGTTTTGACCACTTGGCCGAACAATGTTACAAAACGTTTAAGAGTTTGATAAACACCCTAATGACGTTGGTCCAGTGTATTCAAGATTAACACCCTGTTGAGGGATTGGTTTTTTAAAGGGTCACCCAGTAACCTTTGACCTCATTAAAATAAGGTTATCAGAGGCAAAAATGAGAAAGGAGGACAATCTATTTTGAAACCATTTGAAATGGAATGACGTTTCAAATGCAACAATCCCACCATCACAGTCAATAAATGAACAACTATAACGACAAAAAATTGGAGTCATGTAAAAAAAATCCCCGAAGAAAAGATATGTCAGAATAAAATCTATTTATGACATCAGTGGCGTTTTTCCACAATAGAGTAAAAACAATTAAAAACGACTAGATTCTTAAGAATCTGGATGCTTTCTAATAAACCTGCCAGAAAAAGGCTCCCAAAGAGTCAGAGAAGCCCTTTGCCTAACATTAAAAAAAGAAAAACATTTTAGGGGATTAGTGGCGCACTAATGCCAAGTATGAAGGCAAAACGATATGAACAAATAAAATTAAGTCCCAAATGGTCAAAGAAGCATTTTTTGCTAAAAATGATAATAATCAGAAAAAAACATTTTTAGAGGGGGTCTAAGGGATTATTGATGCCTATTTCTGAGTCTATGGACAAAACAGTATGACTAGGAGCACTGAGAAAAATAAACGAAATAAGGCCCCTAAAATGTCAAAAAGAGCTTTTTCTTCCAGAAATATTTTTTGAAAGATTGGTTTGGGTCTAATGGAGTACCGATGCCAATTCTCAAGTCTACATTATTTGAACACCACCATAAATGCATGATTCTTCGTTTGTTTGCCCACTTTCAAGAATTGGGTTGATCACCTACGAACAGAGAGACCATCTTTCAGTCCGAAATGCTGTGTGTAGAGGAGTGGGCATCCTTCGAAATGTTGTACAGAATATTATTGAAAGAGCCAGACTTTGTGGAGTTAAAAATCGTAGGCATTTGAAATAAACAATTTTTCGTAAATAGGTAAGAAATCTGAGGCCACCGACAACAAAAAGAGAGAAAATTGGAGCAACCGAACTAAACAAAACCATCCCCTAAAACTTAGAGAAGACAAAAGGAGACGCACGAAAAAAATCATTGAAACAATTCTTTAAAAAGATCGGGGCTCTAAAGCTATTGAAAAAACTCTCAATACATGATGGAAACAACTAACTTGTGTACTCGAAAAAAAAAAATGGAGACCTAACAACAGATAGGGACTGGATCATCGAATGTGCTCCTCCAAACAACGAACACAAAACAACAAACATGATGTGCAAGAGACAAGCAAGGTCATCACTAAGAAACTATACATTTTATTCAACTCATCTCTAATATAAAGTCCCAGAAGATCAGAACAATGCAATCATAATGCTGTTACATGAAGAAGAAACCCAAAAGACTTCGACAATAACTGATAAGCCTCCTCAACTGCATCTACAAACCTCTCGCCAAACTTATCACCGACTGGATCACCAAAAGGCTTGAAGAAAACCAACCATGGGAACAAGCTGGCTTTCGAAGAAGCTATTCGACCATGGACCATCTCCATTCGATAAATCAAGAGAAAGCAGCAAAATATAAAATGCCACTCGTGTTAGCATTTATAGACTTCAAGAAATTCGCAAGGTCATTGATGTTGTCACCACGTATGGTGTAGACCCTGTATATGTCAGAGTATAACATATACCGCCACAGCAACTCCTTATATGGCTACATAAAAACTTGAAACCTTTTTAGCCCCCAAAAGGTGTGAGACAAAGCGATAGCAGCTCACCCAAGCTCTTTATAACCTGCCTCGAGATGATCTTCAAAAACCTTGATTGGGAAAACAAAGGAATCAGAATAGACAGCGAATACTTAAGTAACCTCAGATTTGCAGACGACATCGTCCTTTTTGTGGAGAATCTCGGATTAACGCTAGATGAACTGAAAGAAAGAAAGTTGGACGTCGCATGAACTTCAGTAAAACAAAGGACATGCACAACAAATATGTCAGAAATAAACGCAAAACGATCAAAATTGAAAACGCAGAGTTGGACAGAGTAGACAATCACATCTACCGAGGACAACGAATCTCTATGGAATACTCAAACGAGGAAGAAATCAAGCGAAGAATCACTCTACGATGGCAAACCTTCAGTAGAGCAAGCTTAACCTTTGAGAATAAGAAAATCTCATTAGTTCTAATGAATGAAGAGTATAAAACCACAGCATTTTCCGGATAGTCACCAAAGGAACTGAAACATGGGGCCTAACCAAGAAACTGACCACAGACTGAGAAGCACGCAACGTGTGCATGAGAGAATCAAATTCAACATCTCATCGAGAGATCACGAAACAGCACAGTAAATTAGGGGGAAAACAGGCATCTGAAACATCATAGAAACTTTCAGAAAACTCAAGTGGCAATGGACTGGCCATGTTCCAAGAATGGCAGACAACCGATGGACATCACCACTCATAACATTAACCCCCATAGATCACATGCGAAACCGAGGCAGGCAGAATATGAGATGGCAATACGAACTGGACAGGTTCAGAAAATATTGGTACTGCGACGCCAAGGATAGAGAGGTATGGTGAATTTTGAAGAAGGTCTATGTCCAACGACATACGATAAAAGACTGATGATGATGATGATGATGATTTCATATGTTTTATTTGTTAATAATAATTTCAAAAAAATCATTTAACCAAAAAAGACATGAATGTTTTGAACCCCTTCATGATCATTGTGCCACCCGGTACCATGAATAAATCATTAAACCTCGACGTGATTGTTCGATAATATCATCATTTTACAGTCAAATGCACATGAGGAAAATACTTTCCACATTCAATGATAATGTAATTTTATGCAGTTATTTACTAAGCCCAGTTTAGTCTGACATAAGACCACAATATCGAGTCATCAATTGTAGATGATACTTATTAGGGAGGGCGTGTGATACTAACTTGCGAACCATCACTCTAAGGCAAGCGCCCTGAATGTTATCATCAGAATCATTAGCAGCAGCTACCTTTTAACGTTTTTGTTGGACATCGACCCCCCCCCCCAAGATTTGCCATTTTTCCATTGAGGGCGTCGTTACGCCAATATCTTCTGAACCCATCGTCTCACCATCTTTTTTTTTCTTTCTACCAGCCACAGTTTCGCGTATGATATCTTGGGATCCACGACGTGGGTCGTGATGTCCAGCAAGTGTCTGACATTCTTGCAACATGCCCTGTCAATTGCCAGTTTTCTAATGGATGTAACCTATTCGGTTATGAGATGCAGTGTCGTACCCAAAATTTCGACCTGCTTCCTTTTGTGAGGAGAACAGTAAATGGATGAAGAACGAATCTATAAAATAGAGATACTTTTAGATGCTTTTGTACGATTATAATTTTGTATTATCTATAACTTGGAAAAATCATGTAAAATGTAATATCCATAAGGTCCCTCCCACTGGAAGTACGGACTGATAGGAGAGTTTATCTCTTCTTACGGATGTTAATTTACCCCTGAATAAGGCCGTTGAAATGGATGGGCCAAAACTTCGTGGCTACATAGAAAGTGAGAAGAAGAGTTTAAATTGAAAATTTCAAAAGAGCTTAAAAATATGTATATAATAAAATATAATTTTGTAAGAATCACTTATGACCTACTTTACAGTGGGTGAGACGTTGATGGAATATATGATCTAAACAATAATAAGAAAACTCATAAAATGTTTAATTATCAAGAGAGAGGCTCGTAATTATGAACGTGTGGTTATTCTGTTCAAAGACAGGCATACATAGACACCCATACTCGGACACCTCCCTTAAAATGATGATCATAATTAGCGTGATTTATATATAGTCGTCCATGTAAATCCTAGCCAAGTAGAAATTACTGAATTGGAACATCTCCAACAATGGCAATAACTTTGTAGAGCATTACACTGTGGGCCATAAGTTGTCAAAGGGTGGCCATTGCATTGGTTTAATTATGCACCTTAATAGTATCCTCCCGGGAAAACGGATTTCTAGCCAGATCATTCCGTGAGGAGTAGCAGTAAATCAAATCTCATATTCCCATTCGCGCAGTCTTGAACAATTTGCATTTACCAACCAGCATAAAAAACGTCTGCTCAAAATACATTTTGCTTTGTTTTGTGCTGGATGAGAAATATCATAGAGCATGCCTTGAGAAATCAGAGGTTCTTTCAAAAATGATTTTTTAAAAATGAAGCCAGAATCCTTTCATGTTAATTGCTAACTTCAAGACAATATCTTGGCTAAATGTTTAACCCGAGTACTTATCAGCCTTCCGATGATTGTGGTGACAAGGAATATCGCAATAATTCCTCTGTATCGTAATTATAAGAAACAGGATTGCTCATAAACACATCCATTCTTTTTTTCCGTTTAACCTCATAACTGTCGATGGGACAAAGCATACAGAAAATCTGATTATGTATATATATTTTTGAAGATAACTAGTTTACTTATGTCGCCAAAAATGACGGCAGAATTTAAATGATTTTGTCGTTGCGCTATACTTGAAATATCCAAAACATTATCTTTCCTTACCTTTTCTTGTTTATGCTCAACTAGAATAAATAATAATACTGGATAAGTAAGGGAGACTGCTTCATAGTATCCTTTAGTTTTCTCCAATGAAAAATGTTACAGACAAAAATATAGACATAATTATGGCGTATAAGTATAAACTCTGAAGTGATAACCGGGATTCGAACTGTTTTCGCCCATTCCGTTTTCATGCATTACACCCCTCGCACCTCTACTTGAGTGAAAACTGAGGCTTCCATTTCACCGTCTGGCAGGCGAAGGATGGAATAATTACGACTTTTCTACTTGCTTGAATTTATTTCATTTTAATGTCAGCTGGAACGCGTGCGCGTTGTTCGAGGCGGAAAGCAGCCATGATTTTGAGGAAGGCAGACGATACACTGAACAGCGTATCGCAACCAAAATCTTGGACCAAAAGAAAAGAGAAGGAATAAAAGGCAATAAAAAGGACTGCCTTTAAATCGTCGATCGTTAAAAAAGACCAACTTGCGAAATCAGGGCGAAAATCGGTAAACACTGGGACGCAAATAATTCAAGTATGAAAAACAAATAAGCAAACAACGTTTTAAAACTAAAGAAAAGCAAATCTCGGTCTATGATAAATTTAGGAGAATGTTCCCTTTTTTTTATATCAAATCAATGTAAACACATAGCCACACACTAAATTAAAAAAAAAAACAACCATTTATTCCAAGGATTATTCAAACTAGGATACTTGTGTGTAGTATTCAATAATTCTCCTTTGAAGTTGGTTTTGCTAATCGCAAAGGTAATTTAGGAATTCATATTGTTTTCTCCTAGGAGGTTGCGATTCTTTTTTCTTAATTCTAGGTACTTTTATTTTCAACATTCATAACTAACTGATCCGAACGAGGCGTTTTTGTGCGAACATTTAAATTATCAACAACAGCGGTAGCTAATCTCCAGTTTTCAATCGTAGTCGTTGATATCGTAGATTGAAGACGTTTTTTTGTGAACAGTCGCAATGTCGATCGTAAACACAAACTATCGCTCGGAATAGTCACTATATTTGAATATTGCAATTGATATAAACGAGTAATGCACGGAACGTTGAATTTGATGGCGGTCACTATTCATTACAATTGATTACTGATATGGAATTTTCTACTAATATCCTGGCTAACATTTTTCAAGAATTTTACCACTGCAATCAGTAATACTTATCATACACGGGTTGCTATGTATTTTTTAGAAATTTTATGAGATATTTATTCTAAGAAAAGAAACTATATATATATTTGTATGTGTGTGTGTGTATAGGTGAAATATATACCACAGGTTGTTTGTATTAGTCCGAAAAATCTTCATTCCAACAGTGTTCAAAACTTAACGTAGAGACAGTTTATCGATCAAATACATAGATTTGGTCTCTGACAATGGTTTACCCTCGTTTTGCTTTATTCAGCTCCTCAGATAGAGCTATCTGAAAGGCTGAATAAAACAAAACGAGGCTATACCATTATTATAGACAAAATTTATGTATTCAGTAGATAGATATATGTATACGGCGGATACAGGGAGTCTTCCATGGTCTTCTGGAAGACCCTCGGAATTTTCTGAAAATTTTTATTCATTCTGTTTTCACTTCGTCTCAACAAATGATAACATTCTCTTTCCCTTTAGGCAGTTAGAATTCCATAAAAATGAATTCTACTAAGTATTGTTTGAGCAAATATTTTGTAGGGAGGTAACAAATTTATATTTCCGTGGACTTAAAAAGACTTAAAAGTAAAAATCATTATGGGCCTAAGATTCCAAGTGAAATAAATCATCAAATGAACAAAAGAGGGGTATAGTCACGAAGGAAAACATTTCCCGCCAAAATTCGGATGATGGTTCCGTAGCATTTTTGAATTTTCAAATTTTGGAGGCCCCCTGCATCCAATAGGAGGCCGTCTATACAAGACATTACTCTTACCATTGCACTGAATAAAGCTGTTTGGGTCTCTGACTTGCCAGTTGGTTGTTTACCTCAATGGTAAGAGCAGTGTCGCCTAAAGATGGCTTCCTATCGGTCTCAAGCTCGATTCCTTCAGTAGCCAATTTTTTAATTGTTTAGTCTATTCACGCTGTCTAGGCTAACCGACACACACACACACACACACACATATATGTGTGTGTGTGTGTGAGTGTACTGGGGGCCATATCGCACTTGATTAAATATCTACCAGTGTTTCTGTGGAGTTCGTGTGTTTTTCAAATCCTCTTACTCATGTTAAAACTTCCCTACTTCAAAGCTGTTGATAGAGTACATAAATGTTGTTTCATCAATTTCACCTGAGGTTTTATCAAAAAGGAACTCGTTCAAGTGGAAGATTCCAATGTTCAAAATGGTAGATCTGAGATACTTATCTGCAAATTTGTTACCTTTAGGTGGAAAAATCCATTCTTGAAGAAGCAAACAGAAAGTCATATATGTTGTTCATCATATAGATAGATGATATCACAGTGGCCATAGATGGATAGAAAATAGAAAATAATGAAATACTCACAATATTCACATACTTGATGCCATAACTGATATCAACGTCATATTTACCGGTTCCCTTACGCTGGCTATAGCATCAGCCGCCCGGTCCTTGTTTATCATATCACAATTTTCTCAAGTCTCGTCTTGCGATGTGTGAAGTAGACTTATGAGTGATGAGCTCCAGAATTAAAGTCACACATTTCAATATTCTCACTTGTGGCACCAGGTATCCCCAAACGGACACTCTTTCATTGTACTGATCTGGCTCTACGTTGCTTAACTTTAGTGATCGCACGAGAACCGATATATAGAACGTGATATGGCTGCCAGCTAAAAATTGGATGGGAGTTTCTCTAAATGTGTTTCATATACCATAAAATATGGTGCTTTGTAATTGAAATTTGTTGGATTAGTGTGGAATACTAGGGTCGACCTATACACGAGGCATGTTGTAAATTAATTTTTTCTTGGTCGGTATTCAAGGACTCGAGGTCGACTCATATAAAAGTATGTATGATATCTTTTCTATGATTTGTGTGACTCTATTCTCTTAGTATCTGTTAAACTTACCTAAGTATGGCTCAAGGCTACGTAAATTGAGGACCCTACGAGGATCGAACTCGCTATAGCAGTCATGCTCCAGATCTCTTCAACGAGAGATTTAATCTTCCTCAAATGTTTTATGTACGCCACGTACAGTTTTTCCTTTTTCGAATGACATAAAAATGAGAATTTACGTCTGGGCAGGTCTTGGCGCTGGGCCAAACCGACTATCCTTGCTAGATTTTATGATACAGGGTAAAATTTTCCCGTGTTCCATTGGACATGGTTATTTATTTTTCTTCTTTCTCCAGATGCTTCCGTAAACACCGTTTTATTGGCGTTTCTCCTATCAAAGACCGTTTTCATAGCATTCTAAATAAAGGCTCTAGGCAAAAAAAAGAAACAAGCAGGCCAATATCCATAGAGACTTCTCTAGTGTCTGGAGAGAAGGAATGTCGAGTTGAAGGGAAACATCTTTAAATTCATAAAAATAGATCTAACACTGATAAGAACTGCAAATAACAACGATTGACAATTAAGGTTACCATAGAAACCAAACATTCTGACATTTGGGAAAATCAACCGATTGTGCCGATTTCAGAAAAGGGCGGTTCCTTTGGGGAAAGAACAAATCCATGTCAAACGAGAAAGCACTCAGAGAATGCACACCTCTGCCAATGCCATAGTCACTGGAAAATGAATGAAAATCAGTTCATATATAGCTATTATGGTGGGTAGGTAACTAAAAAGATTCTGTACCTGCCCCCGAATTTAAACAATTCTTCCCTCACCCATGATGTATTCTTCCAGAAAATTTGGAGACATTTTGTGGACAAACATGAGTGGTTACATAAATGAATGGAACAAACATCGCAATAAAAATCCAGGATCCATTAGATATACAAACAGATACCAGTGAATGCATAGACCTCTTCCAGTGAGACAGAGAGACACACACACACACACACACACATATATATATATATATATATATATATATATTGTGTCATCCACAGACATTTCGATATATTACATCTCTTCAGTGTGGCTATTGACTTTCCATTAACCCATCTAGTACCGTGAGGCGGGATTGAAACCTTCGCTCAGATCTGGAGACCGATATCCTACCTCTGAGCTACGGAACTGGACGGTCAGTAAGGCTGAATTTAAGTAATATATTTATTTACACATAAATTCCCCATCTACCAGAGTGCTCTATTCCTATGGAAGAGCATTGCATAAGCTTACAATGGATTAGTTACTCACTTAAAGAGTGCTCAACCCTGAATAGAGGAGCATTAATCTACATTGATATATATATATATATATATATATATATATATATAGATAGATAGATAGATAGATAGATAGATTGATAGATAGTGAGAGTGAGGGAGTTGGTAGGTGACTTACATATGCTATTTTTTCATTTCATTTTGTTCAAATATTTTAGAAGAAATTCCGCCAGGACACAGTCACAGCGTACCCCTTTTTGAGTGTAAAGAAAAATTGTTGACAACTGGGCATAAAAAGACACATTCGTATACTGTTCTTCAAGATTCCCCTTTTTTTTATTCAAGTTTTCCATCTCATTATTTCTGTCTTAATCTATTTAATACAAAGAGTTCCATCGAAGAGTGAATATAAATCAATACTTTTTAAAAAGATGGCTAGTTCTGGTGTCAATTTTCAAGTCTGTAGACAAAACGGTATATCCAGGAGCCTTGGAACACATAAAAAACACAAGCATGTATAAAATAGGATAGGACACTTTGTGGCTACTTGCTTCAATATGGACATCTAATCACAATTGAATAAATGTGTGTGTGTGTGTGTGTGTGTGTGTACACCGATATAATTTGGCAACTGGCCAAGCATCGTAGAGTCGAGTTTGAAGTAGCTTGGATCAGCAGTTCTCAAGACATCGAATGCCCTGAGATTATCCAACAACTGGCTATTGTACGAAGTTGGCATCGGATATATTGGTCAGTAAGCAAGAGAGAGCAGTAAGGAGTTTGAAGCTTTTTGTTCCAGCAGTTCTTAAGAAACCTAATAGATTTACAAAAATACAGATTTATATCTTTTATCCAAAATTATAGATCTGATTTTTGATACAAGACATCTAAATTGGAAACAGTAAAAGAAGAAACAGAAATAATTCGAAGCCGTAGTTTTACATGACAATTATGGCAGGTCGCTCCACACACCATAAAGTCCAGCCTCTCCCAAACAGGCACACGGCCCTATTCTTGTATAACAGTCGAATTAAAAGCATACTCAAATATCTTTTCACTTTTGCATCAATAGCAGCAACTACCCTGTTCATCTCTACACTCATACTATATTGGCGCAACACAACCTTTCTTGCAATTCATTTGCACTTAGACTGACTTGGGTGAGCTTAGTAAATAGCCATGATACCAACACATGAATATATTTTGTTCATTAGTGTAAGTATCATTGTTAAAATAATAACATTTATCAGATTCTTGTGTGACTAAAAAGTGAGAAGTTGTTTTTTTATGACTTTCTTTGCATAATTCTTGGAGTCTTAACCTAAGCTCTACAGCTGTGTCTTTTCGTCTTTCTGTTGTGGTTATACAAACATTAACCTCGTCGGGACCCGTGATTCATGAGTTAACATTATTGCTTTCACCTTTGATGAAGTAGGTTAAAATGAACTTAAACATCAAGTAGGTTCCCGCGTAAATATAATTGCTTTTGGTAATTAAAGAAAAACAACAAGATGTTATTGACATCGTGGTCCGGTGCAGAGAACGATGTGTGCAAAATTGTATCATGGCTTTTGCATGTTCTGAGTGCATATATGGAACAAGGATGCTAGCCGTCTTTTGTGACACTGGACCAAATTGCATCTTGGGAGCAGATTAAGTTGTTTCAGGACCAAAATAATCAAATAACTTGAAAATATTCATCAGATGAAGTGTGTAGGAATCATCATCATCATCAGTCTTTTAACGTCCGTTGTTGGACATAGACCTTCCCCAGGATTTGCCACACTTCTCTATCATGGGCGTCGCAGAGCCAGTATTTTCTAAATTTGTCCAGTTCATCTCTCCATCTAACATTTTGTCGGCCTCGGTTTCGCATGTGATCTCTGGGGATCCATATTGTGAGTCGTGATGTCCATTCTTGCAACATGTCTTGCCCATTGCCATTTAAGTTTTAAATCCGTCGAAATACATATTTCTTGGGATCTTGTATCATTTCATTCGTATCGTAAGGGATTGTTATCTTTTATAAATGTCCTTTTTTTCAGAACCAAATAGCTTTGTTCAATACCAAGTTCACTGAATTTCAGTCTCGAAAAATAAAAATGGCAACCTCTGATGGGAGAATATATACTAAGCATTGATTTCTCAATCTGGCACAAGGCCTTGATATTGGGGTACCCTGTTAGAAACGAGCTCACAATAAATCGTCTTTGAGAATAGCTTGTAAGCTATCGATAAACGGCAGCTGACCTATTAAGTATTCACCAAGGTTAGTTTAATCTGACACAAGACCAAAATAGACCGAGACAGGGCTGTGCAGGTGGCCTAATCGTTAAGAGGACTGAAAATGGAAATGGCGAACCGTAACCAAATTCGAGCTCCGACTGGGGCAGTTTGCATTCATTTGGATCCCTTTTTAGTCCCCAACTTGAGTGACTGGCTAGCACTCTGGCCCTGTAAAACCCCACAATCGCTATACAAACAATAAGATAATCGAATCTCCATGGATCTTTCGACAAATAGGAATAAAAACCATTTCTTTTTGTGTTGACCGAGGAAAACAAACACAATGTCAACGTAGCCACGAGATAGATTTGAATTTCATTCATGGCCAGCATTTGTCGGTGAGTCGGCGGACAAATCAATAACTGCAGAGTACGATGTATTCAGCCACAATAAAAATATTAAAACTTGTCATTGCCACTATAATATCAATGGGGATGTAGCTCAGTGGTAGAGCGTTCGCTTTGCATGCGAAAGGCCCCGGGTTCGATCCCCGGCATCTCCAGATATGTTTTTTCCACTTGATATAGTATCGACTATAATTACATTATCTTGGGGAAAAGCAAAGTTGTTCCCCGTACCTCGTGCGACACACGACAAGGCGACAAATTCCTCTTCATTCCCGAACGATCCACTCGTACCCAATCATTGGTTTTAGAAATTTTGACTTTTACGTGGTTTGAATAACGCCTAAGAAAAACTAAAAGTCTATAACTGCTGTGTTTTTTTTTCACTCACATCTTGAGAGTATGATGGATTCATGCCTTTTCCAAGGGAATCAATCAGAAGTGTGAACATGGTTCACCGATTCCATTTTCCCACTACTAGCTATTAGGCCACCTGAACCTCCTCAATCATCATTGGGTCCATAATATTATGTTGCAGTACCGGGTGAAGTCAGGCTAAATAATTACTCTTTATGTATCGACACAACACATGTTCATTCCATTACAAACTCTCTAATCATCATAACGTCTTTTTACTAATTAACACATTTATGGGACCTTCGCCCTGACCTCCTAATTATCTGTACTTCCTGCCGATGGCACTTGACTCATTAAAAGATAATGATTATTTTCAATTCTCTCAATTGAACTGGCGTGTTCTGGGACAGCTGTTGGCAAAATGAGACAATGAACAATTCTGAAATTCAGTTCCACGAAAAGGGAAATGAACGGGAAACTTAGTTTACCAAAAAAGTTTCTGCGATTGCTACCTTCTCCGTGCTAAATTCTGCGATCGTTTTCAGCGTTCGGTATCATGTGGTTTCTTGTGAATGATGTTGGTCAAAAGGTTATAGTCCAAAATCAAATAAGTAACCCTAAACACTAACCCCTAACAACAACACTAAGCTTGAAGCACTAACCCTAGTTTTTGCATACTTTTTGTTAAATCCAAAAGAACATGGTGCTACGACCTCCCCTCACTGAAAATGATTACTGAATTTAGCACGGGAAAGGTAACTATCGCCATGTTTTCTCTGACACTGGTGAGGAATACATAACTATCTCAGCCACAATGCAAAACCCAATCGTACCATTTATTTCTGTTTGGTGTGTGAGTATCTTATCCTTTTTGCATGTGACAGATGTTATATTCATAAATGGTTGCCGTAAATCAAAACAAATGTATTAAATCGATTGCACTACCTTATGCACATGCGTGAACAACTCGGTGCTTCCAAAGTCCAGGTTTATCATCAGTTTCATAAGATTGATTTTAGATCAAGGAAGTCCGAAAAGATGCTCCTGGACGTGAACTCGAGCCAAGAATATAATCAACAATGGGGAATAATTGGCATTTTTGCAACTTTGGTCGCACCGATCACCAAGTGATTGGAACCCAATTTCTCTTTCAGTCAACGACTCTGTGTGCGCTAAACATGTTTGGACGTAAATTATTTCAGCTTCCTCAGTCTAGAGCTGAAATAGCCGAACCGCGGCTCGCGAGCCACATGCGGCTCTTTGACATTCAATGTGTAGCTCATGGAAACATGTTGGCTGAACTCGTTTTCTCATCACAGTCATAAACGTTAAATACAAAAAAGAATTTAGTCATTATGATACGTACATACATTTATAAATATGTATGTCATAGGCGTCCGCTGGGGTAGAGCAAACGGGGTATCCCCCCCCCCCGGATCAAGTCTTCCTACCGAGAGCAAGGTGTTTGAAAGTTTGAAGCTTATAAACGATAATGGTGCAGTACAATTGTTCTATGCAACTTCAACTTAATGTTCCTGTATAAAAAAGACTGTATTATTATTCGTTGGTCCTTGCTCCATCGTATCAGCCCGGAGACAGGCCTCACGTCTCTGTTAACGGTCACATCTAACATCTACATCATACAGTGGCCGTAATTGCTTACTCTACAAATAGAGGGTGGTATATCTATCGTATTAGAGGGTTGCCACTAAGTATATTCTGTATATACAATGCTCTTTCCATAGCTCTCCAGGCGATTTTAGGTTGGGTCTTACTTCGTTTTGTTAATTTCTATGTTTGTATCCGTGACTTATTGCTGGTATTATGCATTCAATGCATACTATTCCGAAACCCCCGGAAATATATACTTTTGCTCTCCACCGAGAATATATGCTTCTGAGCTCCTGGCAAAGTGGCTGAGGATACACATGATATATGTGTATTCAAGTTTTATTTGGTTCTAATACAAAATCTTTGACATGAAGGCCATTGAGTAAATGAGAGGTGCTGGTGGTATCCTATTGACTCACTTACTCTCAACAAGACCCTTTCGTGACCCATTCATTTTCACAATATCCCTTCATCATGAGAGTTCATCCTTCTCTTATAGTTCTTACATTTACCTCATTTGCTCTGTAGGGCTTAAACTACTTAAAATATCCTCTAATGAATGTCTTTTTATATTTACGATTTCATGATGATGGGAAGGTTTGAAAGATTCTCTTGTAAAACTAACCATATAACGAACGGATTAGTATGAGAACCTCCCTACCCGCACTCTTGAGAAGATCACCCGCTGTTTTGTGGCATTTTGTTAGAAAACAAGAGGGTCGATCACAGGATGTAGGCAAGGAGAGAATTTAAGGTGGAGTAAACTGCGGATGGGTCGAGAAGAAAAAGTCTCTTCCGAAAAGTGAAAAGGAAGTTGGTGTAACAAAATTCAGGGGGTGGGTTTCTTGAAAAAAAGAGAAGCAACTGAAACTGGGGTCAGTTGTTGCGTTCATTACTCTCGCTAAGAGCACTTACCTTTACCGGTAAGATAAGTAACTTGACCATCTTAGCCACCAAGTAGGCCCTCGAGAATATTTCACAGTAGAAATATTTCTCACTAGACAGACGCTTCCAAGAGGATGAAAACCATAGAAGACAATTCCATTCATAATGACACTAGAATATACTTTTTTTCTTTTAATAGTCTGTGACGTTTTCTTTATTCCGTCATAAAGACAGTTGTCAACCAGCAACTTCTTGATTATCATATCCTTGCCATATTTTGCGTCCTCCAGATTGACTCCATCGCAGCTCACATAAAACAGAACAAGATGGTTTTTAAATACAAATATAAAAGTTCCTTCAGTCAAACCAAAAAATATCGGCGGAACCCCTATTCTTTTGATCATAGATTGTCTTCTAAGGTTGCTTATGCCTCTGTCCGGAGAACGAGAAACTCGAGAAAAAAGTCTAACCGCCCGATCAGGATCAAATTTTACAAAAATTACCACCGGATTCAAAAACGCCAAAAGAGGCGTTCAGTCGTAAGAAAGTCTGTGAGACATGATGTTTATTCAGCAAAATCAAAATCTTATCTCGGTGCAAAGCAAAAAAAATCAGTAAAGAGTTTTACGAGCAAATTTTCCACTTCTATAAAGGAAGCACGGAGATACCGGAAAAGTACGAGAAAATCGGCGAAAGTTGTCGCGGGAAAAAAGACGAAAAAACAACAACAAAAGGGAACGGTTACCCAGGATGGTAATCGAAAGAGAAAGGCTGGTCAAAGTTTGAAGCTTTTAAAAACACCTGCACCGTTGACCAAAGGGATTTGGGGATATAATGTAACACCCCATGGAGATAAGTTTAATTCAAAAAATATCGCTTTCCAGACAAGTATCGGAAATTTGCCACAAAAGAAACCAAAGGACAATTTGACTGAAACAGACGATGATGCTTTTATCAACAAAACTACCACTTTACATTTGGCTTCAACATCGCAGAGCAACGACTTTTCTGATTTCACAGCGGCACCAAATACTCCAAAAGAGATTGAGGTTACTGAAAATGAAGAGGAGAGAGACATTTTGAGTATTATTGGTGATACAGAACTCACAGCAGTAAAGGCCAGTATGGACCTTACAGCGCCGGTTGACATGGACCTTGCGCCGAGGGTCGATGGTGTGGACCTCACAGCAGGGATTGATGGCTTGGATTCCATACCCACTGGCGACGTGGATCAAACTGAAGAATATGACATGGAAGGTGATATGCCGATTGAAGACGCAAACCCACGCGGAGTGATGAGAAAAAAAGATTTCTTTAAAGTTGGGGTCAACGAGCCTCTTTCAGGAAGAAGATTCCCTACTAATATGGTGGATAGTCAGTAGGAGAGACGCAGCATTCTTCTAAAGTTTTTCTTTTATAATAAATTTCGTACCAGTAAAGAAAAACCGTCTCTTTTCATTTATGCATAAATGTATTCCCCAGTTAACAGCCAGGTTTTGTTCCGACGACTAGGTCATTAAATGAAAGTTTTGGGGCCTAAAATCCAACATTCAACCCTGTTTTTGACATCTTTTTCTATTCAATTTGTTCTAGATTAATTAATATGCCAATATTTTTCTGGGCGGGGGGATAACCGAGATAGATGTGATAATTGCTACTGATGCTAAACTGCGACACAGCAAGTTTCTAATTGGGCATTTTGAGTCGTTAAAAACGTCTAGATTTCTACCTATGCTCAATAAGGTTGTTTTCGATTATATTTTCAATAGGGTTAGTTGGTAAGTTTGGAACTATGTTATTTGGTAGGTTTAAAGTTAAGGTTTTGGGATGAATACTGAACAAATTAATCTTATGTTGGTAACACTAACCATAAACACAAACCCTCACTCTAACCGTCAATACTAACCCGAAACCATATCATTTCTTGTTAAGTTTAATAAAATACAGTTTCAAATGTTCATAGTTTTCTGCTTTCATTTCTACTGTAAAACTTCTAGCGACTTTTAACCATTCAAAAATGGCTAAATGAAAAAAATTGCTCTGCAAAAGTTTAATAGTAGCAGCACCTAATCATATATAGCGTTCATCTCGATTTCCTTTTATGACAGAACAAAACGAAGCAGAAAACTTGTCATCATCATGGTAGTTTCGCCATTGACAGAAATAGTTTACGCTTCCCATGTTTTGAATTTAATGCGGAAAAGGTAACAATCACCATGTCATTTACTTATAGGGCAGTCATGCATGACAAAATATATCGCTTAAATTCAACTTTACTGACCGTCCAGTTCCGTGGGACAGAGAGATGCCTGCCTCTGGGTCTGAAGCCAAGGTTTCGTAGTACTGGATGGGGTAATGGATAGTCTATCGCTGCACTGAAGAGTTATAATACAACGAAATAGCTGTCTGTGAATGACACAATATATATATATATATATATATATATATATATATATATATATATATATATATATATATATATATATATATATGTGTGTGTGTGTGTGTGTGTGTGTGTGTGTATATATATATATATATATATATATATAGACAGAGAGAGGGGGGGAGATGGTACATGTTACTTATAGAGCAGCCAGTTGTCTACTGACCCTTCTATAAGTAAATTACACAATCAGTCAATCTATCTATCTATCCCAGTCTGTTCATTATCTATCTCTCAATCTATCTATCTATTCTCTAAGTAGATAGATGGTACAATTTACTTATAGGGTAGTCAGTGAAACGAAATTTTCGAAAAATGGTGATTAAATTGCATCCATTATTATAGTTGTCAAAGCCTCGGCAGTTGGGGAATCAGGAAGGATTGTTGTGAGTAGCAGGAGCAACCACTCCAATTAGATCAATTCAGAAAACCATTTCGAATTAATGTTGTTCTTTGCTTGTTTCTATCTTTCGAGTATCACGGGAGGATGTTCTGCCTCTGTAGGCTCAATGGTGGTACACCACTGGTAATTGTTCGGACTAGGTACACCAAAACCCGTCGATATTTTGTAAGGAAGATAACCAGGATAGACGCTGTGTCTGATAAAAGCATAAATTACGCAGACAATTCGGAACAAATAAAAAAACTGCATTTTGTATTTACACGAATTCGTGTGGAGAAACCGTGTCCAGAATGACAAAGAAAAAGTATTCAATCATTTCCACATTATCGATTTCAAATGTTTATTCATTTTAGAGATACAAATATGGAAACAATATTTATTCTCTTTAGATTGTTATTTGCAACTTCTAACCCTAAACATTAACCCTTATACTAATACTAACACAAACCCTAAATTATATCCCTTTTAGCTAAATGTAATAAAATTTCCAAGTTTTCCGCTCCGTATAGTTCCGTAATAGTTTAAAAGCAGCAGGAAATTGTGTCCGTTGAGAAGTTATCTCCCTTGCAAAATATCGACATGATATGAATCTATTCCAAACAATCACCCCATTGAGCCACGGTAATTGTTTAGAATAGGTCCGGCAACACATGCCGATATAGCGGAACCAAAGCAACTGCCAAGAAGTATTTTTTTTATCAAAGTAGCCTTCGCGGAATTGGATTGCCTTACAGGACCGGAATGTTTGGCACAAGGCTAAAATGGATGGGAGGGAAAGGTAGTGTTCTTCACTATTCTATCTTATACCTAATTAGAACCTTTCACGACTCTTTTCACGTTAAATTATCCTTTTCACCAGAAGAACTCATCCTTTCCGAACTTCATTTCCATCATAATTGCGATCGAACTGAAAGCAAGATCTCTCTTATAAAGTGTATAGGCTACTTTTTTTTTTCCAAATCATTGAAATCTCTCTCTGACATCATTTTATCTTTAGTTAATCTAAAAAAGAAAATGTAGGGGTAACTTTTTTTATATCGTATTTCAAAGACAAAACTTTGTTACTATAACCTAAAAGCATTTTTACCGAGCAGGAGTTGACTTTCTTTTTATCCAGCAACAAGAACAATCCTCACTTGATTTAGAGGAGTAAACATTTCACTATATGTTCATACAGTCCTGTTAAACCATATATATAAATAACAGCATTTTCTTACCGTCTGGACTTCACAACATGGATCCCAAAGAATCATATGCCTGATAGTGGCCGAAAGAAAGTAAGATGGCGTGACAAGCTAGACAAATTCAGAAAGTACTGGCTCTGCAATGCCCATGATAGGGAGGCATTGTCCAATGACGGACACTATAAGGTTGTTGGTGCTGATGATTTGAAATTACGACCCAGCGATTGCTAGACGGCCCTTTTCACCAACTGGTCCGAACTGACAAGTCCTACACCTCTAGGAAATTTTTGTAGCCTTGAGGAAAAAAAAATGTTTTATAAGGGAGTTCTATTTACAATATAATGCCAAACTGGGGACTTGACTCCTGTGGTTTTTACGGAAGTACGGCTTACATGACCCCATACTAAAAATAGCACAAGCTGCATGATGATAAAGAATCAAAAGAAATAAGAGAATTCATAGAAAATAAATTCGGATCAAAGAACAGATAATTCATATAAGCCCTACATCCATGAATACTTTCGTAAAAATGGAGGAAACGAATCCCCACTTCAACATCAATGGAGTTACATGGTAGCGGGCGGGGGACATATATATATATATATATATATATATATATATATATATATATATATATATATATATATATATATATATATATATATATATATATATATATATATATATATATATATATATATATCCTCACTAGTGTTTCATTTGCCCTATGGCATCTCCACTACAATCACGTGATAGCGATAATATTGAATCTATTATATACGTATTGGATTACGAGGGGGGGGGTAAATACCTAGATTTGAAACTAAATAAAATGAAGGGAAGGAGGGTCGTCGTTTTTGAATTTTAGTCGTATTTTTCTTTACCAATATTTTGCAACAGTTGACGTTTGAATAATGCTTTTCAGCAAGTAATTCTCAACCTTTTTTTTTGTAACGGCACACTAAGAAGCATATTCGACTCTTGGAGCACAACAACTGTAAAAATGAAATGAATTAGAAAAAGACATTTCAGAGGTCAATGAATCAAACTTTTATATCAGCATTACTGTTGTACGTCACCCCTTTTCTCTTTCGTGTGTCGCTGAAAAAGTTCAGATCTAAAAAAAATCTGTGATAAAACCATTCGGTTGAAAATTCTGTGGCAGACGTGGGATAGCCATATCACCTTGGATGGAAACATTCAAGATTCGACTTACATGTTTATATATTCGGAAAAAATGACGTAGCATACTTGGGAGATAGTTGTAACGCTATTGTGCCGCGGCATATAGGTTGAAAAGCACTGTTTTTATACAACAAGAACTATAAGTTCAATGATGCGTCCACCATCCATGGTAGTAGTAGCAGGAGGGGGAAGGGAGCAAGTAGACTTTCTTAGTCAACTGATTCTTATACTTGTAAGATAATGCAATATAGAAATATAATTATGATATTATTCGTAGAAATGCTATTATAATATCATCTTTTTATTATTTTCAATGAAAATCTTCAATGGCAATTTTTGGCAATTTTTGGCAATTTTTGGCAATTTTTTTTTTTTGGGGGGGTCATGTTGGCTCTTGTTGAATACAAAAATGTAAACCTTGGATATTCTATTATGACATCATAGCAGCTGGAAGAAGAATTGGTCGGATTTGATGTTATTGTAATGATGTCACACCTTTCAATGACATCACACATCTTCCTGCCAACCACTTTCTGTTGTTTAACGTAACTTAGATAGACCGACAATTGTCCTACTGTGATGCATTTAAAAGCATCTAAAAATACATGTGTTTTGTTTTTATTTAAGCCTGGTGCCATTAAAACCTTATTATTTGTGTGTTGAAATATTCGTTTCAGGAAATCCGACCTCAGCACTGGCTTTATACAAAGCAATTGTATTTTGGATTCAATTCACAAGTCGGGAAGTCTGACCTCTTTGTCTCTCCTCTTCAATGTGTCGTTTATTTGGCTAATCAGGGTCATACAGATCAAAGGTTTAGATTTCTTCCGGAAATAATACTTCATAACACTATGAATAAAAACAAAATAAAACTTTGAATGGAGAGGCAAGGTTTTGTTATTTAAGAAGTGTTTATATCAAATCAACATGAACAACAGAATATATAACAAATATCAGAACAGTTTTAGACAAGGCTACAAGTGTGGAATACTCGATGAAGATTGAACTCATGGACAACTACGAAATACTCAGAGAGCACATACCTCTGATAGCGGCATTTGTCACAAAAAACTGAATGTAAATCAGTTTGTATATTGTTACAATACAGGGATGTAAACTGAGAAACTCTAATCAATTTTTCTTCATCCCATCGCCCACCTTTTAACAAAATGTTATTGAAGTTCAGTGAGAAATTTTGTTGATATTTATGAACAAACAACAGCAGGCAATTTACTCAGTACTGCTGCAAGTTTCTCTGAAAAAGATGGTTGTTAACCGTCAAAATGCACCGAAACATACCCATGCCGTAATGAAATTTTTCGAGATGAAAAAAAGCTTGTTTCTCAATTCTTTTTTTAGATTCACCTTCCAAATTTTACTTTCATCAACATGAGTGAATACGTGAATGTACAAAAAGTTTGAAAAGAATTATGACTTTAGATCAAAAAGAATTCCTGGGTCCTCTTCAAATTTCAACCTATTCTTTCCTTCTTCATGGCCTTCGATTCGACAAATTGGCTGGGAACTTTTGAAAATCTTTCCTCAGCATATGGCCCATCCTTCCACAAAATATCATTGAAATTCATTGAGAACTTTTGGAGATATGGTGTGGACAAACAGATGGACGGACAGACACGAGTGAATACATATGCCTCTTCCAATTTCGTTGGCAGAGGTAAAATATATGACAAATTACCTTGCTAGTCATCAATCATTGGCATATTTACTCAGCTTAGTCTTACTCAAGGACATGACAATAGAACAACCAGGGAGGATCGGAATTGCTGGCCATCAGTCTACGGCAGACATCAAACATAATATAACAGAGATAAGCCAATATATATATATATATATATAAATATATATATATATATATATATATATATATATATATATATATATATATATATATCAAAGTACTAATCAGTAATACAGTATCCGATGTGTGATAGGATTATTTCATAAAGTGTTCAATGAGTCAAGTTACCACAACGAATTTGTTTCATGAATTCGTTTTACAAGGTCCTGATTACTCAAAAGAATAGAATAAAAAATAAATGAAACAATAACACCTTAAAACAATTCAAAAACCCATAATAGACTCCGTATCGAAAATACTTAGATAAGATAAGAAACAAATACAAAAAGTAATAGAAAAAATCAAATACAGAACTTTAAATTCAACACACATAGAACAGTATCACATAAGATCAATACAGAGTTTGATTTAAAAAACAACAAAAAAATGAAATGGAAATTAACGAAAATACAATGAAAAATAAATACAAAAACAACAGTTGTGAGTAATACATAAATATTTTGCTCATCTTCTCCCAGAAGTCGAATAAAATCATGCTCTCCGTCCATATGTTCACCCTAAAGACAGCTGATGATCCCTGCAATAAGAGGAAGCATATAACATTAATATCCAATTTGAAATAATAACAACAAGATCGAATCCTGTGTAAAACATGTCATACTCTAGATAATCATCAACAGCAATCGGGGAATAACTGACTTGTATTACATAACATTGTTGGATTATTTGGGACTGTATAAAATTTATGAAAATTCTTTTTCAACGTTAATGTGCAAAGCTTCGAAGGATATATATATATATATATATATATATATATATATATATATATATATATATATATATATATATATATATATATATATATATCATCATCATCATCTACATCACCAGTCTTTTATCGTCCGTTTTTAGACATAAACCTTCCGCAGGATTTGCCACACTTCTCTATTGTGGGCGTCGTCAGGCCAATATTTTCTGATTTTGTCTTGCCCGTCTCTCCATCTTGTATTCTGTCGGCCTCGGTTGCGCATATAATCTCTCAGGATCCATGTCGTGATGTCCATTTGTTGTCTGCCATTCTTGCAACATGACCAGCCGATTGCCATTTGAGTTTTTTGATGGATTCTATGATGTCTCGGACTCCTGTTTTTTTCCCCTGATATACTGAGCTGTCTTGTGATCTCTTCACATGAGGTTTAGCATGATTCTTCCATGTGCAGGTTGCATGGTTCTCAGTCTGTGGCTCAGTCTCTTGGTTAGGTTCCAAAGAGAAACAGCGAGAGAGGGAGAGAGAGAGAGAGAGAAAGGAGAAAGAGGGGGAGAGAAGGAGACACAGATATCTATTTGCCAACGTGGTCCTATTCTCCTTCATTCAAAAAGTTACTAATACGCATTAGTAAATGCCTAAGATGAAATGCACTGTCTTATATAGGCATGTCGGTATTACAGAGGTAAGTACTACCGTTTCGTGTGGGGTCGATGGATATACATTAAGCCTTCCGTCCTCTTGGCCATAAATAAATAAACAGCAAAAAGCACAATTTTAATGGACCAGATTCGGTTCCAGGGATTTCCTACCCGACGAAACACCCCTTGCCACAACCCATCGTTCACGATTCGGCAGCGGAATTCCCTTCTGCCCATTTCACACTGTAAGATGAACCCTATTATAACAATATAACCCCTAGAAAGCCTCATCCCGACCCGAGGTTTTCATGTCCCCACCCTAAGTCTTCACCCCCTGGCTCTTTGCTCCATTGTCGTTTCTCTAATGGCTTGCTGCTTTTCCTGGAAAATAAGTTACGGCATGATTTTCGAACAAGAGAGAAGCCGAAAGAAGGACCAATTAGGAAATGTCGGAGATACAAGAATGTTATATGTATTTGCATGGCTACAAGCTTTCCTCCAGGCAGAGAGAGAGAGAGAGAGAGAGAGAGAGAGAGAGAGAGAGAGAGAGAGAGAGAGAGAGTGTATCTGTCTAAGTGGTTGATGGTCAAGGTATTGAATCCCTCGGTGTGTGTGTGTGTGTGTGTGTGTGTGAGAGAGAGAGAGAGAGAGAGAGAGAGAGAGAGAGAGAGAGAGAGAGAGAGAGAGAGCTCAGGTTGGACAGACAGACCACTATGAATAGAAGGATACTGATAATTGGGAAAGTCCGAGTGAGATCGTAATGGTGGTGGTGGTAGAGATAATGTATCCTTCAGTTGGAATTGAGAAAGAGACAGAGACAGAGAGATAGACATAAACAGAGACAGAGAGAATTCGTGTGTATCTGTTCGAGTGGGTGTAGGTATTGGATCTCTCGGTGAAAGAGAGAGAGAGAGAGAGGGGGAGAAAAAGGGGAGAGAGACGGCCTGTGTTTGTGCGCGTAAGTGCTCGTGTATATGTAGGGGGTGTAAGGGATATTGGGCCCCCTGCTTTGAATTGAGTCAAAAAACACGGAGATAACAAAAAGCACGGAAGAAGTTACTATTTATTTCTCTTCGGAACGTATTCAGACTTGAGGCTTTCCGAGTTGTTTATTCAAAAAATACACAGTTTTTATCTAATCCTTTCAAACCTCGCAATACCTAAAACCATTCCGCCACGATACCACTTGAAAATCGAATTCCTGAATTGTAATCATTAGTATAACAATATATATATATATATATATATATATATATATATATATATATATATATATATATATATACGATGCATATATTTTTTCGATTTGTAACAAACAGAAAACAAATGTAGAGGTTTAATCACAGTGCTCAGTATTTAATACAGTAAAATAGAGCTATTATTATATGAAAAATAATATTCGCAAGGACATGTACCCACTGAATGTGAACATTTAGTGCCTCTCGCACTCGTCACCAACCGATCGTCACCGGAAACGACAGACGGCCGGTTATTGACAAGTACGAAAGGCACGGAATGTTTACATTCACCGGGTATCTGTCCATGTAAATATTATTTCATATATATATATATATATATATATATATATATATATATGTAAATATTTTTTTCAATGGTTCATAACAGATTGCACATTCTATTTCACCTGAAAAGATTTTCAAATGAAATTTAAACTTAGATCTTAATACATATATATGTATGTATGTGTGTATCCGTGTATGTGTGTATTCCATGCACTGCTGGAAGACGAAAACTTCGTAATACGCACACACAGTGTATGTATTTAGCACATGAGGTTGGATTAGTAGGTCTCCATCCAGACACGTAGTTATTAACAGAACATTAATATGAAACCTCCATTGTATTATGTTCGGTCCATGTGAATAATTTTCACGATTCATTCGAATGTATTGACAAGGAAGGAGATTATTTCTAGAATAGATATTTTTGTTTTGCAAAATAAATGCTTTGTTCATTATTAGGCAACAAACTTATAAAAGTGCCAACTTGAGTCTTATACAAAGAGACAAGGTATGAGTAACGTGCGACGTTTTCTTATCGGCCTGCCCGCCATGAAAATCAGCATGCCTATTTAGTTAAATCCTAAATAAAATTTATTTCTACCACTGACCCATCAGTCTTTTCGAATTTTTTTTATTAACGGATATTACCCCCGCCTACCCCATGTATTGATCTGTACGCACATAACTCCCGAAGTTCTCAATAAATTTCAATGACATTTTTTGGAGGCAATAGGCCACAGAAAGAGTGATTATATTTTGGGTCGGATCCATTCACAATAACTTCCCTTGGAAATAGTGCTGGCAGAGATATATGCTCGCCTGGTGTTTTGACAGGATAAATAAATGCCACCGATAACATTATTCGGCTGGTATAACAGTATTTAGTAAGCTAGGCTTAGAAACGGTATAAGGACAAATGGGGAAAAGAAGATTGTGTTGCACGAAATTCCCAAGTGGGAGGGGTCTGCATGTTCCGAAAATCAGCATTCGAAATGCAGTTATATATAGAAACTTACTTCAAATAACCTCTCGTCATTATATAGTATGATATAACTGTTGCGTCAAAAAAAAAACAAAAAAAAAAAAAAAAACGAGATGAGTGTTTTGGTTGAATGATTATTTGGGCCTTTGCATTACCGGAGGTTGTTTATCTCAATGGTTAGGGCATCGCTACGTTGGAGCAGCTACCAAATCGGTGACAGGTTCGTTTCTTGCAGCAGCTCCATTTGCTTTAATTGTTTATTCTATTTAGTTTGTCTAGGATGAGTGATATATTAACCGTGTAATGACGGGAGATCATTTCGAGTAAGTTTCTATATAGTATAACGCAATTTATGATATGTGTGTGTAAGTGTGTCGGTCTAGCCAATTCGTTTGTTCTGTTGTTATCATTACATGGCATTAAGAGCGTTTAGTTTTGACTGACTTCATTCAGGAGTATCACTTCTGATTACATTATGACAGCTGACATGGAAGTGGCATATTGTTGTTTATTGATTCTTAGGAAGAAGGGAGAAGAATATAAGCAATATATTCGGCTTATTCCTGTGCCACATTTTGGATGTGCAATTCAAGATCCAGAGAGGGAATGGTATGATTACCTCTGCTCATAAAAGTTCGAGAGGTATTATATGTATTCGGTCGAGTCTTTCCATCTGTCTTTCCATCTTTCCGTCTGTCTTTTCGTCCGTCCGTCCGTCCACACGTTATCTCAAGTTTTCAATGAAATTTCGTAGAAGCAATTGAATTTTGTGACAAAGCTGGACATTTGTTTGAGCGATATCATTACGTTTTTCCATACATTTCTATATTCGCTCATGTCTATCCTCGCAATATCTCTAAGTTTTAACGAATTTCCATGAAATATTGAAGCTTGGTGAGCCACATGATAAGGGATAAGTGATTACATCTTGGGACGCACCAAGGGATTTGTTTTCGGTTAATTCAGTGAAATACGTTGACAGAGTAAGCGCTCTCCGAGTGCTTTCTAGTTTTTTCTCTTTGTTTTTTGATCCAATGCATTTGTGAAATCAGGTCATGGGGTCCATTTTCCATGTCTCGATACGATGATAAAATTTCACTTTCACTTCAAACGAGATACTTGACTCCGCTGACATACATCGAAAGAAATGCCTTTCAAACAATGTTGTGATTTAGAGAAATGTGACTCATTTGTACGCCGAGAAAAATTTGACGGCACAGATCATTTCATTTGATGGTACTAAGACAGTGGTTCCCAACCAAAGGGGAATCAAGGTGGAATCCAGATAGTCCCAGGGTCGGGGAAATGAGGTTATTAGGTAAAAAGTCGTAGAGAATTTTTTTGGCTTAAAGATAGTGGGTATATACGATGCAAGATGGAGTTTAACTGTGCAACAAAAGTCCCTGATTTTCTTTATCATTGTTGTTTTTCAAAATTATTTTAAATCCAACTCTAGTTTTGTTGCTATGTTTGAATGGTTTTATTAACTACAATAGAATATTTGATTTTCGTAAATGACTGTGAAATTCACTTCCTAGTATTGATTTTGAGGTAATTCTTCTTTGATATAATTAGCAGCAATTAGTATGAACTTTAAAAAAAGTGACATGGAAGTGGGGGTGGGGTAATAATCTTATAGATGGTAGAAAAACATAGTAATCTTATCAACAAAAGTGAGGAACGAGCTTGAACAGGTTGGAAACTACTTCTCTAAGAAGATGGTGAAAAGAATTTCTTGAAGAAGCAGAATATTTCAGGAACTTCGATTAAATAAGAATTCAGTAAATAAAACAAATACACTGGTTAGTCACTCAGTAGAAAACGTTACGCGACCAACGTCTTTTGGTTGCATGTCCTGTTGGGGGTGATCAATAAAAAAATGGGAAAAGGAGGCTCAATGAATGGGTTACTTTCTTCGATTTTTGCTGAGCTGGGGTCACTATAAAAAGTCTGAATTTTTACAAAATCATGCGGACACAAACTTTGTGATCAAATTAGAATAAACTTACATTGCAAATTGACCTCCCCACTGAAGGGAAGGATTATCAGAAAACAAAAAAAGTTTTTTTCTGGACGTTATCATGATCAGTCTCTTGACGTCCGTCGTTGGACATGGGCCTTCTCCAGGATTTGTCATACTTCTCTGTCGTGGGTGTCGCAGAGCCAGTATTTTCTGAATTTGTCTAGCTCGTCTCTCCATTTAATACTCTGCCGGCTTCGGTTGCTCATGTGATCTCTGGGGATCTTGTTTTCTTGCTTTTGAAGGTTGAGCTTGCTCTACCAAAGGCTTGCCATCCTAAGGTGATTCTTCGCTTGATTTCTTTTTTTGTGGGTCTCAAAGAGATTTGTTGTCTTAGGTAGATGTAGTAGTCTACTTTCTCCAGTTCTGTGTCTTCGATTTCAAACTTAGTGTTCTTATTTCCGACGTGGTTATTGCACATTATCTACGTCTTGTTGAAGTTCATGTGTAGGGCGATTTTCTTGTTCTCTTCATTCAGTTCACCTAGCATTAGTTGGGGGCGTGTAGGTTCTCTGCGAAAAGAGCTATGTCGTCTGCAAATCTGAGGTTGTTCAGATATTTGCCGTCTATTCTGATTCCTTTATTCTCTCTGTCTGATCGTCTGAACATCATCTCGAGGCAGGCTGTGAAGAGTTTAGGTGAGCTGGTATCACCTTGTCTTACCCCTATTTGGAGCTGAAAGAGTTCTGAGTCTTTATGTAGCTTGATAAAGGAGCTGCTGTGACTGTATGTATGTTGCAGCACTTCGACATATACTTATTTTCAAATTACATTTTACTAGAATTTAACTGTAGATTCTATGGGTAAAGATCTCTCCCTGTCTTCCTAGACATAATGAGGAGTAAATGTTTACCCCCACTCCCGACTCCATCGGTTCGACCTAAACGCATGATACATACAGATATATCCTGTAAGCTAGCCTGCCGAACCAACTTGAAAACTGAAGAAACCTATGTTGACTGCTTTAGTTGGCGGTTTCTGATAAATAACACGAAATAAACACTTATTCATCCCCCCCCACACAAATACACGCATGCACGCTCACATACATGCATATATACATGGTATATATATATACAGTAGACTTGAAATGCTAGCAGAATGCCCGGCTTAGTTCAGGCTGATAAATCGCAACAAAATGCCCGGAATTGTCAGTAATGAAGGCATATTCGACACAATGGGACAGTATTAGATTCCTCGTGTGAAGTTATTTTCCATGTCAGAATTGATATGACTTTCCTTAGCAATTATTGCAGTCAAGTGTCTCATGCATTCTTCAAGTTAGCGACACCTAAATCCAATACAATGCTCGTATTCTTGGATAAAATATCTGTTCCAATCTAGCAAAGTTCAGCATTGTTATTTCCGCTAAGACGATTTGTTAGGAAATCAGTCAAATGAAAAGAAATAAAACTAGGAAGCACTCAGAGAGCACATACCTCCGTCAACATTATTGTCACTAAAAAACTGAACAACCAGGTTACTGATCTCAGACTATGCTGCGAGAGAACCTTGCTATAATAATTCATCAAAAGATATCCCTTTGGACCATGATTCATTTCAACACTTAATTATTTCCATAAGACAGGATAGCTTTATCATTACTGTATTAATACAGCCGAAAAGCTAAAAAATTGTTCTACGTTGCAAGGTTAACAGAATCGAGAAAAATTCCTGGATCCGCCCAAGGTGTTAGTTAATCATTTAGCCTATGATACACCCTTCCAAAAAAATGTCATGGGAATTCATTGAGAGAGACAAACCGACCAACCAACAAACAAACAATTATCTTAATCACCATCAGTTTTTATCGTCCGTCGTTGGATATAGACATTTCTCAGGATTCGCCAAATCTCTCTATCATGGGTGTTGCAGAGCCAATACTCTCTGAATTTGTCTAGTTCGTCTGTCCATCTTTCATTTTGTCAGCCTCAGTTGCGCATGTTCTCTATGGGGGTCCATGTTGCAAGTCGTGATGTCCATCGGTTGTCAGCCATTCTTGCAAAATGACCAGCCCAAAACCATTTGAGTTTTTTGATGGATTCTATGATGTCTTGGACTCCTGTTTTTCCCTAATATAGTGCGCTGTCTTGTAGTCTCTCCATCCTTTGTCCAGATTCGTTGGCATTGATAATAAATAAAGACATTATCCCGAGACGTTCTGACTTAATGCTATTTACTGTAACAGTCAAAGAGAATGTTGGAAACTGAAGATTACTTATACTAGTAGTTTGGAGTGAATAATACTGCTTGGAATATATTCTACATTCTTCAAAAGTTTTTTGCATTTACAGATTTGTTTGTTGGGAATCTGAGACAGTTTTACACCAGTAAATAGTCGTTATCGTTTGCGAAATAAGAATTTTTCTCTCCTTTCTTCCAATGCTTTGATACCAATAAAAGTTGGTTACCCCATTCTTGAAAAGAATCCAATGATCTTGTAAATTGTCGGGGTACCATGTTGGGCCTTTTATCGTATTTCCAGAGGCGATATGGTTATTTGCAGTGCCCATCTCCTCTCCTAGTGACAGGTTATATTAGATTACATGGTACCAGCAGCAGATTTTACCAACATTAAAACTGTACCTCTTCCATGTGGTGACTTGAAAACTAGAGTTTTTTTACAACTTGATCTGAGATAAGAAAAGCAAGTACGAAGGGGTGATAAGTTCGTGGCTCAAGGTAAAAGGACATGGGTTTGAGAGCTCCACCTAGATTCAAATAAATTGCAACGCTATGAATGATTACACAAAAAGTTGAAGTTCATAACTGTTTTGATTTTTCTGCTTGAGATAATTGAAACTTGAGATTCAGCATTTGTTGAGAAATCGACATTATCATCCATCGTGCATTAATCCGCTACCTCGAGATCAAGGGCGTATCATCGAAGGAAATCCACGAGGTGATGGTGGTGTCACTAAAGAGGGATGGCCCCGTCTTACAGCATGGTTGAAAAGGAGGCAGCTGAATTGAACAATAGGCGATACTGTCCATTTTCTCAACAATGGCTGACTCTCAAGTTACAATGATCTGGGACAGAATAATAAAGCAGTTATGAATTTCAAATTTTCTTTGTAAACATTCAAAGTGTTGGACTATGCATGAATTTTGCTGGGACTGAGAAAATCATGTCTTTGTACCTTAGACCACAATCAACCCTCGTATAAGAACCTCAGACAACAGCGTACAGAATTATAGTGCTCTACTTCTGAGAAACGCCCGCAAATATAAAAAAAAACAAACAAAAACAGAGTCATAAATGAAGAATCAACTTTAAAAATTGATGTGTTCAGTTTATGGTTCAACTGTCTCGATTTGTGTTTTAGTACCGTTTTACCATAAACAAGGTGTGAAATGGAGGCGCTGGGAAGAAGCGGGAATATTGTCGCTAAAGTGCAAAGAATGAGTTGATTGCTTTTGCGACTTGACGCCCTTCTCTGGCTCCTCCCACTGGATTCATTTACGAATCAATATTTTATCTGCATCAGCATAGTTGGAAGAGCCACGTGTTTTCACTGGTGTCTGTTTGTATGTTTGTTTATCCGTCCGCCTGCTGTCTTTCTGTCCATCTGTTTGTCCACACAATACCTCCAAAATTTCTCAATTAATTCGAATGACAATTTGCCCAAGGGTGGGCCATGGCTAAGAAAGAATTGGTCAGATTTGGGGGTGAATCAAAGATTTCCTTTGATTGAGAGATATTTTTTATTTTATTTTTTATTTCTCAACTGCAAACATTCATGAAACAATGGGTGATTTCAAGGGGGATAACTCAATATCAATTCGTGCATTTAATTACCTTATGTCATTCTTTACACACCCAAACACACACACACACACACACACACACACATATATATATATATATATATGTATATAGTGTTGCCAACTCAAAAATCTTTTAATCGACTTCGAAAAAGCGTCAAAAACTCCCCAAAATGCGCTAAAAAATGGATATAGATAGAGAATAGCCAAATATTAGCTAAATCGCAGTAAAATAGTGCTAAAAATGGGTTAGAAATAGCGCTAAATATATAAATTTCGCGATGCCAGAATAAGAAACGCACCAAATTTAACGCGAAAAGCACTAAATTAGCAAAGCTGACATTGGCTGAGGTAAGCACTCTTTGACTACGTTCTAGTTCAATGTTTATTGTCATTTCTGTCGTCTTTCCTACTGCAAAATAGCAAAAAAGTCATATTTTTACATGATTGACGTTAATGTCTCTGGTTTCTCACTCTGTTATGAATCTGATCAATAGAGGTGTGGCATACCCCCTGTCTACCGTTATATCTTTGGGAAGCCTTTGTCCCAAATGCACAAGCGGCAGTGAAACCAGATGTCGTTATGGTGTGTGGCAGGTAACAGTGTCAGCTTTCCACAAATTTGTTTCTTTGTTTTCCTTTTCTCTATCCAGCCTGTTCCTTGCTGTCTCTTTGTTATTCATTCATTCCTTGTATTAGATTGTTACACATGGAATATCGTGTTTTTTTACATCATTTACTATAATATAACGTTACGCCACGTGTATTTGTATATTTATCTTTGTGATACCACAAATCGATTAAATGATAAAAAAATATTTTATTATGTTGACTCACGTGGCACACCAATGATAAAAATGAAATCAATTAGACAAAAAAGTTTCTGTATTCGATTAACGAAACTTTTGTACCAAATTAGTCACTAAATAGAAACCCCCATTCCATGTTGGGGTGATCAACTAATGATTGGAAAAAGTGCTGATCAATGGATAAATTACTTCTCTCGCCATTTGTTAGATCACTAAAATGTCTAAAGTTGAAAAAAACAAACTCAAAAAGAAACTAAAGGACTAATTTATCGTAAACTTAGATAGTAAATTCAAACCCTTTAAAAACTTATTTTTGGTGAGAATTTAAAAAGAAATGAAACAAAAACCTTTCTCTAGACATACGAAAATTTCTATCCTTTTAGCTACCTCGGTGCAGCCTGTACACGTGACACGTACATATATGGATAGAGAGCAGAATCACTTGAAAACCAAAGAAACCGGTGTTGACAATGTTTTGATTGACGATTTATAATAAAATATTTCAAAACGTTAGTATATTGACTCACGTGGCATTACTAAAAGTAAAAATGAAATGAATTCGACTGAAACATTTTAATAATCAATGAACAAAACTAGAATATAAACATAACTGGTATAAGTATTTATAACCTCTTTTTCCTTTCATTTGTTACTAAAGGGATTCCTGCGATTACATTATATAATGTCATAATAAATGTTCATAAGTGCATTATACGAGGGTCTACCAGTTAAATAAAATCTTTATGAAGTTTAAACTTGAAAAATAATGCCGTTACACCATCTAACTATTATTCAATTTGATATCGTTCTGTATAAAGATTTGGCAGAAAAAAAACCCTCTCTTAATTTTATTCCGCTACCACATCGGACATCACGTCACTCGAACGCACAAAGGAATATGTATGTGTGTATTCCAGTACATATTTTTTAAAGTTGTACATAGAGACCTCACCAACCCACTCACACATCGTGAACCGCTGATCTAAACAACTTCAAACGTGACACTTCAATGTCCGTTGCACGGACCAATATGTCTGGTGAATATCTTCGTACAATGGCGAGTTGTCAGCTTATCTCGTTGGGGTGAGCACATACAAACACAAACAAACACATATATTTCTCCAATTATACTGGGGGTAGGATGACACTTATAATTGGAGAAATATATATTCAAATACTTTCATGTCAAGATCTTCAATCGATAGAAAGAGCGAAATTGACAAAATACCAATTCCATGTATGTCGTTATTTTAATGCAATGTAATTTCTTGATGATTCAGTGTAAATAGATATATAATTCTTCATTTTTTTCTGCCCTTTTAAGCTATGATGTCTTCCAAAATATCACACTAATTTTCAAGATTTGAAATTAAGATATATATTCGCCATCTCAGTCAATAATTGAACAACCGTAACGTTAAAAATTGAAGTCATGGAAAAAAATTCTTTTGAAAAAAAATATGATCAGAATAAATTCCGTTCATGACATCACCGACTTTTTCCACTGGAAAGCATCTAAAATAGAGTACAAAAAATGTAGCGATATTTAGATTATGGGGAATCTAGAGGTTTTTTTACTGTACCCATCAAAATAGGGCCCCAAAAGGTCAAAATAGCTTTTCTCAAAAAAAAAAAAAAATTTGTAGAAGGGGTTTTGTGAAGTACTGATGCTGATTTTCAAGTCTGTAGACAAAATGGTGTGGCCGGGAGCACCGGAAGACACAAACAAGCATGAATAATCCCATAAACAAACACATTAACAAACACACGCACAGATAAAAAAAAAAAGGAAAGAGCTCTTCATCAACTTTGATGGCTACAGTTGCTCAACATTGCTCAAGCTATTGATAATGTCATCAAATAATTTGCAATGAACACTAATACAGTGTAGATTGTTCGGTGTTGGTTCAGTGAGCTCAGTTATGGAAATGTGAAAAGCAAAAATGAACCTCAAGCGAGGCCCGACTTTGTACTTAATGATGAAGATTATAAACAGCAAGGGTCCAAGATCAACCAACAACGGCTCAGATACATTCTGGAAACTTTAGAACTTCAGCAGCAACCATATGACGTCTACTCAAGGCGATAGATGAGTTTTTAAAGATGGAAATAATAGATCCCATGTGAACTGAATGAAATGTTCCGTGACAGTGCAAGATCCCACATTTCTCAGCTGACTGTGTCTAATTTCTAAGTCAAGAGAATCGGGATATAAAGTCTTACAGCGTTCTCCATATTTACCAGACATTCCTTCTACAAATTAACTGTGAAGCTATAATTTGTGCTTTTACTGAATTTAAAATCGCCTGAACAAAAAAAAAAAAGAAGCAAACGAAAAAGTAAGTCTCTCCTTCTGCGACAGGAAGGGAAGCTGTCAACGTATAACAAAAATTAAAATGGCGTTGCCACACCAAAAACATTCAGATTTTATTTAATCTATTGATTATATGTGCATTGACCAGAAATCAACAAAATCAGACGACATTCGAGATTTCAAAATATGATCCAAAGAACCAGTAAGTAAAGATCTTGTTTTTTTATTTGGAAGATTAGACATGCGTAAAACTGTGATTTAAACAATTGATTTGGCTGCTTACTTCGTTTGTTTTTTTTTTGTTATTTCATTGCAGTCGCAAGAAGGTCGTGCAAAATAGACGAGCAAGAATTTATCATTCATAAAAAAACGTGAAAGACGAGAATAAAATTCCACGAAATATTTGTATTCATCGATTTCACTCAATATTAACTGAAGTTCCGTGAAAAAGTATAGTCCATAAACTATTTGGGCGAGTATCCACAACTGCATTATTTCGATCACGTCGTTTCGGCCGATAACCCCTTCAGCCTTCCCAAAAAAGTTTCTGAGACGAGATATTGTCGTTATTTTATGAATAGTTCGAACAAGAATAAATATATATATATATATATTTTGTTTCGTTTCCTACGTTCCAGACTTTCCTCTTCAACTTCGTGCGAAGCAGCAGAAAAAAAAACAACAAAAAACAAACAAACAAAAAAAAAAGACGGAAATGCGAGTCCGAACGATCTGCCAAATTATGACAATACTTTCTATGTTGTTATTTTATCCGGATAAAGCATTGTCATTATTGTATGAACAAGCGTAGTAAGTGTCAAAAATAACGGGATTACCTATATCTAGATAAATCATACTAACGTATATTTTTGTATTAAAACTTTGAGAAGCAAGTTTTTTTCGTAAGGAAGCGTAATTCCATGAATTTATTCAGACTCGGGACCTTTCATCTGTACTTTTAAGTTAGTCTGATTCCTAGTTCGTGGAATAACATTCTTTTCTTTCATGTTTCATGAAGGATAATTTCTCGTTCACCCCAACAAAATGTATGAGTCTGATCTTGCGTGAACCATTATCGACCGCACTGACATAACTAAATAAAAATGAAGTAAGCTGCTAAATAAATTGCTTAAAACACACTTTCACGCGTGTCTGATCATTTAAATAAAAACAAAGAATTTGTTTACTGGTCTTGCGGTTTATTATTTTAAATCTCCAATGTCGTCTGTCCCCGTTGACTTCCGGTCATTGCACCTATGATCAATAAAGTAAATAAAATCTGAGAGGAAAGTTAGCGCAATGTTGGGCGTGTGGTGACGCCATTTTAGTTTTTGTGATACATTGCCGACGTCTTTTCCTGCCACATAGGGAGTCACTTTGTTTTTTTAAATTTATTCAGGCGATTTTACGTTTCTCTCTTCCAACCATCTGTGAGTGTTCGTTGACGGAGGAGAAAGATTTAATTTCCCCGTGTTTTGAAATTAGTGTTGCGTACCATCGGACGCGAACATTCCTTATCTAAACATTCAAAGGTTTTTATATGTATAAGTAGGGCCGAATTTAACATTGATGGGGTCCGGTACATAAAATTTCCCGGGGGCTCTTCTATTTTCAAACAAATCAAAACAAAAATAAAATATTCATAAATTCACGATGTTTGAGTTAATGTAAAGTCTTTCGTGGATCAAACAAGTCGAGACATTTTACTTTTTTTATCAGCAAAAAAATAAAGAAAAATAATTCATATTTTTTTAAAGACATTTGGGGAGGCTAAAATCTTGTGTTTTTGTGCAGCTGTACTTTTCACGCTGCGTTAAGTATAGCCCTGAACATATTTATAATCTAAACATTGAATACTTTTTGGCAACAACTGGGTAAAACGAGGCTTATATACGGGTAGCATTCAGCTACCCACTTTCGTATACAACATGAAATGGATGTTACAGAAGATCAAAAGTTTTAAACCTACGGCGTTAATGTCAGACTCAATAAAGTCAATAAGTGTAAAAACCGCACGTATGATTAGTAAGCAATACCGTTATAAATCACCGCTACCCAAAGCAGACCGGTTTAATCATTGTTGCTGGGTTTAGGTTATTCATTTGTTTTGACATGTATTATATGTATCTATCTATCTGGGCTTTACCCTGTCCTAATCATTCATAGTAGAAACTTGAAATTTTGAACACACACTCCCTTCAATAAGTAGGAGAATGTTGTTTGTTTTTAAAGTTTTCCCCCTTAATGGGTTTTTATTGGGGGGTCAATTTACAATCAAAGTTTATGCCAAATTCGTCCCTTAATTTGTATCCATGTTTTTCTTTTCTTTAAAATTTCCATCAATGTAATTTTATTTCACCGCTATCACTGTTTAATCACGTGATAAAAAGCAGCAAATATTAGTGGCGGGGATTCATAGTTTCCCTTGGAATGCTATTTTTAAAAATGTTTTGGTAAACAGCACAGCAGTGAAAAGAACTTTCTATTCCTTATCTCTGACCTCTGCCCTTTATTCACTGCCGAATATTGACCGCCTGACTTATGATTGAAAAAAATTGGTTGTTCTTAATGTAACGATCTTATCTTTCAATCAAAGCCCCGAAAGCAGTATAGCAACTTTTGGAAAACTGGAGTATCTAAATGAATAACAAGGTTCATCCTGAGAGAATAACTATGGCTCATTTCTTGAACTCATTAGGAAAATCTTTAGTATCATCATTTTTTTTTTTGCTATTTCTTACCTTCATCTTTATTGTAATAACAAAAGAGATAAATAATAATGATTTATAATACTCCATCAACTAAAATGATTGAAAATGAAAATAAAATTGTCATTGAAACGAATTCTTCATTATCATCGACAGCATTTTCTTCCTCTGGGTGACTTTCTATTTAACTAAGACAAAAAGATGTAGTAGGAAAGAAAAGACCAGATCAATGAGTTGGACTTAATGCTGAGGGAGGGTAAGGATGAACGATTCCTTTTAAATTCTTTATTTTGTATCCTTGAACTTCGCTGGAACAAATATAGCAATCGTAACTATGATTTTTGGATTCCTGTCATTGGTTTACCAAAAGCAAGAACTTCCTTTTCCCCATTTGTCTTGTCTCTTAGTTCCTTACAGCAAACGGAGATGACAATGTCTTTAAAACAAAATATCCTCATGTGTAGTTAAAATTATGTGAAAACCTACAGTTTAAAACTAATAAAACGTACCTTTTCCAAGTGTCACACAATTGAAAAAAATGATTTCCATTCTTTTCCTTAAAATTTTGCTCTCAAAATTTGTATCACAATTGCCCACAATAACCAAAACAACTTTTTTCAATGTATACATGTTTTATTAATTCTCTATACTTCTGTTATTATTGAACGACCTTAGCCATAAAAAATGGTAAAGGGTTCTGTCCCTTTTTATATGAGCGTGTTTGTTCATGTATGCAAGCGCTCCTGGTCATGTTGAAAATTGGCATCAGTACACCCCTAGATCCCATCTAAAATGTTTCTTTTGAATTTGGGATGTAGAGCTCTGTCGACATTTTTGGACCTTATTTTGACGGGTTTATTAATGATATCTAGATTCTGGAGAATCTAGACGTTTTTTTAAGCTCTATTTTAGATGTTTTTGTAGAGGAAAACACCAGAGATGTCGTAAATAGAATTAATTCTGACCCTATTTATTCTTCGATAGAATTACTTTTGCATGACTACACGCTACGGTTGTTGAAATATTGACTGTGATCGGGCTCCGAGTAATTTCAACGAAGTTGGATTCGGAGTGTCATAAAAGGGATCATTAAAATATCCTTGGAAATCGCCATCGGCCATTAGACTTAAAAGAAAGGTGTTGGGGAGAGAATAAACGAACACGAATGAATAAGCAATAGTTTATTGGCACGAGGTGTGAAATGGGGGATCATATAATGAGCCTTCCAGCGGCAATCCCTACTAATCCTCCTAAAGAGGTGACCAATCTCGACACCACTTTACATAACGCAATCCATAAGGCCATAGGATGTACCCCCAAGAACCCGTTGACCCCCTCCCCCGGAGCCCTTTCACTGGCCAGGCTGAGTTATTAGACCGACAAGATTTGAATGAAAAGGCGTAAAATTGACGTTTCGAGTTGACCGTTCGTCTTGGGGAATTGGCTTGACGTGAAAAGATTCGGGAAGCAGAAGATAACAGTCCTTGTGCCATCTGGTTCAAATCATATTTTGCTGATATCTTGTCACTCCCTCTTCCCATCATTGACAGCCTCATTTGAGGAATCTTCTGAAAGAATTTAGAATATGCATTTGCGGATAAAGCTCACTGGTAGAGGATATGAAAAAACCTCAATTCTTTACGCAATTTCTATAAACCTAATATTAACCAAATTCTTAGCAGATGAACCATTGTCAAATATTATTATTTTTGACTTGCATTTTTTTCCATTTTAGATTTCATAAATGAATAAGGACAACATCACTACTGCTACAGAGACCGAATAGATAGATAGATAGATAGATAGATAGACATGAGAAGTACTGAAATAGAAATTAACAGGGTGAGATAGATAGATAGATAGATAGATAGATCGATAGATAGATAGATAGATAGATAGATAGATAGATATGAGAAGTACTGAAATAGAAATTAACAGGGTGAGATAGATAGATAGATAGATAGATAGATAGATAGATAGATAGATATGAGAAGTACTGAAATAGAAATTAACAGGGTGAGATAGATAGATAGATAGATAGATAGATAGATAGATAGATAGATAGATAGATAGATAGATAGATAGATAGATAGATAGATAGATAGATAGATCTTAACAGCTTGTTCCAATTAAACTATTCTGTCAGGCGAAAGAAAATTGGAAGGGAAAAAAAGATAGAAAATAGAAAAAATTAATTAACCAGGAAGGAAAGAGAGAAAAAAAACCAACAAAAGAACTAAAAAAAGAGCAGTAATGGTGAAAAGACACCTGGAAGGAAGAATGAAGAAAGAATCTGCCAAAACCGAATGAAATATGCAACATTAAAAAAAAAGCAAAGGAGATATAAATGGAAGTGATGGAAAAAATCACAGTAAGAAGAAACTAAAAGATGAAAGAAAGAAAAAGAAACAAAGAAGAAGGGAACGGAATGAAAAGAATTGAATGAAAATCATGATAGATCATAAAAAAGAAAGTAAAAAAAGTAAAGGAGGCTCAGACAATTTTGCCAACACAAAAAATATGTTCGCACTAATTTGACAGTCAAAAAGCACTAAAAAACACTTGATAAATTAAGTAGCTGAATGCAAAAACCCAAAATGGCCAAAGCACACTAAAAGATGCTTAAAATGGACCCAAAATTGCCAGAATGCAAGCGCTATATTTTGAGATTCTCATGCTGCCAAAACAAGGAACGCGCTAAATTTAGCACGAAAAGCGTTAAATTGGCAACATTGAACACGGAATAGCATGCGCTACTTGAATGGCCTAAGCAGCTGATAAATGAAAAAGCTAAAAGAAAAACGCCCCAAATGACCAAAACACATTAAAAAGGTACTAAAAACGGTGAAAAATAGCCGAAATGACTCACTAATTTAGCAATTTTCGCACTTTCAAAGCAAGAAACGTGCTATCTTTAATGGCAACATTGTAGAAGGCGGAATCCTTTCAGAAAAAATAATCACAGGACTAGTTTTTCTTGCGTGGTAACAAGCTTGTAAAAAGTTGGTAATAGTCCCAGGCAAGATTGGAAATGTAGGTCCCATTTCAAAGAGCTCATTTAGAATTTTTTGTATCCAGTGCTAAACACATGATTTATGTATAGGTAAATAAGTGTACAGGTAGTGTACAACAAGTAACAGAAAAATATCCCGTGCTAAAGTGCCCCCCACCCATAACTCTCTTTAAAATATCAGTATTCTTTACCAAAGCCCCCAACCCCTGTCTCAAATAAAAGGAGTAGGCCCCATTGGAATCGTAGGCCCATGCTCACCTAGCCTGCGTGGGCGTCCGCTAACGGGGCATTTCTATCCCTTCTGGACCACGTCTTCTCACATCAGGTGTTTGAAAGTTCGAACCTGATAATCAATAAAGGATAATAGTGCTGTACAGTGATTTTATGTTATCCCAACCTAATGTAGCCATATAAAAAGGTGGTATTATTCTTCGCAGATAACAGTTGTCTCAAACATATATTGTGAATGTGCCCAATCTGGAAAAGTGGCTGCAGACGACCATGCAGACCCCCTTCTGCTCTGGCTTATAGAACAAATGTCCCAAACCTTTTTCTCGTGATACAAACTCCAAATATTACAACAAATATGACGTAAAAGAATAACAAATTACATAAGAATCATTCACAATCTCATAAAGAATCTGATCTTATATCAAGCTGAGAATAAAAAGTTAAGAGATTTTTGAAATTTTGAAATATTTGTGAAAAACCGAAATGTTTTATGTAATATTGATGCGTTTTTCCTAAAATTAACAATTTTGATCAGGCTTCTCTGTCAAACTTCACTGACGAACCACTTTTTTTCACAAAACCAGAAAAAAAAAATTGCAGACACTTTGGGTTCATTCGAACCCAGGTTAGCGACCATTGCTCTGGGGCACAGAAATTTTCAGAAGGAAAAAAAAATCCCAAATTAGTGCTCATCAGATCGTAATCCTTCTGTCAAGCGCGTTAATAATAGGCGTTCAGTGATGCATGCCCTTAAAAATCCTAGAAATCTAGGATTATGGAATCTTAAGGTGACAGTCCAGGGAAATATAAAGCGTAGAAGAAGAGCGAAGTAGAAGAATCTTCATTGCTTTCTACCCCAAAGAATTTGACATTTTTGTTGTTGTTTTCGCAGGGGCTGGTCTTTCACCAAATGCCTGGAAGAACTGCCCGACGTCAAGGAATTAGATGTTGTTCTGATTAGTAGCACTCCAACTAAAACAATTATTAGAAAGTGTCAACGAAAACTGTTAACATATGTTTCTTCAGTTTTTGAGTCAGTCCGGCTTACAAGCCGTACCAATGGAGTTAGAGGGCTAAAAATTTGAACGTTTACTCCTTATTATGTCTAGCAAAAACTGATATTTTGTTTTTCGAAATCCACCCCCAGAAGGGATTTTAGTTTGGGGGTTCAATTTGTAATGTGAGTTTATGATAAATTGATCCCTAGTTCGCGTCAGATAGTGTTCTTGCTTGCTCTTTTTTAAATTTAGATTTTTTTAATGAACACTGCTAAAAAAGAGCGAGAGAAGTAACTTATTCACTGATCACCCCTTCTCCCCATTTTAATTGATCACCTCTACCATACCATGCTACCAAAAGACCTTAGTTACTTAACAGTTTCTATTGAGTGACTAACCAGACCTGTTTGCTGCTTTTTTCTAAGATTAAACTTGAAAAAAAAACTCCTTGGTGGTGTTTGTTTATGTGAAAATCCATTATCTAAAGTGGAAAGCACTCTGAGAGCGCATACCCCTGCCAATGCCTTGCACTTAGTGAGAACTGAATAAAAACAAAGCATTGAAAAACAAGGGAGAGAGCTATAAATGTACAAATATAAAGTTACTTCCATAGAGTTTGAATCTTCGCTTTTTATCGTCATCATCAGTCTTTTAACGTCCGTCGTTGGACATAGACCTTCCCCAGGATTCGTCACAATTCTCTATCATGGGCGTCGCGGAGCCTGTATTTCCTGAATTTGCCTAGTTCATCTCTCCATCTTGTGTTCTGTCGGTCTCAGTTTCTCATGTGATCTCTGGGGATTCATGTTGTGAGACGTGATGTCCATCAGTTGTCTTTCATTCTTGCAACATGGCCTGCCCAATGCCATTTGAGTTTTTAAAAGAGTTTCTATGATGTCGTGGACATCTGTTTTCTTCCTTATATACTGTGCTGTCTTGTGATCTCTCCATGTAAGGTTGATCATGATTCTCTCATGCGCACGTTGCATACTTCTCAGTTTGTAGGTCTGTCTCTTGGTTAGGTTCAATCTCTTTGTTTTTAACCCCTTATCCCACAGAACAATGAAAAAACTACTTCTGAATCTAAAACAAATTCCCGAATCCGCCTTCAAATTCAAACAATTCTTCCGTCACACATGGGCTACCCTTCCACATTTCTCATTGAAATTCATCGAGAACTTTTAGAGATACAGTTTGGGCAGACAGACTGGCAAAAAACAAAAAGCAAAAAACAAAAAAAAAAACAAACAAAAAACTAGTACCTCTTCAAAGACTATATGTCCGTCTTCGCAGATGCTCCTTCAGTTAAACTTACTGAATATCTGTTTAGATAAAAGCCGCCATTTCGAATGATGGTTTAGCTCTACGCTAATATCCCCTATATCCCTATATAACACCTTGTCAGATCAAATCATGATTTGTAAATATCTATACGCGTTGAGATCGATCAATCAGTAGACACACTGACTGATGAAAATACCAATAAATCCCAAGTTAAAAATCTCCTTCGGAATCGCAGGGAATGTATGTGTGGTCAGATGCCACAACTGCAACCCATGAGACGTGTTACCGCGCTTTCAGGGAACTCGAAGACTTTTGACTGTCATCCTAGGATTTCCAAATATTTCATCACAACCTGACGGGACTCATTTTTCCTCGTGCCAAAGGCCATCAACTGTCATGAACGACGTTCAGATTGGCCGTTCTTTTCGTGAGAACTTTTTATTTTATCAGTACGACATTTTCCATCGAAAAAACAACCCCCCCCCAAATGATGGTGTTTCAATATCTATATAACTTGGGTAGGGTAGATTTTAGAAGTACAATGTACCACCCACTAAATGAGGTTGATAGTTGAAAGCCAACTCATCGCCAGTCGAAATATAGTTTACGAATCGAAGTTTTCGGTCTGAAAGTTTTTAGATGAAGGATTAAAAACGTGACGTACATGTTTCTTCGAACCTCACTGAAGAAGGCCGTGGAATACAACGTCTAAAACGTTGGGTTCAAAAGATGAACCTAAGTGAAGAAAATTGTTAAAAAAAAAACTATATACAACGAAATCGAAATGTATTCATTGAAATAGCCGAATGAATTGAAATTCCACGCTTGATACAAAAATTGAAAGTTTTAAAATGGAAAATACCAAAAATATATAAAATCATAACCATGAAAATTTGATGAAAATTGATAAAATTTGATATCAAAGAAAAAGTATCTCAAAATACATCTTTATTCACAACTATTCGACATTTCCCTTGTTTTACACACACACACACACACACACACACACTTATATATATATATATATATATATATATATATATATATATATATATATATATATATATATATAAAAAGAAGAAAACGAACTAACTCATCATCACAGTCAATAATTGAACAATTCTAGCGAAGAATAAATATGTTCAGGATAAATTCTATTCATCACATCACTGATCACTGGCGTTTTCCACTGGAAAACATCTAAAATAGAGTAAAATAACATCTAGAAATATCTAGATGTTTTGGAATCTAGATGTTATTAATAAACCTGTCTTTTTTTCCAAAAATCCAAAAATGTTTTTAAAGAGATTTAGTGGAGTACCGATTTATTAGAAAGAAATAATCTTTTCCTATCTTTAAGATTAATTTCGTCCGTACGTAAGATGTCAGTTTGGCTCAGTCGGTAAGAGTGCCGACCACCAATCACTTGGTCGTAATTTCGAATTATGGTAGGGACACTTGATTTCCAATCATACTCAAGTTTTGGACTGGACTTTGACAAAAATGAAATAAACCCTTGCATATTTCAAACATAAATTTTGATCAATTTAGCGCAGTCGGTAAGAGACTTGACTGCCAATCATACTCAGATTTGGAGTGAATTGTTAACAAAAAGGAATTCTTTATCTCTGATGGATCCGCTCTTACGTCTGTTATTTTGTCAGGTTGAAGTGAAAGCGTGTCATTCCCAGCTGATGCCTTTTACCATTGTCTCATTCCATTTAGTTGCGTGACTAGGTTGTATTCCCAGCTGAACAAGTGAGGAAAACTGTAGGCGTCCGGCAATGGGGGGCACAGGGCATTTCCTCCTCCCTGGAGCAAGCCCTCTCACCGAAGGCGAGGTTGTTGGAAAGTTGGAACCTTATAGAGGTTCGGGATTACAGGGTCACTGTCAACTGTGACAGCTGAGTACAAGGTACAGCTCAAGCAGTCCCTAATCCCTTACCTGACAATCTGCATCCAGATATATCTTTTTCCGCCCCCTGATTGACTGGATGATTGGATTTCATTCTTTTTAATCTTTAATTTAGAAACAGAAATGGAATAGCCACGCCACCTGTACTATCTATCTATCTATCTATCTATCTATCTATCTATCTATCTATCTCTCAATCAATTAATATCTATCTAACTGTTCATACAATTATCTCTAAGATTCCAATTGAGTAATTCCACAAGAGTCTGAAAAAGTAAGGCATTTCTTCAAGCAGTCGCATTCTCCTTCTTTCATCTCTTTCTCTCTCTCTCTTTATTTCTCTCTCTCTCTCTATATATATATATACATATATATATATATATGTGTGTGTGTGTGTCTGTGTATACATATTCATATGTGTGTGTGTTCATATATATTATACATACATGGAGATACATATGTACACGCACACACACACACACACACATATATATATATATATGCGTATCTGCATGCACGTTTGCGTATATATATATATATATATATATATATATATATATATATATGTATATATATATATATTACTTCACATTAAACACACACACTTGCACTCGCGCACACATATACGCACACATCGCCAAGAAAGTGTCTCTAAATTCTTCCGACTCTGCTTAAATTAGCGACAGGGTGTCTCGACTTGCATGTCGTTGGTCACGTATAATTCACAAGGGACAAAGTGCCTCCACTAGACTGTCCCTTTGTCCTTCCAGTGAGTCAGGGAAATTAATTGTCTCCTTGTTTGGCTGTCTGTCACCATAAACTTCAGATCCAAGAAGGAAGAAGAAGGAAGAAGGGGGAAGAAGGAGGAGAAGATGAAGGAAGAAGGAGGAGAAGATGAAGGAAGAAGGAGGAGAAGAGAAGAGAAGAAGGAAGAAGAAGAAGGACAAAAGAAGAAGAGAAAGGGGACGAGGAGGAAGAAGAAAAAATGGAAAAAGAAAAAGAAGGAGAAATAGATGAGAAAAGATAAGAAGAAGGAAAAGAAATAGGAGCAGTAGAAGAAGAAGACGAAGAAGAATAGGGGCTAGAAGAAGAAGAAGAAGAAGAAGAAGAAGAAGAAGAAGAAGAAGATGGGGAAGGAGAAAACGCACAGAAGACGTACACAAACGAACATTCACGAATGAAGCAATATGTATGATCACTTGCAAGAAGGGACTGACTGTCTTATCTGACCCCTCGTGCCAGACAAAGGTAAACTACGTAAATATTGACACCCACCTCCTCTTCTATCTTAGAAAGGGCGTGAGCGTGTCAAACTTCATAAAAGGGACCACCTTCCCTACATTGTGCCATGTTAGACTATAGTGATTCCTAAAAGCAAGCTTGATAATGTTGGCAATTTTTTGTTGAATCCCAAGTTTTCTATCCATGATATCGGTACAAAGCGTTCAGATAAAATGTCATGTGATAAAATGTCATCTGATAAAAACGTATTCATTATCATATTTTCCGTAATCAGAAAAAAACTGACTCCGTTCTCCGTGTCAGTAACCGCAACGCCACTCCAGAATTTGAGTGAAGGTAAATTTTCGTAAGTAATTGTTTCTGTTTTCAATCTATAAAAACCTCCGCTTCCTCCGGGTAGTTGTCAGTTTTCAGAAAAATATTTTTGGCACCTTCAGGAAGGGGATTCTATTAACATTTTATCAATAATGCTAAACTAGACTGTTATTTTCCATCCGTCATACGGAAGTACAATTTCGAAGTATTCGGTTACTTCCATTAGTTCCTTTCGGGTACTTCCTTATTTGTAAAAAAAAAAAAAATATCGTCCAGGGGGAGGGGGAGAACTTTTTTTCTATACATTTCATATTAGTGGAAACCCAACCCCAACTTCCGCTTTTGAACGTTTCATTAACGGTGGCACGAAAAGTTTTACAGACAATGTTGACCTGCACAGCTCTGCCCGAGAGTCTACGCGAACCTACTTGAAAATGTGTGACACCGAGATTCTACTATCTATTTATCTATCTATCTTTCTATCTATGTATCTATCTATCTATCTAGCTAGCTATCTGTCTGGCTATCTATGTGTCAGTTCATATCTATCTAACTGTTTATACAATAATCATTACAATTCCAATTGGTTAATTCTACAAGAGTCTGAAAAAAGTAATTAATTTCTTTAAGCAGTTGCATACTCCTTCTCTCTCTCTCTCTCTCTCTCTCCAAACTTCCGCTTTTGAATATTTCATTAACGGTGGCACGAAAAGTTTTGTGGACTATGTTGACCTGTCCAACGGTGCCTGAGGGCCTGCACAGGTCTGCCCGGGAGTTTACGCAAACCAGCCTGAAAATGTGCGACACCGATGCGGAGATTCGGTTGCACAACATGCCAGTTAGTACACTCAATAGACATAGAACCATGCTAAAAATATTGGAGGCGAGACTGGGGAAAGGATGAAGACTATCATTCAGACCACGACTGTGTTGAGGCCTGGATGCTTATTGAAGTGAGGGAAATTTGATGATACTTGTTGTCACATTATCTCAAGCGACGAAGTATTTCCTGTTTGTATCAATGGCATGTTTCTAGGATATCATTTCTTTAAAATAAAAAGAGTGGGGTCTGCGTTTGTGCTCACAGTAATTATCTGTTTTCCATCGAACTATCTACATAATGCTAAAAGTCTGATTCTCTTTATCTGTACGTGACCTCTAAGTAGCCGAAACGACTTAATTTAGGCTCTCCGAAAAACATTTTTTTTAAAATATCTCTTATTTAGGCCAAAGGCTCCATTTAGGCCTTCCGCAGGAACTCAACCTACAGGCGGGATATTCAGTTAATATTTTTGATAACTTCGTATGGTTCAATTCGAAACGCCTTTTTATTCGAAAGTGGTGAATAGTATAAGGGGGAATACAAGATTTTCTTTACAGGGGCTGAACACTGTGCTATGGTTATGTTGATAAGGAGCAGCGAGAAATCTCGATTAGATGAACGGGATGGATTTCAGGCTGTCAAACTGTGGGATTAGCCTTCTCTCTCATATGAACTGCGATAGGAGGACCCGACAATCCAGACCGTCATTCATAGCTTTCCCCGACCCCCTGTCATGTCCCGTTCGCCACAAATTACTCATGTCTTATCTTCCCTTGTTGAAGATTTATCAGTTGTGAGGAGCCAGCGTTGAGACAAACCATCAAATATTATAAGACATGTTGACGTATACTTGTGACCACCTCCGACATTTTGTTTTTGTGCACACTTTCCTTATCGTTTCTGCTACTGCTATATATGAAATGTCACTTTAAATAGAGCTATAAAGTAATATAACGCATTTTAAATCATTTCTGTCGGATTGTATATCCATTTATTGATTTTATATATATATATATATATATATATATATATATATATATATATATATATATATATATATATATATATATATATATATATATATATGCGAATAGAGCAGATATAAATCCAGAATAAACGAGATGAGAATTTGGAGTACAAACAGTTACTTGGGCCTTTATGTTACAGGCATGAAATTTAGCACAATGGTAAGAACAACTCTACGTTAAAGCAGTTACCGATACGGTCGCAGGTTCAATTCCTATTCTGCATATATATATATATATATATATATATATATATATATATATATATATATATATATATATAATACTTTGGTTAGCGTTATAGATACGCTTCTGAAAAAAGCAGTGCTAAACGAAAAAGAACTTTATATCATTATGACATAGTTTCAGCAATCCCTTAAAAATATATGAAGTCTTTGTTGGGCTTTAACCAATTGAAATATCATAGAGCTCTGTGTCTGATCTGGTAACAAGTTTCCGGATCTGGTTCAATGTTACTCGATGTCGATGGTTATTGTATATATTTATTCATGGCACAATAATCAAAGTGTACCGTATAAAGTTATTTCGGAGACAGACCAACGTCCATGAGGCTCTTTTTTTTTCATTATTTGTTTCAGAAATTTAATATTACTAAATTTATGATTAAAAATACATGTATGTATGCACACACACACACACACACACACACACACACACACACACATATATATATATATATATATATATATATATATATATATATATATATATATACATCACCACCAGCACTGCAATAATCATCAAAGATTTGGTAAACAAACAACAACAAAAAACACCCACACATACACACATGTGCACACACACATTACACACACACACACACACACACATACACACACACACACATATATATATATATATATATATATATATATATATATATATATCCAACATATATTCTCTCCTACAGACATTCGTAAGCCAATCAACTAAGAAGGCCAAACAGTGCAGAAACATAAACGTGTTTGTGTAGCAAATCCTCGTTCCATTATGTTTAAGCCCTACTTTAAACCAATTCAATATTTGAAGTTGAATTTATCGAGCACTTTATTGACAAACCCATTATAATCGGATATTACTAATCTGTATTTTATATATATATATATATATATATATATATATATATATATATATATATATATATATATATATATATATGTATATATGTATATGTATATGTATATATATATATATATATATATATATATATATATATATGTATGTATATATATATATAATTAATTATATTATATAATTCATTGTATTGTATTGTATTCATTTTTTATATATATTTAATTATTTGATGGTTTGTTTATATCTGACATAAAATTCAAGTAAAAGGTAAGGAAAAGCAGCACTAGTTGGAGATTATTTGATATCTAATAAGTAGGATATTCTGCAAAAAGAATTTGTGTGAATAGTTGTATTTCTCAGCTCACAAAAAATATTTGTTGCATAAAATAAACGCTTTTCCATCATCAGGTTACTGTCTTATTGATTTACCGATGCAAGGATGGATGGAGTTAACGTATGAAAATAATTAATTTATATATATATATATATATATATATATATATATATATATATATATATATATATATATATATATATATATATAAATATATATATATATCTCCCCCTACGTATACATACGAATATACTAGCACACACATATATTCAGGAACGTGACTATATACACACGTGTATGCATACACATAAATATACATTGATACACACATGTACACACCACACATATTTGCAAACTTAGACATACATATACATGGAAATGTAGATACTTGCAAACTTATGCACGTACACATATATACTTGAATACTTACAAACGTATACAAACAAATATATATATATATATGCAATTATACACGTACATACATTTATAAAACATACATGCATATATATATACATATATATGTGTGTATGCATAAACATATACACACGTAAATGTATGTACATATATGCAGAAACATAACGCATATGCATAGATACGTAGATGTATACCTACATACATATATGAATAAAAATTCAACATCAACAGTTGAAATTCTCACGATATATATATATATATATATATATATATATATATATATATATATATATATATAAGAAAAAGATTGCAGCATTTTTTTATATTAGAGTTCATTAAGGCACACAAGGGAAGGACATAGTTGGCGTCACTTGGAAAAATCACAAGACAGCGCAGTATTGAGAGGAAACAGGAATCAGAGACATCACAGAATCCATTAGAAAACTCAAATGGCAATGGGCTGGTCATGTTGCAAAAATGACAGATAACGACATTGATCCTCAGAGATCCTAGGTAAAACTGTGGGAATTGAGATGGCGTGATAATTTAGACAAGTTCAGGAGATATTGGCCCCGCAACGCCCGTGTTGGACAGATCACGTGAATGGACGTTAAAAGGCCGATGATGATGATGATAATGATGATAATGATGATGATACAGTGGATATCCTAGCTTTCTGCGAACTGACGCCATCTTTAAGGTTAGTTGTATAAAATCAATTTTTTTCTCCTGCTACGTCGGAACTCATACACTTTTTTTTCTGGGTAGCGATTCTGTTGAAAACTTCAACTCCAAACTCTGAATACATCTTGAATGAAAGGAACAGACAGGGAGAAATGGCAAGAGGATTCCCTAACCGTATTTCCAGAAGTCTTCATTGAAAACAGACATGAAGACCCCGTCCCCGCCCCACTTGGGCTTTCACCCCAATTGAACCCTGTCTGGTCAGTCGACACTTCCCCTCCTGTCCCCCTGTCTGTTAACTTCTAATTCTGTCTGCCGCGCAATAAGTGTCAGAAAAAAGAATTCCAAAAGGCAATTTATGACCGTCTTGAAATTTTGGTAGAATCGATATCTTCATACTATATTTATGCTTGCATAGTACCCGTAAAAATGACGGGATTATTTACGTATGGGTCTGTGTGTTTGCCGATGATCAGAGTATTTGTGAGCTTTGCATAAGATCATAGAGTCGCTACCCAGCTTTTCTGTCAAAGATCAGAGTGTATTATCTGTGCACCCTTTGAAAAGTGTTCCTTTTCCTCTACCATTTGTTCAAATGAGAACCTTTTTATTTTCCTAATCTGCCCATTTGCCTGTCTAGAATCCGGTGACACAAGATTTTATTTGAAAAGTTCCTTCTTTATCATTAGGCTTTCAAGTCTCTTTCTCAAAACCAAAATTACCATCGACACCAACAGTTGGAGCCTTAAATTATCTACGATCATACCCCGTATCGAAAATATATAATAAGTTCTCGGAAAGACACGAACTCTCGCCTATTAACCTTTATTTCCGACCTACGCTGTATACCAACAGCCGTAGACCGACGGTTTGAGAATTTGTGCTGAAATTCAACTGGAATTAAGATGAAAGGAACACGAGTAAAAAAGATAATAATGATAGACAATGCTTTATCCAATTACAATTGGAGAAATATGTTTGTTTGTGCACTACGATTACTCAACAACAGGCAATCGTGCATCGTGCAGATTTGACATTCGCCAGATATATTATTCAGAACATAAGGCAATGCAATGTCTAGTTTGGTGTTTTTTGGATCAGCAGTTCAGGAGAAATCTAATAAGAATAAATAAAACATCTAACATTATTGATCTTTCTCCTTAGTTTTTGTAAATAATGTCCCTTGACTTCCGTTCTTTAGAGTTATCTAAATTGATAACACTGAAGAGAAGTAATCGAAATACTTCGAATCCATACTTTTGTATGACAGACGAAAAATTATCTTACATTACAGTTATGACCGGCTGCTCCGCACAACCAAATGTTTGGCACCTTCCAAATATAGACTTTTGGAACGACACTGCCTTCGTCTAATAAAATCTACATCATATCCTTAAAAAACGTCACGAAGATACAATAACCGTACCCCAAAAACATTCAGTTAAAAAAACAAAAAAAAAAACAACAAACAAAAAACAAACAAACCAAAAAAAGGAAAAAAATCAGATAAAAATCAACTGCAAAAGATAACATCAAATAAAGGAATTATCATTTAGGAAAATTATAAGATAACCTTCTTCTCAAAAGCTGTTCCTTGTCTATCATTTTAACTTAATTCTACAAAATGTTGGTCTGCAGCGATTCTTCAGGTGTACGGTCAGCCATACCTTTATCTAAAAACAGGGCAGCGGGGAATAAGACTAACTTCAAATATTGTTGCCTTTATAAAGTACTCTTGATCTTGTATAGACTCAAAGAAGAAAAAGATGAGATTGGACATAAATCTGAAAATGAAAATGAGATTGGACATAAATCTGAAAATGAAAATGAGATTGGATTGAAATCTGAAAATGAAAATGAGATTGGACATAAATCTGAAAATGAAAATGAGATTGGATTGAAATCTGAAAATGAAAATGAGATTGGACAGAAATCTGAAAATGAAAATGAGATTGGACAGAAATCTGGGAAGAAAAATCGAATTGGATGGAAATCAGAGAACAAAAATAGAACTTGACAAAAATCCGAACAGAAAAAAATGAAACGACATTATTCTAAACAGAAACATGAAAACTGGACAAAAATCTGAGAAGAAAAAAATTGAAACTGGACAAATATCCGAACATGAAACTGACCATAAACCTGAACAGAAAATGATGAAAACTGGACTCAAATCAAAACAGAAAAATGGAAACTGTACATAATTCTAAACAGAAATATGTGACTGGATGAGAACCTGAACAGAAAAATGAAACGACAAAATCTAAGAATAAAAATGGGAACCGTACAAAAATCTGAGAAGAAAAGTGAAATAGAAAATGTAGTACGTTTGAGTCACCCTGTATTCCACGTTGACATCTGAAAATAACTGAAGAGAATTATCATCTGAATAAAGTGTATTCTAATATACATATAAAAGCGACTTTGAATAAACAGACAGATCATGAGATAATAACATCATTACTGTTCTAGCTAAATTCTTAATGATTTTTACTTCTGGCCGTTTGTTATTTTAACCTGGCAAACTTAAGGTCATGCAAAACGACACCATCTTTAGCCTTCATTTTTGTTGTTGTTGCTATTCGTAATGGTTAGGTTAGTTCATAACAATTTTCTCCTTGTCACAACTCGAAGAAAATGTCTTTTACGGCAGATGTGTACGAAGCAGAGGCGGTGGCTGATTTACCATTGGGCTGAGTTGGCTTGTATCCACATTCAGGAAGGTAGGGGGTCCGAGAGAAAAGGAAAATTGTACAATCGAGTATACAAAAAATCGTTTATTTGAATGAACACGTAAGTATGTGGGGTGATATTCGAGTACATTTCCATAAGTTTTTTCATATTTGGAATATTACAAGTACTATTCTTAGTGGTGATACTTTTAGGACTTCGTTATGCAGCAGCAACTCCAATTAGGAATATAATAATATCGACATGGTCTTCATGATATAACACAGTACAACGATACGTCAGTGGTTTCAAAGCTTTGGCAGTACGAGGACCTCTTCCATAGAGGAAATATTCTGGCAGGCCCCTGTATTCAATATTTAGTTTTCCGGGCAATTTATGAACTGCAATAGTAAGCAGCAGCTGACTTTAAAAAGTCATTTGTATTTCAGATGGATCACATTTATTCGAAGCCTAATAAATAGTACAAATCTGTGTAATATAATAATGTTTTTCGATTGTTGGACTCATTATTGATCTCAGTTGTCCATATTTACATAGTATTAATCTAAATTCTAAAGCTTATTACCTAATGGACCCTCTGGAGTCCACGGATCACAGCTCCAAAAGCACTGATATAAGTTATTTAACATGACTACTCTGTTCAAAAAAAGTTGTGCAGGACTGCAAGGTTAGGGGAAAAGTTTCTGTAAAGTTCAGCCTTGAGTCCCGGTTGGTAGATAATCCATTACTGCAAAAAGGTTTCCAGACAAAGTGTGAGCACGATGTTTTCTCGGTAGAAATAGAACAGTGGATGGTTTCCTCTTGTCTGCTGTTCTGCCATTGCCTGGTGATGTTTATTTATCAATTGAATGTTCTATTTGTTTAACTTTACCGCCTTTTTGCCAGCAGTCGAATACTGCGTCCGCCATTTTGTGAAAGCGACGTTTTAGAATGACTGTGAATCAGAATTTGGTCAGGACTCTCCGGCGTCTAAGCTCTGAAATTACGTTTTTTTTTTTCTTTTGCTTTGTTTTCTCCAAATTGAAGTGTGTCTGAACTTTCACACTGTGTTTTTTTTTAGGATGGGTCAGGATGTCAATGGCGACACTGTTGTTTTCTTTATTTCCTGAAATTTCAGTTCTATTCTTGAAATCGACGCTATCATATCCCGGGGTTATCGGAGATTTTTTGTCATTTCAGACGAAGGGTTTTTGATTATTAAATCAGACAATCCCAACACGACTTCCTTGATATGTGCTGTTCCTGAAACTCTACCTCTGGACTTGGCTATCAGTTTTCAGTGCCGCCCCACTCAAAAGTGTGAGATTAGCGTAGCGGTAACGATGTGGGCAATTGAATCGGCGAACCTAGTTCGAACTCAAGTCAGGGCTGTCTATGTTTATTTGATAATAATGGGAAAGGCATGAATTCATCTCTTCTCTCTGAGCTACGGTTAAAATAGCAGGGCAGATTGGGCTCTCCATCCTTGGGAAAGCAACTAGTCTAGGTGGAAGGAAACTCTGATTCCAAACCAGGGAGTCCTCTTGAGGCTATTTGACGCCTTTCCAACAGCTCCTGTGGCCAAACTGATTCCAGATGTATCCCTCACTGATTTCTTAACTACATCAGCAAGGTCGAAAGGGCATCCCTGGATATCTATACACTTCACCCTGGAGGGAGCGATCCATTGCCTGTAGAGACAGAATGGAGATAATTCATTGAGAGTGGGGACATTTGCAGCGCAACTTTGTCTCGAATACGTAGACAGCAGCACCGGTCGATCGACCAAAAGTTTGTGTCTCCCATCCAAAAGTTTTTTTGTGTGTCTGTTGGTGGGGTTGTGATCCATAGAGTTGTGCAATGGTGACCTGGAACTGTGCAAAGCAAATGCGTTCAGCTTCCTGATGTATTTTCACATACCTGAAAATTTACTGAATAAATAACTTATATCATTTATAGGATCAAGCTTCTATTGTTTCTTTTCCTCATTGCTCACCCTCTCTTTATCTGTTTTTATCTCTGGTTGAATCTCAACCCTTACTCCAAACACCGATGCCTAACTTCTTCAATCAATTTTTCGACTTTGTTTTTTTCCTCACAATGGTTGGGTCGTTTCATTCTCCAGCCAACCTCGGGTGAAAGTTTGTTCAGTACTGTTAATTTTCTATCCGAATGATGTCATGGAATGTTGCAAAGTATTTATTAGAAACCGTTAACCAAATTCGTCAGTATAGGTTTCATCGTTTTTTGGGGGTATCAGTTGGTCTGGCTGGCTATGTATGTATCAAGCTTACAGTCCGCATCAATGGAGCCAATAGATTGAAACTTTAAACATTTATTCTTTATCATATCCAGAAAGCTTTTAAAATTTTTTTTCACCCACTTGACGTTTTTCGAAGGGGTTCAAATTAGTAATAAAGTTTATGACAAATTGACCCCTTAGATTATTTCTTGCAGCATTTGCGATTGTTTTTGTAAAATTCAGGCTTTTTTTTGCGATCACTGGCCAACAAAGGGCGAAAACAGCAACTTATTCATTGATTACCCCTTTTTTCCAAATTTTTAATCGATCACCCCCATACCTGTTGCCAAAAGACTTAGGTCACGCGACGGTCTCCATCGAGTGGCTATCCAGTCCTGTTATTACTATTTTCCTTCAGTTCAATTTTACAGTTTAAATTTTTTTCTTCTATCAAAACTCAACTCAGGCCGTCGATCTATGGCAGGGAGTAAACAGCACGGATTGGAAATAAATTCTCAAACTCATGTCCCTCTTAATGCAGGGAAGCTCGTTCAAACGCACCAGTTGCCCTGTCATTTGAACTACAAGAAACGAAAAGCAAATCTCAACTCGAACTCACTGTTGATCACAATCTCCTCAGCCCATGTTTGTTTTAGTTTCTCCCCTAGTAGCATTAGTAAAGCAATTATCTTTTATTATTTATTTGTTTAGATGGAATATTGTAAACCACAATTACCAACTAATTTAACCGTGCTATCAGAAATGACGACATAGTTTGAATACGTGGATATACACATTGCATTTTATAGACGTCGATATTTGTATTGCAGTAAGCTTGGAGAATAGCCTTCTATACACATTGCATTTTATATTCATGGATGATAGAGATTTGCACTGCAGTGAGCTGGAAGAGAATTTCTTTTCATACATATTGCATTTCATAAACATGGATAATAGAGATTTGCATTGCAGTGAGCTTGGAGAATAGCCTTCAATACACATTATATTTTGTAGGCGTGGATAATAGAGATTTGCATTGCAGTGAGCTTGGAGAATAGCCTTCAATACACATTATATTTTGTGGGCGTGGATAATAGAGATTTGCATTGCACTGAGGTTGGATAATAGCATTCTATACAAATTGCATTTCATAAACATGGATAATAATGATTTGCATTGCAGTAAGCTTGGAGAATAGCCTTCTATGCACATTGCATTTAATTTACATAGATAATAGAGATTTGCATTGGAGAATAGCAATTTGTTGACTACGAATGGATTTTAATGATTTTTTGTTTTTAATACTTTTGCTATCTTTATGTTATTCGTCAAATTACCTCTATTACATCATTATGATTTGAATGAAATTACATTTTACTGCCTCAGTTGCGTTCCTTAGCGTGACAGAAGACAGCTGGACATTGCTAATTTTTATATCCCTCCACATACTAATTTTTTGATTATTTTTCTCTCGCAGTAACAACTCAAATCAAGTTGTCGATCAAAATAAAGGAAAAACTAAAAATTGATGATAATGGTTTACAATACCTCGTTTAGTTGACGTTGTGTAAACCTTTACATAAAATAAAAAGATAATTCTATCAGTTATGTCAATTTCTATCTCTCATGTGCTGATAATATGTAGCCTTGATTTATGAAAATCTGTCACAATAAAACACATGCTAATCCCTTTATTTTCTGTATTTTCTATTCATAAAGTTAGTTCCAGAAACTTTATTGAATATTTATAACAATTCATCTTAAAATCCCACGTGAGACAGTTTTCGTAGGGATATGTGTCAATTCGCAATGTAAGTTTATGCTAAAATGACCTCTCAGTTAGTATTTAGCAGCATCCATGGTCGTTTTTTGAAAATTCAGACTTTTTTAGTGATCACTACTTAAGAGGAAGCAAGAGAGGTGACATTCATTGATCATCCCTTTTCCTATTTCTTTTAATTGATCACCCCCAACATGACATACTGTAAAAGACGTTGATTGCGTACAGTTTCAATTGAGTGACTAACCAAACCTATTTTGTTTGGAATCATTCCCCAACATCGGGTGTGGCATTCTTTCACAGAAGGGATCTTTCGCACTTGAAAACAGAAGCGGTCAGATTTTTTTTCATTTCTTCAAGCATGCATTTCCAATGGATCTTGACGTGAATGTAGTGAATAACCTAAAATACTACTGCTCCTCCCCACGTCTTCGGTCCACTTGTGTGTTTGTGACGGGATAAGCCCCTGCAGGGGCGCACAGAATGAGGTACCACCCATCACGATTACTGGAGGCATATCCCGCGGTGTCCGGCCTGCGTCTTCGGCCCTTAAGCAAATATCGGACTCACTTGAGGGTTTTATCAGATCCAGGCGCCTAGGGTCAACGGGTTTTCAAAAACATCATAAAAAGGTTCAACCTGAGATATGCTGGTCAGATGACACGATATCACTCTTCTCCGGTGGTCAACCGAACGAAGGGTTTCCTTGAAAAACATCATTAAGTAGTCAATTAGGAAAATAAAGGCTTTTAATGACTCGATTGGTAGCTTTTAAATTGTTATTGTAGATCTCTGAAGAGCATCGACTTCGGAAAGACCAGAACGATTATCACCGATTTGGAAAAATATGTCGTGCATACTCATGTAAAAGTCGATTAAAAAAAACACTATGTAATTAGGGTTGAACCTACGGGATGAGGGTGGGGGCAAAAAGATATACAGCATTTCATATTTATATACGATGTTGGTTATTAGGTAAGGGACTTCAAAGTGTTTTAGCTGCGACTTCTCTTACCAGTACCCTGTTCTTAGTGGCCCTGTTGCCCCGGCCTCTATAAGATTCCAATTTTCAACCCCAACTCGTCATCGGTGAAAAAGCTTGATCCAGTGGACGCCCATGAGTTGAAGTTCAACTTGCTGGAAACTACTGATCCACATTTTTCTCCCGAGGTCGAAGATTACTTCGATCCAACTTTTGAGAGAGTGAAATATGTGTGTGAATCTAAATCATCATAGCATTAGTATTTTATATTCTAGAAATTTGGTGATCATTTTGTACGTTATACATCATTAATCACGATCTATTCTAAGTGGTGTCAGATGCCTACATTTAATAACAATCCTAATCATCTTTAGCTTTCAATTTTTCAGTTTTGACTTCGCGAAATGATATGGAGAAAGTAAGTTTGGTTACCATGAAAATTGTCATAGTAAAAACCTTCTAAAAATTGTCATAGTAATTCATTGAGAACGTTTGGATATATAGTGTGGACAGTCATGAAAATACTCTAAAATGCATGGGGAAAAATGGGAATACCTCTGAATTGAAGAAACATTCCTGGATCTGCCCCTAAGTTCAAGCAACTTTTTCTTACTGCATTATCCGTCCTTTTACAACATTTCATTAGAATTCATTGAAGGATTTTGGAGATATCATGTAGAGAGAAAGATGTTCTATTAAAAAAGGGAATTACCAAGATACTAAAAATGATAGAAAGTTAACTGGTTTTTATGCTCTTCTCTATCGTCTATAATATACAAGCTTACTAAAATAGATGTAGGCTTCACATATATCTGATTAATACTATAATACTGCCTGACTAATTTTCAGATGTTTGACTCGAATTGCAATTCTATCCATTTCTGTTTGAATTTTTAGATGTGGGTAAATCATTCTGTGAAGTTTTGTTCGGACTTTTTCCTCATCTTACTTCATCTCTTGACACAACGTTTCGGCCGTTGTACCCTACAACCGTCTTCAAATGATGGATAGGTGTATTTTTGAATATCTAGACGGGTAGAGCCCTCTCGTGGATCTTCTGAAACATGCGCATTCCAGTGTCTAATTTCGGGTGTGGTTGATTTTCGGTCCAAAACACTGTCATGTTTCGTATAAAAAAATCTGTAGTTTTGGGGGGGTAGGTGCGATCCGGGATTAGACAGCGAAATGCACACATTCCATCGTCATGATGGTCAAAAACGCACCCATTCAACACCTGAAGATGGCCGTAGGGTACAACCGCCGAAACGCTGCATCCAAGAACTGAATAAAGATGACACAAGTTTGAACAAAACTTATCATAATTCCATCTATGTTTCTTTCTTCATTGCAGACGGACATTCCACCGTTGTTTACACCGGGAAGACGAATATGTATTCACCTGTGTTCGACTGTACGACTGTTTGTTTGACGGTTTGTTTGTCCTCACAGCATCTCCATAAGTTCTTAATGAATTTCAATGACATCTTGATGTAAGGTGGGCCATGGGCTAAAGGATGATTGATCAAATTTTGAAGCTGGCCGAAGAATTCCTCTCACAGTGACCTCCTCTGCATTGTAGCTATATATGAACTGATTTCCTTTCAGTTTTTAGTAAGAGTGGCATTAACATAAGTATGTGCTCTCAGAGAGTTTTCTAGAATATGCTTCGGTAAATCATTGCTAATAGATTTTTAATATTATAGCATCTTTGTGATTAACTATATTTTTCGTGCGTTTCTTATTGTTAACTTTTTGCCTCAACTTATTTTAGTCTCGCCTTCGGGCTTATTCTGTATTCCTGATCTGCACTGTTTACTGTCTATCGTAGACTGATGGCCTGAATAGTTGCAATGAAAAGAAACTAAAATTATGAAGAAAGAAAATACTAGTCAAAATTTTTAATTGTTGACAATACTTATAATAAAAAATTAAGATAGAAAAATACTAGTGAAAATTTGATAATGGTCAGCAATATTTCATCTGATAAAGAATAAGATAAATAATACTATCTGAAATTAAATAATGGTTAACAATAGTTCATATGATAAAAACCAAAGATGAAAAAATACTGATTAAGTTTGACAATACTTCTGATGGAAATTTAAGATAAAAAATACTAGGTAAAAATTAGTAATGGTTAACAGTATTTCATCAACTAACAAAATAAAGATTTGAAAAATTCTATCTAAAATTGAATAATGGTTGACCACACTTCATCTGGTGAAAAATCAAGATGAAAAATAATTGTCATAAATAAATAATGATCTATCAGGAAACTGAAATTTTCACAAGTTTTTTCCAGAAAGATTATTTCTTACCAACACATTTTGAAAATGTATTTTTACGTACACTACTTATAGAAGCAGCAATTATATTATCTAGATTTATTTATAAGATTTAACATGAAAGGAAATACCAGTCAAAAATTAGTAATGTCCGCTTTCTATTTTGGCAAATCTATTTTCGTCTTTCTTCTTCTGCCGGATATGTCAGCAACAAAAGCCAGTTTCCACCACCGGAACTTCACCTACAAATGTATACATCGACGGCCTTTTATTAATTTAAAACTGCGCTCGCTTACATACACGTACACACAGAGAGTCTCATTAGTAGATATATTGATACTTGGGTATACATATGCACACATGAACGGGAAACACATACTTACCAGGCACAGGGTTCGTCCTTTTTTCGAGCGGCGACAATAACGTGGATCCAACCTTGGGGAGTGCATGAATCTTAATCATCATAGCGATTGTAGAAGGCAGTGGCGGGCCTATGGTTGGTGGCACCCGGGGCGTTAAATCATGATGTCACCCCACTTCAAGAACTTGCTCTCTTGCCAAGATATCTGGAATTTTGGTGATCTTTTTGCAATGATACATTAAACATTATTCAGCATGATTCTCCCATATTATTCGATGTGAGGACATAAGCCTACATTTAATAACAATTCTTTAATTTCCAATTTTACAGATTTGACTTTGTGAAATGATATGAAGGAAATAAGTGCCATGAAAATGTTTTTTTAATTTAAAATTAAATAACTTCGTCTGTGACCAATTGGTCACCCTTCGACAAATTTTGAGAACATTTAGAGATATAATGCGGACTGTGATGGGCATATGTGAAATATATGAGAAAAGTATGAGTCCAGTTTCTGGGGGCAGTTCCTACAGGCTTTACTTGAAGGTTACCCGAGGCGTCCCAAAAAGGGAAGAGCTGAGGGAACTGGACAATTCATGAAACCACCTACGTGTACGTTATACTCGACTCTTGTATCAGATCTCACCCTTTTGTGGAGGGGTATGATTACTCACAGTGCACAGGTTCAACATATTTCTATCGGGTCTTTTAGGCATTACCATATGGTCACCGGACATAAATACACAGGACTCAAAGTCACAGGGAATGAAGAAGTATGCGTCACCGGTTCATATAACGAGGAAAATTAAAAATGCACTCAAAAACTTCCAGGGGAGTAAGGACAGTCGAACGACAACATATGTAAATAATTACATAAGCTTCAATGAACACACAGGAGTTCTCGAGTTGATTGAAAGCGTGAATACTTTTGATATACCCCAATAATTTATGATTAACACACAAATTAATCTTTTCCCATGAATATTTTTAGGCACCAAAACACGGAATGAACTCGGTAACTCGGGAAATTCAGAAATGTCTAAAATAAATAAATAAATAAACAAAATGAAATGAAGTCACGAGAAATAGGAGAATAAATTTCCTGACGAAATTAATTCACTTAATTAACTAAATTAAATTATTTCATTACTTTTGTTAAAATATTCGCGTTCATAGTCTCCATGAATGAGATTGTTTTGCCTCAGCACCTTTGAGAGACACGATCAATTTATACGGTTATTAAAATATGTCAAATACTTATCAGATTGGGACGAAAATAAATCAAGAAATCAACGGAGGTGCTTGGGTGCTAAAGGTATATATGTTGACATAATACCTCTAACATATATATATATATATATATATATATATTGAAATAATTTGCAGCACAAACAAGTTTATGTCTCTACCCCTTTAACTGCTTTCAGCCTAAATTTTCATCTCGTTTGAGAATAAACGAGATGAAAATTTGGGTTGAAAGCAGTTAAAAGGGTACTTTTTCGTCTCTTTTAACGCGACAGTATGTATCTAAGAAATGGACATATTTGGTCCGACGGAATGAATTATAAGTTGCGTTAACCACAACATTGATATATATAAGTTCTTAAATATATAGTGTCGCGTTGAAAGAGGCAAAAAAGAGCGAGAATGAACGAGATGAGAATTTGGGTTGAAAGCAGTTACTTAACCTTTGCAGTACCGGCGGCTGTTTAGCACAATGGTAAGTGCATCGCTGCTTTAGAACGGCTACCCTATTTCTGTAGCAACCCCATTTTCTTTAGTTGTTTTTTTCTATTTACACTGTCTAAATTGGGTGATATGTTATCCGTGTAACGATGGGAGATCATTTCAAATAGATTTCTATATAATATAACGTAATTTAAAATTAATTCTGTTGGACCAAATATGTCTTAAATATTCTTATATATATATATATATATATATATATATATATATATATATATATATATATATATATATATAGTGAAGGAAAAGGATGCAACTTATGGCTTGCAAAGGGTTATTACATATATACATATATAAATAACCAACAGACGCCACTACAAATAGGGTTAAATAAATGTCCAAACTAAATAACACAGTAATTTCATGGAGTTCTTTTCACTCCTTTTTGTATATTTGTGACATCTTTGAAAGTTTCTTTGTTCACCCTCAGATCTTGACAAGCGGACAATCATGTCACACCTTGTCATAACCCGTGGTCGAAATGTGACTGACACAAACAATACACTACCTTAGACACGAGTGATTCCTTGTTTAGGATCCGTATGCCTATACACTCTCCATTGTCAACGATATCTCATCGAAAAATGGGAAGTAAAATTTCTAGACACCACCTTAGTAGTGTCACTCAAATTTAATTACCAAACCCCAATTTTCTTCTTGAGGATATGATAGAAATATAATTGTCATACATAACAGGTAATAATCGCGAATTTCTTTTTTGATATTCACCATTTTCTGTGACTGTGTAAATTAAACCAAATCACAGATTGTAATTTTGAGCTTTGATCATTTTGTTTTTCAAAAAGATCGAATTAATTGATGTGCAATAGAAAAAGAATCTCATAAGAGATTATTCATCTTCAGTCTCTGGAGACGCATTCTGACAATAAACGGAAACAGACGCCATTTTCGAAGCTACGAGAAAACAACATTAAGAAAAAGAAATAATAAAAAAACTTCGGGTTTTTAATGTTCAGTTTTTACATTTTCATGTGGTTAAAATGGAAATTACATAAGAAAACAACAGAATTCAAAGTAAAAAAGTTCAAAAACTACATCATAAAAACGGGTATGCTTTGATTATTGTGGTTTATTTGGTCCAAAGTTACAGTTCAAAACCTCACAATTCAAGGCCTCATTATAATGCTTTGCTTTTTTTCCTGCTCATTCTTAATTGGATTAATTTGTACTGCAATAACCTAATTGTACTGCATCAAAACTCGCACTAATCAAATAATTCAAGCTATTACCGTGTTACTTTCAATATAAAACCTAAGCTTCAAATCTAAACGTTAAAATAATTGTTTTTACAAATGAGTTATTCATCAAATTTTATCAAAGAAAAACACGGGATGAATATAATTTTATATTGATTAAATGTAATATTTCTTATATCAGGGGTTCATAAAACTTGTTCTTTCAGCGTACCCGTTCGTACCCTCTGTGGAAAGTGTTAAGTGTATAGACACCATAGAGCAGACAAGAGATACGTAGTATTTGATAGCAATTTAATGTAATGTTACATTTGAATTAAATGGATGAGCTTTACTCTTTTCAGTAAGTAACACAATTCTAAGCAAAGTTTCAAATTTACGCCTGCATATCCCTTTCTACTGACAATCTTGCTCAGAATTTGTTTATTGATGATTCAAAATGCAAAAACTTTCAAAATTAGTATTTTAAAAGAAGCACATCAAGAACTCTGAAGTTAATCGATTGAGTGCGAATATATATGCAAACAGATATGTTCGATTTTATGGAATGATCTTTCTGATCAATGTAGTGTTTGTCAACCGTATTTTAGGTTTAAAAGACACACGAGTTGCGTTTAGTTGATAGTGATTACTTCCAAATCCTAGTGTTTTTTTTTCAACAACAAATTGCTTATTATTTACAACATTATTAGTAATTGAGCGGAAGCATTTTACGATCTTTCTTCTTATTCTCCTTTATTTCTTTCTATATTCCAAAGAAGTTGTTGATAAAGGTTTACCCGATGCGGTCCACGCCCTTTCACTAACCTAGCGATGCCACTAGTTGGTTGCACCCAGCCTCTAATGTGTTGTATCTTGGTGCATTTCTCTTCAACGAAGAACACCTTTGTTGGTAATCACTGAACAGTGAACCCTGATTCGTCGTCTTATTAACACTAAACTCCTCTCTTTTTTTTGTAAATGAATCATCTATCATTTTCCCCTCTTTCCACAGTCGATTACAACTTTCCTTTGAAATGAGAAACATTAACATAAATCAATTAGTCTTCAAATAATGCTACGTTTGCCTTAATTAAAGTTTTTTTTTTCAAGGCCTGTAATTTACGAGAAGGAGGGGCCTCAATAAATGATTGACATCTCTAAACAGTGACTAATTGGTTGAAATTACTTCGTCGTTTTTTATCCTGGACCAATCAACCACGCCTGAGACGTCACGTAACAGTTGAACTAATTCAAGAAAACAGGCGTTTTTTTTTATTGCCGTAAATAAGCACAAATTTAATGCGTCTCTTTTTTTCTCTTTCCGTTTTTAAGAGTTTAAATTCATAAATCATTTTTTATTTCATTTCGAATAAAAAGATAAATTAGTAGACATTCGAGCTGCGTTAATTACTAATAAATCTTGAATCTTTCAGGTTGGGCTCAATACGAATGGCTTCTTCAAATATTTTCCATCCATATAAGGCGTTTGACTTTTATATTTTACCCAAACGAACCCGTGGGAATTTCACGAATGTTTACGACTAAGACTATCTCATTTATCTGCTCTTCTCTATCCCTTTACCTGTATCTTATCATCCTGTGCCTTATCCTTTCCAATCTTCGTTACCCGTCCATGTTTAAAAAAAACCATATAAATGCTATACAAGCATGGACTAATTCCATATGCGCATAACTTCATACCTCTCAGTAAACTAACTTTCTTTTCTCCCCTCTCCCTTACAACCTTCTTGATAAACTACCTAACTTTCTTGTCCCCTCTCTCGCTTCGTACCCTCTTATCAAACTATCAAACCTTTCTCTTATGTTATTACTAAAAGCATAGCATCCAAACGCAAGTACGAACAGAGAGAATAATATCATAGATTTGATGTCTGATCATTCAGCATTACAACTTCAATTCGGGTGTATCAAAAATATTTTCGTTTTTTACAGAGCTTATTACTTGTAGACTTCTAAATGCTGTCAATGATTCCACTATATCATCTTTTATTATGTATATCATATAATTACCTATATTAAACAGCGGAACCTTTTTCTCTCGGATGTTATAATGGCAGATACAAGTACTGAAATTCTGGCAATTTTGAGACTGGACTTCAAAGCGGCTGAAGCCTCCCGTAGAATTCGGGAAGTGGAAATAAATGAAACAATATCTTACTTTACTGTCCCAAACTGGTTTAAGCATTATAAGAGTGGTGACTTATCCCCTGACATAAAGCCCCCGTGGACGACCATCAGTTGTCGATTATGATGGTTTAAAAGGCTAAGTAGTGGAGAACCCGACGATCAGTTTTCGAAAGCTAACGAAAGAGCTAGGATCATCGAAAAAATACCATATGTGAATCAATTATAACCTTCAAAGAGAAAATTCAGGAAGTTGTTGCAATTGAATTTTCTCTATTCAATTTAACATGTTTCGTTAGTCCTGTAACTTAGCTCGGACAAACGAAGCGTGTTAAATTGAATAAAGAAATCTCATTTTGTAAGATCTACTTCGACTTTCCGAATTGTCTCTTCTAGCTAATACTGTTGGATGAATAATCATCCACATTCACACAGGCCATGAGCTTTAATAATATACAGGCGCTAAAAAACGAAAATAATTTTGAAATACACTGATAGGTAAACATTGTCAATATTTCTCAAGACATTCTCTTAGAAACCTATATCGATATTTAATTTAATTATCAACAAAAATAACTCACCTATCCATGACTTATTAGAGGGAGTTTCCAAAAAATGTAAACAGGCTTTGTTAATTAGAAACTATGGTAATTTAACACCTTCATAATTATCATCATGAATGTTTAAATAACTTTTTGGTAATAAATATAGCTGTTAGTGATCACGTGTAGATACATTTTTGGAGAATCTATCTATCTATCTATCTATCTATCTATCTATCTATCTATCTCAGTCTGTTCATATCTATCTATCTATGTTCATATCTATCTATCTATCGTAGTCTGTTCATATCTATCTATCTATGTTCATATCTATCTATCTTAGCCTGTTCATATCTATCTATCTATCTATCTATCTATCTATCTATCTATCTATCTCAGTCTGTTCATATCTATCTATCTATGTTCATATCTATCTATCTTAGCCTGTTCATATCTATCTATCTATCTATCTATGTATCTATCTATCTATGTATCTATGTATCTATCTATCTATCTATCTATCTATCTATCTATCTATCTATCTATCTCAGTCTGTTCATATCTATCTATCTATGTTCATATCTATCTATCAATCTATCTATCTTAGTTTGTTCATATCTATCTATCTATCTATCTATCTATCTATCTTAGTCTGTTCATATCTATCTATCAATCTTAGTCTGTTCATATCTATCTATCTATCTATCTTAGTCTGTTCATATTTATCTGTCTATCTATCTCAGTCCGTTCATACCTCTCTATCTATCCATCTATCTATCTATCTATCTATCTATCTATCTATCTATCTATCTATCTATCTATCTATCTATATCAGTCTGTTCATATCTATCTATCAATCTTAGTCTGTTCATATCTATCTATCTATCTCAGTCTGTTCATACCTCTCTATCTATCTATCTCAGTCTGTTCATATCTATCTATTTATCTATCTACGTCTAATTTTCAACATCATCTCCTTCCTTGTCAATACACTTAACCAAACACTTCCCCATCAATCATATACAATAATCGAACATCATACAGAATGAAATTCATGATCAAAATTCAGCGATCAACTGTTGTCTTCATGACGAACAAAGTCTCTAATCGGAGGAAAGTAATCACGATCTTTGGCTTCGTTGGGGTCATCTCCATGGCTGGCAGAGATTCCATCAAATCAGAAACCATTAAGACCCAGCCACTTGATAATCTTTCAGTGAGACTGAACTGCTCCGACTTCAATATAGTTGCTTATTAGAAAGAGTCAACGAAAACTGTCATCAAAACTGTCAAAAAAGATTTCTCCAGATTTTCAATTCGGTCCAAATGAGTATGTGTCGCGTATACAGGTCGAGTATAATTGGAGCAAAAGGATTGAATAATTTCAACAATTACTCTTTACTATATCTAGTAAAGATAATTTTTTGTTTTCGAAAATTTTTCCCGTAATAAGTCATAGGGATGGGTTCAATTTGCTATGTAATTCTATGCTAAATTAGTCCCTACTTCGCACCTGCGTTTTTTTTTGAAAATTCAGAATTTTGGCTGATCCAACAAAAGGCAAGAGAAGTAACTTGTTCCTTGATCATCCCCTTTTCCCGAATTTTTTGATTGATCACCCCCAACACGACTCGCAGTTGGTCACATGACAGTTTCTATTGAATGACTACCTAAACCTGTCTCTCATGAGTGTTAGTAAGAGGTGTTCAGACCGAGGTGAAAGTCGATATTTCAGATCTTAATTTTCTAGGTAGGCAGACTTTCTCTACTTTGAAGCTTGGCGCAACGCAGTTGAAAAGGAAAAGAACGGGAATAATAGTATCATCAGAACAGTGGACAGAAATGAATTCTGCAAATGTCTTGGAATTAGAAGTGGAATCGGTTAAACAGAATAAAACGAAAAAAAAAGTAAGGAAAGAATATCTTTTCGGAAATTAGACTCAATAGCAGAGCTTCGTACCCGAAAGATGACGTCGATTAATGGTGAGTTCAAAAGAAAGACGAACTAATGGATCAGTCAATATAGAGGATTGTGTCGACTTTTCAGATGCACACATATCGATTATAGCGATGACTGACTATCTGAAAAATTAATGTTGCAAACGCCTCACACCATCTTCACGAAGCATTTCCTCCTGTCCCTTCTATGAAAGAAATGCTCACATTTGATGCAGCTTAAGATTCATTAAAAAATATTGTATTTTAATGGGTTTAGGGCCAATTTCATGGGTAGGTTTATTTTAGTTCGTAAGTTTGTTTATAAAAACAAAATGTGATTTCAATCACGTATTGTTTTCATGTATGATAAATTCATAACCGTGTTTACATAGCTCATCTATGGTCTCACTTTCAGGATTATTCTTTTTATGAAAGGATTTGAAGACTACGCAAGGCACTGAAACGAAAGGTTAATTTTGACAGCCCTAAGTCGCAGTTGAACTGTCTGGAGGACAGATGTTGGATGAGAAAACTCCAAAACGAGAAGCCGTAATGGGAAGAAAGAAAACTACACAGACTTTTCAAGAACCAAACCAAAGACGTTGTGAATGAGATGACATAGACATAGTTCCTAAGAGAACATTTGAAAAGAAAAAGTGAAGCCTGGTAAATGGTGAGAACGATTCGGTAAAGCCAAGGAAGAAATGACACAACTAAATAGCAGACTTTGCTGCGATTAAGATGATACTGTCAATCATATGATGAGCGAATGCAGCAAGTTCGCTTAGACGAATAGAAAACGGGTCTGGTTAGTCACTGAAAAGAAAGCGTCACGTGACCAACGTCTTTTGATTGCACGCCGTGTTGAAATTGGAAAAGGGCATGGTCAAAAAAAAAAAAAAAAAAAAGGATTAATAAAATAACATCTGTCACCTTTAATTAGATGGTGACCACTGAAAAAGTTTGAATTTTTAAAGAAAAAAACAAGCGTGAACGTTGCTGGACACGAATTAGGAGACCGAATTAGTATGAACTTATATCGTAAATCGAGACTCCCTTAAAAACTGAAGAAACCTATAATAACAGTTTTAGCTGACATTTCTAAAAGACACAGATGGGTAGGGAAAATGATCCCCTGGGATGAGAAAATTCTCTCTGAGACTTTGATCATCTAATTCAGACAAGAAGACCAGATCTAGATATCAAGAACGAAGAACGAAGAGGAGAAAACTTGTCAGACGGTGGATGTTCCATCAGACCACAGAATAACATTGAATGGAAGTGAAAATCAGGAAAATAATATATGGACATTCTTTGGAAGGGATTGAAAAAAAAAGTGACGTGAAGGTGACGTAACTGTTGCACCTATCATTATTGGGGTACTTGGAACAGTCTTGATAAGCCTCGTAAAGAAATTGGAAGAAGTGGTACTCCGATATTGGTACTGAAAACCATGCAGATGAAAATATCACTAAAAGCTGTTAGAATACCGTGGAAAGTGCTGGAATATCTAGGAGGCCCAGTGTCACTTGATACCTACTAATGATTGCCAAATAACGCTGGTTTGAAGTTTCAAATAATAATAATAATAATAATAATAATAATAATAATAATAATAATAATAATAATAATAATAATAATAATAATAAGAAGAAGAAGAAGAAGAAGAAGAAGAAGAAGAAGAAGAAGAAGAAGAAGAAAACACTCAGAGAGCGCACACCTCTGCGAACGCCATTGTCATAAGGAGTAATTGTGCGTCGTCCATCCTTCCACAAAATGTAATCTAAATATGTTCAGAACACTCGGAGATACCACGTAGGGGGACATGAAATTTTTAGCAATGTGATGCAATGTAGGCGTATAACTACGGAGTAGGAGAAATAATTGTCCAGAGATATGTCAAAAGATTTAATTAGTTTTTTTTTCGGAGCCTATTATTCACCCACCCTCGAAATCTCATGAAAATTCATGGAGAACTTTTGGAGATATCTTGTGAATATTCATGAGCATATACATAGATGTATATAAGAAAAAGAACCCCGGGAAAATCTCTCCATCATAACATTTAACAACCTCTTCCTTGCTCTGTTGTCCATACATCCAGAAAATCTGATTGAACTCCTTTCTGTACTTTCAGAGATATCGTGTGGACAGACGGACAGACGGACAGACGTGACCAAAGACATATACTTTCCCAACTTCGTTGACTGGGGTAACTAATAATCTTTTTAATTTGAGAAATTAAAGACGTATCCAAAACCAAACCAGGAAAAGAACAGACTGCTGAGGAAAAAAAACGCCCCGTTGTATAAACATTTTTGACTGCATTTGTATTCATCGATTTCTATAATAAAATGTTTCCTGTTGAGATTTCAAGTTAATCACGCCTGAAACAAAAATAATGATTGCATAAAAAACAAAACAAACGAAAACTATTGTCTAAAATGCAATACGATTCATTGGCAAATGAAAGAGTTATGAATATGAATAATGGTTTTCCATAGGAATAGAGCACTCTGCTGGATGGGGAATATAAGCCAAATAACAATATATATCGCTTAAATTCAACTTTACTGACCGTCCAGTTTCGTGGAGCAAAAGGTAGGATACCGGTTGTTGGGTCTGAAGCGAAGGTTTCATTCCAGCCTCGTGGTACTGGATGGGAAATTGGGTAGTCTACAGCCATACTTAAGATTGTAATACAACGTAACAGCTATCTGTGGATGCCACAATATATATATATATATATATATATATATATATATATATATATATATATATATATATATATATATATATATATATATATATGGAGTGTATACATTAGTCTTAATCACTGTATAGTTTTCATTCTTCCTCTCCTCTCATCTCTTTCCTTGAACTTCCTCTAAAAACCTATTTAGAGGAGGAATTTTGTAAAAAAAAGCATGAAAAGGTATTTTTCTCGACACGATAAAGAGAAAATATCTAAATTTATATCCCTCTAGCTCCATTGGTGCTACCTATACGTGCGATTCATACATAGCCAGCCCGCCAGAAGGATCCACTTTAAAACTGAAGAAACCTATGTTAACATTTATGGTAACAGTTTAGGATGACGGTTTTTAATAACACTTTAGAACAATTTCTCTGGGGCTATTTTAGTTTGTAGGGAATATTTTTTCAGATAACACTTCATCTAACGCAGGCCGCAGGGTATGATAGATGATGGAACTGAAATTGCAACCGATAAAAATATTTAGAAAACAAAAATATAGTTTTGAAGGTGTGATTGCCGCGGGTTGTTGTTGGTGATGATCGTGTGCAAAAGAGAGAATAGTTGAAATCGATGATAAGCCATGCTATTTGGACGAAACAGTATTTGTTAAAGGGTAAACGGGATAAAGGCGAAGGGAAACTAGGAAGTGTTGTTGGCCGCTAAACTGTGCGAAATCAGGCTGTATTAGGAGGGGCCGGGCGTGTGCGTTTGCTTCACCCTTCAGCGATGTTTCCCTACAATTTATTTCGGTCTGGAGGGACGGGCTGTGGTTGAAAGGCGGTCGAGTAAAGGAGAAAAGGGAGGAGAAACACGTTCCGCTCATGGGCAGCAAATCTATCTATTTCAGTCTATACGTATGTATGTATGTATGTATGTATCTATCTATCTACCTATCTGTCCCAGTCTATTCATATCTATCAACCCATCTCAGTCTATTCATCTCTGTTCATATCTATCTATCTATCTATCTATCTATCTATCTATCTATCTATCTATCTATCTCAGTCTATTCATATCTATCAACCCATCTCAGTCTATTCATCTCTGTTCATATCTATCTATCTATCTATCTGTCTATCTATCTATCTATCTATCTATCTATCTATCTATGTATTTGTCCGTCTGCCTGTCTTTCTGTCTGTCTATCTATCTATCTATCTATCTCAGTCTATTCATATCTATCAATCCATCTGTTTATTTATCTCTGTTCATATCTATCTATCTATCTATCTATCGCACTTTGAACATATCTATCTATCTATCTATCTATCCAGATAAACAGACTAAGGAAGAAAAATTACAGACAAACCGTAACAGATATCATTTCACTTTCATGTTCCTATCTATCCAAATAAATACTCATTTTTATGGGGTTTTTTTTGTTAGTATTTTCTTTTGCCAAAATGCTGGAAAGACAATCTTCCAAAAAGTTAGTGTGATATATAGACACCTGATCTCTTACCCATTCAGAACTTCATTTGAACGTCTCTTCAATAGTGAGGGAATTCACTAAATTTAGAAGTTTCTGATTCAGTCAGATCTTCTAAACCAGGGTTACTCAAACTGAATTCCGCCTTACGTATTTTTGGTCCCGTGACTAATTTCAAGAAATAAACCTATCACTATTCCGAATTAAATATTATGCATTGATTAAAAGAAAAATCAAGATTCGTCCGTTATACCAGACTTCAGTCGTCGGTTTTGATATAAGAAACCATGCTTAGTGTAGACTAACTTAACAATTATAAATAATCATGGTCAAGTACTTTTATGAATTTTGCATTTGTCGCTGTAGTCTGCACTCACTCGATGGCCGTAGCATTCCGCTGTATCACGTAGGTTGACTTTAGGGATATATATATATATATATATATATATATATATATATATATATATATATATCATTGTGTCATCCACACAGCTGTTTCGATTTATTATATCTCTTCAGTGTGGCTATAGACTTCAACCCATCCAGTACCGTGAGGCAGAATTGAAACCCTCGCATCGGACCCGGAGGCCTCTGGACTACGGAACTGGGTAAGGCTGAATTTAAGCGATATATTCATTTTTAGGCAGAAACTCCTCATCCATCAGAGTGTTCTATTCCTATGGAAAAGCATTGCATAAGCTTACAATGGATGAGTTACCTCACTTATATATTTGAATTCAAATCAATGTACAAATTACCTGAATTTAATTCCCTCTACTGGACAGTGGAAAATAATATCCAGAAACAGAATCACATCAGCCGTCTGAAAACATGAATGATTTATTCAACCCTTATTATGGAATTAATTTACCGATTCCCCTCTCTTACACACACACACATACTCTCTCTCTCTCTCTTTAATTATATATATATATATATATATATATATATATATATATATATATATATATATATATATATATATATATATATATATATATATATATATATATATGACCAGTTATCAATGGGCAGTTCATGTTCAACAAATTGTGATAATTATAAAGACAATGAAGTGGGGATTATATTTCATCCAAAGCCGATGTTAAGCTGAGTAGCATACCGAACAGACTGCATAATGAATAAAGAAAAATTAGTGCCGTGCAGGACTCGAACTGTATATTTATAAATATGTATATCTCAACACCAAATTCCCAATTTGCTTATTCACCGTCTATATCTATTCCATTTGTTTCTTTCAACGCGACGATTATGTTATCAAGAAATTGATGTATACGATTCGACAGAATGATTGCAAATTACGTTATATTATAAAGAAACTCTTATTTGAAATGCACATCCATTATTACAGGGTGAATGTATAATACAGCCAAAACAACGTAGATAGAATAAACAGTTGAAAAAAATGGAGCTGCTGCAGGAATCGAACCTGCGACTTATAGGGTAGCCGCTTCAACGTAGCGTTGAGGTTAAAAAAAAACTCTTCGCTAAGCCTCGGTGGTTGTTTAAGGCCCTACATATCCTGAGGTTTTTATGACTGCAGCTGGGATGTATATGTCACGTAGGTCTCTTATTCAGACATGAATTACCTTAATCGGTTAGTCTTAAAAGGGTTAAGATGATGAAATCATTCCATTTCCAACTGGAAATTCACTTTTCTCTAAACTCTACCAACGAATTTGGGAGACACTTATGTATTCATTTGTGTTTATCCGTCTATCGGTTCACACTATATCTCTAAATGTTCTTCGTGAATTTCAATGATATTTTGTGGAAGGTTGGGCAAGCCAATGGTTGGTGTCACCCGGGTGGTAACTCATGGTGTCATCCTCACTTCTTTGCAGAACTAGCTCTTCTCAGGATATCTGGAATTTTTTGCTCTAATGTTATTCATTATTCATCGTGGTTCACTCACAATGTTGAATGTGGAGGTATAAGCCTAGAAATTGAGATTGAGAACTTCTTGAGATATCGTGCAGACATTCATGAGCCTATACCAGAAAGTATGGGGAAAAAAATGGAAAAATATCTCTCTATCGAAAATATTTCTGGTTCTTCCCTCTCATTTAACTAATTCTTTTTTACCTCATTGTCTAACCTTCCACTTTATTGTGTGGACAGACAAATGTTTGTTTAGAAACCAAGAAACTATGTAGGAAAACTTTAGGCATTCATTCTCGCTGATAGTGTCACCCCTTCTGATGATATCACAAGGGGCAAGCCGCTCCCTCCCCCCCCTCCGCTTGGTCCTCCACTGGGATTGGCAATAGGCCATGGAAAAGGGGTACAAATTATGGGGAAGATCCAGGAATTCGTTTTCGATCAAAAGGTATGTTTTATTCTACAGAAATGAGATTAAAAACGAAAAGTTGAGAAAAAGGCCAAGTTTGAATTTTGAAGAGAAGCAATTCGTAATTTTAAGACCTCGTTTTCAAAATCTATACTTTCAGTCGGTTTTTAATAGGGTGTACGGCATTGGCAAAGGTATGCGCTCTCTGATTACTCCCAGTCTTCTTCAAAGAAATCTGCTAATATGTCGATTCCAACAATTAAAGGAGCGGCTGTAATTGCGCTGATATTTTTCAACTGGTGCTTTGTGACTTGGTTAATTGTTATTAATTTATGTATAACCTGCAACCATAGATATCCCACACCTCCGATTGAGCTTGAATTCCGAATGAAAAATGCATTATCTCGTGCTTATAATTATGTTGACAAATATGTATAATAATTACGTTTCCATGGATTAATATGCAGCTGGGTTTTTGCTCAAAGTTTCTTGAGAGAATGCAGAATGTAGATGGTGAAGTACAGTGAGAGTTCTAAAGTATTTTGCTTGTCTTATTCTTAACGATAGTTTCTAATTCATGTTCATACAATTTATTTTTTGTATTGACGAATACAAGTAGCTCACCACAAAGCACTAGGATTTGGGTAACCACTACCAGGGGCTAAAGGGGTTACGGTCAAATCGCGTCAGATACACCGGTTCTCGTAAGATCACCAAAGTTAAGCAGTATAAAACCTAGTCGGTGCCTAGATTGGGTGATTATTGGGGAATACCTAGAGTCGTAAGCAGAACGAAGCTTCGACAGGTCTTGCAAGACAGGAGTGAGTCTTATTAACCATTTGACATCGTCTCTGGGAGTATATACGGAGAACGATGATACATACATTTATGTATTTCATCGTCAGCCATTTAGTTACTGGCCAGGTTCAGCGTTGCTTAACTTCGGTGGCCGTAAAAGATCCGGTGTATCCTATATGATTTGGTCGTGTATCTGATTAGATTTGCTTTTAGGGAGAAATGTCTTAGTATCTGGACTACAAATTATTTTATAATTTGCACAGTATCTATCCGTCTGTCCGTCAAACTACCTAAGGTAGATAACTCTTCTACTAATTCAGTTACTATCAAAACTTATTTTTCTACTATTACTGCTGCTACCACTACTACTACTTCTAATTATAACGTGTATTTGATAAATGTTTCTTAGTTTTGTATAAAGCCACGATAGTGCAACACCCAGAGGCAGCCGAACTTATTAGCGATGGATGTTGGCACCTTTTGTGTCAGCGGATCACAGGGTGAAGATGAAAGAGAGCGAGAAATTGGAAAAATTCCAGGACTTTGCCCGGGAACTGAGTCAGTTTTAGAGTATGACGATTGAAGTCGTGTCCATGATATTCAGCACTTTTGGAAACGTACCAGAAATGCTGGAATTGGGATTGAATGAACTAAAAATTCGAGGAGGAATTAAGACTGTCCAGACTTTGGGCGTTGCTGTTGTGTGTGAGAAATCCAATCTCCTGCGATAACCATCAGACACCTGATGTGAACATGCAAATACATGAAACAACAACAACAACAACAACAACAACAACAACAACAATAATGATAATAATAATAATAATAATAATAATAATAATAATAATAATAATAATAATAAAGACCTGAGGAGACTTATTGTCACTCAGCCTTCAGCGATAACCACTGGGCAACCGGTGTGAAACTGTAAATCGCAGTATTACTGCGACCAATGAGTACTAGGAGAGGAGGGCTGGAGACTTGAGGAGACTTGCTGTCACTCAAACTCCTGCGGTTACCACCAGGCAACTGGTGTGAGATTACTGATGATGATAATAATAATAATAATAATAATAATAATAATAATAATAATAATAATAATAATAATAATAATAATAATAATAATGATAATCGGCACTGCAAGGAACCGCATGGATATTGAGGAAAGTACTAGAAATATAAGGTCTGCGACACTAAATGGTAGCAGAGGCCTAACAGAAGAAGGAAAACTGAAGCGAAGATGTGAACCACAGCACTGGTATGATAGGCGAGGGAGAGATGAGATGTGGGCAGAAGACCTGAGGAGACTTACTGTCACTCAGCCTTCAGTGATGACCACTGGGCAACTGGTTGGAAACTGTAAACCACAGTATTGCTGTGGTGGTCCATGAGAATGAGGAGAGGAAGACTGGAAACTTGAGGAGACTTACTGTCACTCAACTCCCGGCGGTAACCACCAGGCAACTGGTGTGAAGTAGTGAATAATAATAATAATAATAATAATAATAATAATAATAATAATAATAATAATAATAATAATAATCGGTGGAATTTTTCTACCGTTTATTGTCGATCTTGAGGTTTATCATCTTAAGTAAAGAAAAGGAAGAAGAAACAAGGTTGGCTACTGCGGGGCCAAACACCTTTCTTACTTCTATTCCGACTGAAGATGATTACTGCAACTGTCTACAAAGTTGTGCCAGTAAGGCAGCCCCCTGACAATCAGTTTCTAACATCGGTTCACTCCCTTAATTTTTGTGACGGATGTTCTTGCTACGGTGGAAAAATAAAGTAGCATCAAAATTTGAAGTCATGTAAAGAAGAATAAATATAATCATAATAAATTCTAATTATGAAATCACTGGCGTTTTCCACTGGGAAACGTTTAAAATAAGGTGGGATTACATCTACACTCTGGAGAATCTAGAGATTATTAGTAAACCCGTCAAAATCAGGCTCCCATTAAGACTTAAAAGGCTTTTCATAAAAAATGAAAAAATTAGAAATAGTGTAGTGAAGTACTGGTGCCAATTTTAAAGTCTGTAGACAAAACGGTAAGGCCAGGAACGCTTGGATACACAAATAAACACATGAACAAATAAACAAACACACATACACATATAAAAAAAGATAAAACCCTTCGCCATCTTTGATGGCTACGATGGTTCGATTAAAAATTTGGAAGAAAAAATGAGAGGTCTTTTATAAGAATCGTTCGGTGGGTAAATTTTCTTCGTTTATTTTGTCTTTCTTTCTTTTTATCCAACAACTTGTTCATCTTGTTTTCATTCATTTTTATTTTCAATTTCCTCGTTTCCATTCAGATGGATTTTCTTATAAGGCGTATTAGCAACAGACGATCTCAAATATGGGTAGAGAAGAGGAAGAGAGAGATAACAAAGGGACTATGGAAGGGAGGGAGGGATTGAAAGAAGAAGAGGAAGAAGAAGAAAGGTTGAAAAAGAAAAAGAAGGAGGGGGAGAAGGGGGACCGAAGAAAGAGAGAAGAAGAAGAAACAGAAGAAGACGAGGAGGAGGAGGAAGAGGAGGAGGAGGAGAAACAAAAGAAGAAGAAGAAGAAGAAGAAGAAGAAGAAGAAGAAGAAGAAGAAGAAGAAGAAGAAGAAGAAGAAGAAGAAGAAGAAGAAGAAGAAGAAAAGGGAGAAAGAGAATAGGAATAACGATAGTAATAACCACTGCCACAAGAAGAAGAAGAAGAAGAAGAAGAAGAAGAAGAAGAAGAAGAAGAAGAAGAAGAAGAAGAAGAGAAGAAGAAGAAAATCCACATCAGCAACAACAATATCAATAACAACTATAATAACGATAATAATAATAGTAATAACAACCACAACAAGTGCTGGAAAAGTCAGAAGAAAAGTCAGAGGAGGTGTAATAATCTCCCCATCTCCACCCTGGTCGCCCTCGTTGCTCAGCTCCCAGAGAATGCCTGCCAATAAACTGTAGCAGTCGTGTCTTCTTGGGTCTCTCTCGCACAGGATTTTTCCAGGGTGATTTCTATCGAGGAAGGGAGGCCCGTGCGCGCACACACATACACAACACACACAGGGACCAATACCAAGAGACTCAAGTTCAGTTGGAGTCCCGTTCAATACACAGTCACCAACTCAGTCGCTAATTCTCCCCTCTTCAACCTCTCCACAATCGTTCCTCCCTCTCTCTCTATCTTACTCTCCCTTATCACCGAGACTCTGACACAGTAAGCCTCTCTCTCCGAGCAAGTGGCTCGAAACACGCATATATGACCACATAGACGCATACACGTTGAGGTCTCTTGTTCGTATATCACTTTCTTACTGCTGTGTCAATGAGGGAAAATAAGTAGACACCCTCTCGTTCATTAGGTGGGATGGACAAATGGAAAATCTGCATTACTCGGGAGCCCAGTTTGCTGCAACCACACACTTCTTAGCTCGGGCTCGTTATAATTGCATTTTAAATCAAACGCGTTTACAGAAGAACGTAAGCACTCACAAAGTTCGCATCGGACTTACGCCTCAACATTCAACATTCTGACATCGGAAGAAAGAAAATATTTATTTTGCTGGAGATTTAATTTATTGCGATTTAAATTTTAATTCAATATTTAATTCACCCTAATAATTATTAAGACGATTATAATTGCTGTTCAAATTAAACACGTTTACAAGGATATCCATGCTCTGGAAGTTCAAACAGGACTTAAAATAATAATGATACTTATAATACAAAATGTATATACATGCATACATGATTTACAAATTTACAACAATTTTAAACCCTTAACTATTTGTGGTGTTGAAGCAGTAACTATCACCAAGAATACTTCTTAAAAGTATCCACATCCAGTGAGAGAACCACAAACACTGGTGGCAAACTATTCCACTGAATTTTATTGCTAAAAAATAATTTATCATCCTGACATCTTTATAAAAGACTTTACATCGTGGGACTTTTCTTCACTGCAATTAATCATCATCAATTATTAATTAATTATTAATAATTATCTTGTAACGGTTCACAACACTCTTCGTTAACAAAAAAAAAACAAAACAAAACAAAAACAATTTCTATCAAACCTGGAATTAGTGACGTCTTCTTACAAAAAAGGCGTACTACTCGTTGGTACTAATCACGTGTTTGACGGAAAGTAAATATTTCATTTTACTTCATCTTATTTTAGAGTTATTGCGATTTTGACTGACTGGTGCATTCCTGTCTTGATATACATGTATGTGAATACATGTATCTATACTAGTGAACTAGATAAACACATTGGATTATGAGAGGATTTCTTAAGCGCGAATTCTCTTCACACAACATCTGGTTTTCATACCCTAAGGCTGAGGCATTCTACCTACCACAGGTGAGTTTTATCTTACTCAACACACACATATATATATATATATATATATATATATATATATATATATATATATATATATATATATATATATATATATATATATATATATCTGTACGTACACAAACGTAAGTTTACATTGTAGCTCAACCTAACTGTAAATATGTGCCTTTTGTATTTGTATAGCTTATATACGTATATATACCTACATTTACCTATCTCTCTCTCTATATATACATACATTTCTCTCTCTCTATATATATATATAAATATGTAAACATGTGTGTGCGTGTGTATATATATATATATATATATATATATATATATATCTTTATATGCATATGCGTATATGTATATGTATTCAATTACATTGGTTTGAATACAAATACGTTACATATATAAATGCGTGTGTGCGTGTTACTTCTGTGAATATCAAATCACTGCATTTCAGCTTAATTGCGAGATTAAAATACAGATGCATTCGAACATAAAACGACTTTTAATTGCCATTTTATCAAGATATATCTAATTTATTCACTGCATTCTCTTTTTTGGCTCGAGGAATTTGGTTTATTGACATATTCGTAACGTAATACGCGCATATTTACGTACCCGTTTGGTCATGCAGTGCACGTGTTTTGCAGAGAGAGAGGATGAAAGATGCAGCAACCTGTTAAAAGCCTGGCAAGTCGGTGCTGGGTTGAAATGTGCACAACTTTCACATCGTAACAGGAAATGATACTTTGATGAAAAGCGTCAAGTCATGCTTTAAGATTCTTGAAGATAATTCCAACACCGTTTCTAAAACATACATACATACATACCAAGTGACACAGACGAAGATACACGCACACACAAAGACAGATAAGCAGATGTGATATATAAGCACATATAGGGAAAGGAAATGTACTTGTATGCTACACACACACACACACGCACGCAAACACATACCCATTTATATATAGTCTCGAAATCTTTACTGCTTTAAATACTAAACACATTAAAAAAAAATTTCTAATTTTTTTTGTGTCACTTCAGTCCCTCATTTCCCCAATATGTATTAATGTATTTTATGTAATTTTCTTCAGTGTTATTTTATGTTTTACACTGACTTTCATATGACACCATATATATATATATATATATATATATATATATATATATACATATATATATATAGGTACAAATCAAAAGTACAATATAATGTGCAATATCCGATGTGTGGTGGGTTTATTTCGTAAAGTGCTCGATATATGATAATAATTTGCGTTATATTACATCGAAACTCTATTTGAAATGATCTCCCGTTATTACACGGTGGAATGTACCATTTGGCCTGGACAGTGTAAATAGAATAAACAAATGGCGCTGTAAATTAACTCATTTGTCTGGGTCAAACGATACTTTCGCTGTGTAATAACGAAGGATCCTTTTAATTAAAGTTTCTATATAATATAACACAACTTATAATCATTTCTTTCGGATCATACATCCATTTCTTAACAATATATATATATATATATATATATATATATATATATATATATATATATATATATATATATATATATTGAGACAAAGGCAGACAGAAATTTATAATGGATGATTATATCTGAAGACCATGTGTATTATGGTTTCCTGACATTGTCGGAGAAACCATAATCCACACCGATACGCAGGTCATATATATATATATATATATATATATATCGCAGGTCATATATATATATATATATATATATATATATATATATATTGAGTGGACGATATGGAAAATGGTAATATTTGAATCAGGTTTATTATACTTACTTGTTTTGCCAACCGGCTTTGTCATGTAAATATAATAAACTTGATTTGAATATTATTATTTTCCATTTTGTCAATAATACTGTTGAATATTGTATCCCCTTACTCAACACACACACATATATATATGTATATAAATGTATAGTTTGTCCATGTGTGTATTTATCCACATAGATATAGATATATAACGAAAAATTCATTCATATATGCGTATATATATATATATATATATATATATATATATATATATATATATATATATATATATATATATATACATATATATACATATATATATATATATATATATATATATATATATATATATATATATATATATATATGCAAGTCAGATTCAATGACAAAGATAGGCAGGTATGAGAATCTGATTAACGGGTGAATGTCTGTCAAATCGATCAAAATGAAAATTGAATAGGCAATGTCCATATAAAACGATGATGGAATTGATCACTGAAAGGACGATCAAAATAACGGTGATCGAATCAAATCAAATTGCAATATCAACAGATACGGACTGAATGATTAACGGCAACGGCATGAGACAATGATGATAATGGTGAGGCGCTCAGATGCTATTGTTCAGGTATATAAGAATGGGTGAATGGTTTATCCTATTTTTTAATAAATATGAACAGGTTGAGATTGATTTGAACACACTGACATAGATAGGGATCAACGGACTGAGTGAGATAGATATGAACCGACTTTGATATATATATATATATATATATATATATATATATATATATATATATAGAGAGAGAGAGAGAGAGAGATAAATTCATAGATATGAACTGACAGATTGAGATATATATATAGATATGAACAAACAGATAGATAGAAAGATACGGAACAGACTGGAGTAGATAGATATGAACTAACTGCTAGATAGGAACAATAGATAGATAATGCACAAACTGGAGTTGATAGATAAATAGACGAAGAGTCAGAAAGAAGAAATTAGCAGAGCGAGTTAGATGAAAATCTTGATAAAAATAATCGGAATTTGATAGCTTTTCAGTATCTATTGATTCTGAAGCGTCAAAAGAAATTTCCAACGGTTGTCGTTTCAGATTTCATTCCTTGTCACTTCATTGTGTTTTGCTGTCTTCACTCCAGTAATATCATTCAGTTGATGCGGAGCACGATGCTCACCGACCAAGCCCAAAGACTTATTTGAATTTCAAAGTTCCTTATCCCGTAAAAATCGATTGGAGATTCTAGGCATACTTAGATATTTATGAGTCAGGGTTTAGGTAGGCAAAGCAGTGGGGCGCTCAGTAAGGATCGAACCCACTGTATTGCCAATGCTCTGTGATGCAAGTTTGTCAACCATTGCTTTACGGCAGGAGTCCCACAATAAACTGTCCACTAAAACTATCCACATAGGTTCTTTCAGTTTTCAAATACGTATGTATCATACATACAGACCGATTGCGATAAAGGGCTGAAAATTTAAACATTACTATGTCTACAAAAATATCTCCCCTTTTGTGGCGGATTCAATTAGCAATGTAAGTTCATACCTAAATTGGTTCGTAGCTTGAGCCTCGCTGCGCTTATGTTTTTTTTTTGTTGAAATTTCAGACTTTTTGTGATTTAACAAAAAGTTCAGACTTTTTGTGATTTAACAAAAAGTGATAGAAATAACTTTAACAGTGATCACCCCTCCCCCATTTTTAAGCCTATTCTTCTTCAGACTGGTTTGGTATCAGAGTTGTCCGTCTCCTAGACAGGTTGCCAAACGTAGCTAGAGAGCCCAGTCTGCCCTCCTATCCATCATAGCTTGAGAGATGAATTCATGCATTTTCCAAGGACAATAGTGCAAAGTGAACACAAACTGTCTCAGTCGCAGTTTGAACACGGTTAGCCGATCCCATTCTATATTCTGTTGACCGCACAGCCACTCTTCACCTCCTATGTAGATAGTTTCTAAGCTTTGCCTCGTCTGTCACAAAGCTACAATAGTGGGGCATCCAGTGAGGATCGGACTCACTATATTGACGAATGGTCTTTTGTCACTGAAAGACGCTATAAATCCAAACGACCACCGTACATAGAAAAGCATTTCTTCTCAGGCAAATCCGCCTCCGCGTGGAACAAGCTATCAGAAGCCACAGTTTCTCTTCCATACATAAACATATTCAGATCAAATCTCAGAAGAACACAGTAGAACTCCATAGGCTGACCCTACTAATCTAATATTGTCTTGATTGAGATACAAATTGAGATACCGGTATAAGTTTTTACGTCAGGTCTTTCCATGTTCAATTCATTATTACGCAATTTGATCGGCAAATATTTTGAACGAAATTTTCCCGCCGAAATGTGATGAATCTCAGCTATGTTAACCCAACAGGCTGTTTCGCAAGATCACGCAGATATCGTGAATATCTCAAGAGAGTGTATTTTAATGAGTCTCGCCTATCCAACACCTTGAATGTATTCGCATAACCTCATGTCGTTTCAAGCCAAACTTTTTGAGGCTCAAAAATACTAACCAAAACTTCACTACGATATGACTGACTTCTGAAAGAGATATCACTACTGTTTTGGATTGAAACAAATTCATTCCATTGTACGAAAGGAACCATATTTTGCATGTTACTTGGTAGTTTGTCTCGAGGCTGAAATAGACACGAATTGCCGACCGGAGATAAACATTAGCTTTCGAGTCTAGGTATTAAGCCAGAATTTAAAATGATGATTTTCTAGGCACATTCTTCTTACTTACGTTTCTTCTTGTTTGTCTTTTGCTATCCAGGCACGGCAACCTTTGTGATCTATCGGGCCACATTAGACATTTTCCATCTTTACTCGGGCCACACATCAACTTAGAAAATGTCGCTCGTTTTACAGGATGCGTACTTAATTTCTATTCTAGACAAACACATGCATCACAATTATAATTTTATTGGTTTGTGATGTCAAAACAAAAGTAATTTTTCTGTTTAAAATTATATAACTGACTTGAGAAAAATTACATAAGATTTTAAATAAATTCCCGGATTAGCCGTGGGGAACGAAAATTTTACAACGGGCCAAATCCGACCCGTGGGCCTATGGTTGCCCATATGCGCACTATACAATGCTTATCTTAATTTTACTTCTTAACTGTTTACATATACTTTGAAACTTTATTTTTAAAAACACTGGGTGACATATTTTCTAAAGAACAATTTTGATCAAAATCTCCGTAATTTCAATTTAGATAATTTAATTCAGATGCTTAACTGTACCATATTTGATTGCATAAACGACCCACTGGCAAATGAACATATCTCCATATCAGCAGGGAATACGAAGAAGAGAAAAATTAATTTATTTACGTGTAAGCATTTAGTGTCATTGAAATATGACGCTAGAGTATAAAAGGAAAAAAAAACTTGGGCAAAACATGCAACTAGGACAGCAGGCGGATCTCTTTAGTAATAATCCATACATATAATAATTACTGATGCATAGATATCTTCTGTCACGATAATGGACACAACTAGCGTATTAAAATGGAATTTCACTCGTGTAACTGGTGTAATAAAATAGAATTTAATTAACACTTCCATGACGTAATGAAAATGCCAAATTTGAAGAATAGTCCACTCATATAATAATTATCAACTTACGTGTGTCTTCTGTCACGCTAAGGGACACAATTGACGTAGTAAAAAAGAATTTTATTCATGCAAATGGCGTAGTAAAATAGAACTTCATTCATGTTCCAGTGGCGTAATTATATGCTGAATTTAGATATATAAATAAAAAAAGAATTATGTGAAAACAGAAAACGTAACCCCACCCAACCCTAAAAAGCAAAAAATTTGTGGTTAACAGAACGCTATTCTCCAAGCTCACTGCAATCCAAATTTTTCTTTCATATGTATAGAAATAAAATGTAATTTGTTTATCCATAAATATCATATAATGCCGTCATTTTTGACGGTGCGGGTAAGCTAGCACTGCTTTAATCTACAACAGAAAACAAAAGCAGCTTAGCTATTGCTCAACTTCGCATATGACACCCTGGGATATTTTTGAACCATTTTTTTGGTTAAAAAAGAGAATCTTGTTTGCCTTCGAATAAGGTAATTATTTAAATCAATATTTAGAAATGAACTTGAAAAGTTCAATTTTCGAGATTAATATGCATTAATAATTACATTTAGATAACTTAAAATTTTGTTTTAAATTCAGAATTATAACTTTTTGAAGATATTTCTCTCCACAAAATAAGAAGTGGACTAGCATTCTATACGCCAAGACTAGCCACTTTTCTAAGCTAGTAATTCCTTATTTTAGATAACCAGAATTTCCTGAATATTTTTTGGTGAAAAGGGTTCATTTCTCATATACTCACGGTTCCAAGATATATATTTATTGCATGGATGTAAGGTAATCCGATAGAATAGTGGTGGAAATTTGACAATGTAGAAGTGAAAGATTTGAGAAGAAGGTGCGTTACATCCCCCGAAATTCTTATTATCATAAAAATATGGTTTATACAGCTCGACGTATATTGCCGTGTTTCAGTTGGCGTCTTCAGAAACTCTTTTGCAATGTTCTTTTTCAGTTAGTGTGTTGTTCCAATATCTGAGGACCTTCACATTTTTTTTCCTGCATTGCAACAAAGCTTCTGAAGAGGCTGACTGGAACGCGTTGATAGAAAGAATGTTTTGAGATGTAGCATTCCGTCTTTTACTTCCACATTATCAAATTACTACCAATATATATATATAAATATATGTATGTGTGTGTAAAATCGCATTATATCATTTTGAAACTCTATTTAAAGTGATCTCCTGCTATTACTCGGTGAATGTACCATTGGCTAAAGAAAAGCTACGTTGAAGCAGACTCGATTTCTGCAGCACTCCCATTTAAAAAAAAATTGTTCATTCTATTTACGCTGTCTAGGCCAAATAATACATTCACCGTTTAATAACGGGGGATCATTTCAAAATGATTTAACACTATTCATGATTATTTCTATCGGATTATATGTCCATTTCTTAATAAAAGAGAAGTTAAATAAGATTAAAAGCATATCATGCTCA
>OY735222.1:5809124-5826624 GCA_963457665.1 Thysanoteuthis rhombus | reverse complement strand
TTGTGAAATGTTTTATCTAGAAATAATCAAAGAGTCTCAATACTACTTTTGTCAGCGTTTGAACTCATTGCGTAATGGATGAAAACGTTAGTTTGATCGGTCGTGAGTTCAATCTTTGGGTCACGTATTACCAAAAGTAGCAGACGATCAATGTAGCAAGGACGAATTGATTTGGAAGAATCGACTGATGTTAGATATCATCTGACATGGACCCTGGAATGAAAACAAACTACTTCTGTGGATTGAATGAAGAATTCGGTTTGACATTCACAGAAGGCTACGACAAATACTTGTAAAAGTCGGAATGCACAACGGCTGAACAACCAAAATGAAGGTACCAGTATGAGGAAATCAGTGTTAAAAAGGATAATACTTCGTCTCAAAAATTCAGACAAGAAATATAAATATCCCTTAAGTGTCTATCTCTGTTCATATCTATCTAACCATCTATTTATTTATTCATTTCTGTCTCGGTCTGTTAATATTTATCTATCTATGTCTGTTCATATCTATCTATCTATCCCAGTCTGTCCATATCTCTCTCTCTATATGTAAGTTTTCACTCTTCCGCCTCCCTTTGTGCGATTTATATTTTGTACGATTGTAATCCTATCGTTATGGAAAATAGATCCATTTCCATATACCTCTTTTGTCAAGTTTTATTTCATTTCCTTTGACGTCACTGATATGAGAAATTAGTAAGAAAAGCTTTGTCACATCTGTTCCTTGAGGAATCATGGTTCGAATGACAGGGACAGATTTTAATTTGAATGTACAGCTATCCACCCTGACACGAATACATACGCTTCCTTACGATCCGAAAATAGAACGTTAGTATATAAAAAAAAACTTTTGTAAGCCGAAGTAATAGTAACTGTTAACTTGAATAGGAATTTTTTTAGCGTCCTCAGAGCCCAGAAATGGTGATGAGGCTGAGTCATCAGAGGTTGAGGTGCTGAGTGTAGGAGAGAGAGAGAGAGAGAGAGAGAGAGAGAGAGAGAGAGTGTGTGTGTGCTGCCTCTGTAGTGACTCTCCGCTGAAAGCTATTTTCGCTTTTACTCCTTTTTTTCGTGAAAGCGAAAAAGTAGTGTAAAGTGAACCTTCAAAATCTGGGATAGATTTTAATTAGTGCTCGGATGTTCGCCCCAACAGTCAATTATTCCCTGCACTTCCAGATCAATTCCCAGTGCAAAGAACCGTCTGTTTTTTCAAACACTAGCATAACATTTCTTAAATTCATAAATGAAGGCAGAATCTTACGTGCAACAATTCTACGTTGAGTATTAAATATGAAATAAAAAAAAGTGACCAGTTTCGCTTCAAGCCCTTGTAGAGCCCAACGCAGGAGAAAGTAGACCACTACATCTACCTAGGACAACGAATCTCCATGAAACCCTCAAAAGAAGAAGGAATCGAGCGAATAATTACTCTAGAATGGCAAGCATTCGGCAGAGTAAGCTCAACCTTCAAGAACAAGAAAATCCCATTAGTTCTTTACAGGATTGTGCGCAGCCAATGCATCCTCCTGATAGTCACGTGTGGAGCTGAAACACTTATCCTAACCTAGAGGCTGATCCTCAAACTGAGAATCCTGCAACATGCACATGAAAAAATCATGCTCGCATGGAGAGATCACAAGACAGCACAGTATACCAGGTGAAAAACAGGAGTCTGATATATCATAGAATCCATCAGAAAACTCAAATGGCAATGGGCTGGTCATGTTGCAAGAATGGCAGAAAACTGATGAACATCACGACTGACAACATAGATCCCCAGAGATAACATCTGTAACCAAGGCCGGAAGAATACAGAAAGAGAGATGAACTAGACTGATTCAGAAATTATTGGCTTCGTGGCGCACAAGATAAAGAGATCTGGCGAATCCTGGGAAAGGTCTGTGTTCAACAACGGACAATAAAAGACTAATAGCGATGATGAATCAGAATTTGATTGGCTCTTAACGCCTCTTGTGCTTCCTGTTACTCTTGGGGATCCTACAGTGGCCATAGCACCCTAAAGTAGTCGCTTGGTTCGCTAATGCATCGGACTGGCTCTGCAGGTATTTACTAATCTTAGCATAATCTGGCACAAGGCCTCACATGGGAGGAATCCTCAGATTATAGAAGTACAGGTTAATAAGACTAGCTTTCTAACCACGGTTCTTACGGCGATGTAGGAGGCGTTGATCACTTTTCAATTAAACGATGGTTTACAAGCGTCCGTCAAAGGTCCTGCTAGTTTTGGGTTAATGTCGTAATGAACCGAATTGCAAATTATTATAGACATAATGATCGATAGGCCTCGAAGCTTGATATTGATTTGCTATTTTTAATTTACTTTCAACCACGAATTAAAAACGGAACAAAAAAGTATTGATTTTAAAACAGAAAAAATAGGGTTTCGTGTTTCGAGAATCTTTTGTTAGAAAAAGGAAACGCTGCTTTTTTTCCCAACGCTCCTTCCGTTTGCTTCTGTTAATTTTCCTGCGCTTCTGCAGGAATGAGTTTCAATGTAGGACGTGTGCTCTATAGGAGATATGCATCCTGTGTGTAGGGATGTGCCCCTGTGTGAGGGTAGAGATGTGCCACTGACAATATGTTAAATGAACAAATGAATATTTACATTCGTTGTTTTTTTCTCTCCAGGAAATTGCTTCTATGTTCGGCAAAATATTTTTGAGGAGACAGAGTACACGCAAGCGCAAACACACACACACACACACACACACACACACGCGCACACACACACACACATGCGCGCACACACACACACACATATCTATCTATCTATCTATCTATCTATCTATCTATCTATATATATATATATATATATATATATATATATATATATATATATATATATATATATGAATTTGTAATTTATGGCTGAATTTGCAGTTTATTACTGCTGATAAATGGAGCCAACGTTTTCTTATCAGGATATTTTCGGCAATGAACGTCACTATTCGCTCAGAATATAGTAAATACAGAAGCAACCGGGTTAGCAGGTTATATGGATTTCGTGAGAAAAAGAGCAGATAATTCAAGCAGAAACGTTATTCAACGATTTTTACTCACTTCTTACCTACATCTTTGTAGACGATCAGGCAGTCAAATCAGTTTTTCTTCTCCAGCGTTTTGAATATATACCAGTGTTTCATCGCTTTTCGTAAATGCAACCAGCGATTGTTTACTTACCAAATCAGAGCTGCTTTTACAAGTAATCGATTATTTGTTAGTTGAAAGTACACCCCAAACCAAGAACGCAGTTAATGTATCGAAAAAAAACCCCAAAAATAGTTCTGGTTAGTTACTCAATAAAAACCACCATGCAACTAATATCTTTTTGGAACCTGCCGTGTTGGGAGTGATCAATACAAAAATGGAAAAAGGGGTGATCAATGAATAAGTTACCTCTCTTGCTTTTTGGTGGCAGGGATCGCTAAAAAGTTTTAATTTTCAAAAAAACAAAAAACAAAACAGGTGGACACCAAGGGGTCGATTTAGCATAAACCTACATTGCAAATTAAACCTTCACCAAAAAAAAAAAAATTAAACATACCTTTTTTTAAGATAAAATAGGGAGTGAATGTTCAGCCCTTTAGCTTCATTGGTGCGGCTTGTACGCATAATACACATAGAGCAAATCAGCCAGACCAGCTTAATAACTGAGAGAAACTTATATTGACAGTTTTGGTGACAGTTTTGGTTGACAGTTTCTACTAGAAAGCAAGAACCTTACCTTTGGTTTGGTGAATATACAGGTCAGCCATTAAAGCTAAAGCGAAAAATGAAAAAAGACATAGAATTATGATGGGAAAATACAAAATGAGAACGGGAAATAGAATTGATTTTCGTTTCGGTAATATTGGTTACGTACTTTTCAAATAATTAAGGTACGAAAAAACAAAAAACAGACTATTGTACAGTGTCGTGATTGGAAATATGCAAGAAGTATTTTTTGGCATTAGATCTATCGTTTACATTTTATGTATCTACTGAATATTAATGCAAAGTCTGAGGAGTTTATGTTGAGGCTGCTTGTGTTCACTCTTTCTCTAATGCCTTTGGTTAAAGCATGACTCCACGTCTCCCTTAACTATGGGTAAATTGCAGGGAAGTTGGATCCCTATGCTCTACAAAAGGTTTACGGGATTAATCAACCAATCCAATATTCTACGCGTGTGCAATTTGATTTCCATTGTCAAGCACCAGTCCGAGTTGAAGCTGTCTTTTTCTTCCTCCACGAAAATCGATCCAGACGTTCGGGTGTACCATCCTCGTTTTTCTTTTCCTCCTTCTGCTACTACTACTACTACCATGGATGTTGAACACATCGTTTAACTTATGGTTGGTGTTTGAAAATGACGCCTTTCACAGAAATGCAGTATTTACCCCCCCACGAGGTCAGAATGTGACACAAGGTCGGTTTAACGTAGCAGGGTGTCCCAAGCATACATATGAGCGAAGTCCAAAATTACCCAGTCTCTGCGACCATTAAGAGGACTTCTCTTGACCTTTCCCTCATAGTGCAATGGAAAGATCCTTCCCTGAAGTAAAGATATCCTGTGCAAGCCTTATTTATATCGTATCCCGCCTTGAGACAAGAACCTGACAGATACTACATTAGAACTCAGTCTGACGGCCGGGTTGTTGCACTCTAATCCATTCGCGGAACTGCAATAAAAGTTGGGCTCCAGAGTCGAAGTTGGTGTCCTAGAGTTTGTGTCGGAAGCAAATGTACAGTCAACAAATCCCAGTTCCAAAGCTTACAATGGTATCATAATACAACAATAATAGATCCCCATGAAGTCAGTCATATTTAGACATTTCCCATTAACCAACCCCTTTCAAGACAAACCTTTTAAGATGCTTAATGCCTGAATTAAATTTCTCCGTAGATTTCTAAAAGAGATCCACGGGACATTTATATCCCAGCAAGTTGTCACAGAAACCGCAGAATGTATATGCTCCAGAAGTCTCAAAAGGAAGCTAATTAAATATGTTCAAGCATTTCTCCATAACTTGAGATGGAAAACATTTTGTGCGTCAGTGTATATGACACAAGAAAGCCAGATGTTATTACTAACACATTTGTCATTTATGAAGGCGTTGAATAGTCGAGAAATAGGGGAGTTCAAGGTTTGATAGACCGACTTCGGTTGTAAGATATGAAAGATAAACGGACAAACAAATAAGAGAACAAACAAAACTGTCTGTTCAAAGATGTTTTTATTTAACAAATGCTAACAGTCGAAGAGAACATGTCATAAAATGTTTAACTACATGGCTCTTCAGTTACTTATTTTTTTTTTTTGGCTTATCAACAACTCATGTCATATACCACGGACTTTTTAGAGAGTTTTTTCGGAAGAAGGAGCTCTTTCTCGCCGTTTGTGCAGTCAACACGACACATTGGAGATCCATTCTACGACCTTCTTCGGGTGTGCTATCCGAATATGATGACGCTTGTAAGATAGGGTTTGGGTGTTTTCCTTTCCTTTCCTTGTTAGGAATGGATTTCTGATTCTTGTCTGTGGAGTAGCGAAGGCCACGTCAGGTTGAACTCTGCACTTGTCTGATTTATACACTCTGGCGACATGTACATGTATGCTGCTACTTGAGTATTTCTCAGTTGGTCAAGATTCACCATAGTTAACCTAGTCGAAATAGAAATTCAATTTTTTTTTGCCATTGATTTTTCCAGCTTCTAATCCATTTGTCTCTAGGACCTGCTAGGAATTATTATTATTATTTAAAAAAATGATAGAAAAACCGCTTTTCAAAGATTTTAACTCGGGGATTCTATTAGTAGTGTAATTCTAGTGGTAACGTAGACACTAATTTTCTGCCCGTTGAATTGAACTGAGGCCTCGAAATGTTTTTACTTCCCCTAGTTCATTTCGTTAAGTTGTGTTTTTTTTTTTTTTTTTTTTTAAATCACTCAGTTCAAGTAATTTTTACGCTCCCTTTAAAGTATTTTTTGGGGATGGGAAAAACAGGTCATTGGGGAGCCCAACAACCCCCAATAAAGCATAAAAGAAAAAAATACCATTAAAATATCAAAGAAGCCTAAATAGCAACTTTCTTCAGGGAAGTAATCGAATACTTCCAAGCCTCACTTTCATAAAGCAAACGGAAAGTAACGGTCCAGCTTACCATTAGAATGACATTTTGAATAGATATCCCCTGTAAACACCCGAAAAAAATCAATTTTTCTAAAAGAACAACAAATTACCAGGAATATTATAGGGTCTAATGGATTAAAAGCACAAAAAATTATGGGCGAAAAAATATTTTCCTAATTTTTTCGGTGAGGTTAGCTAAAGTGAATCTCAACCCAAAAATTAAATTGAGAACCTGAAGCCACTAAATGCGGCGAATGGTTCTATTTCTTTTTATGCGTGCGTGTATTTGTGTGTTTCACTGCCTCTGGCCATACTGTTTTGTCTACGGACTTGAAAATTAGCATCAGTACGCCACTTTCTTTTTGAGTTGGGGACTTAATCTTGCGAGTTTATCAATATCTAGATTATCAAGAATCTAGATGTATCTAGAATTCTTGTCTCTCTTTTAGATGTGGAAAAACGCCAATGATGTCATAAATAGAATTTATTCTAACCATATGTATTCTTCGATGGAAGTTTTTTTCACATGACTTTTAATCTTGACGCTGCGGTTGTTCAATAATTGACTTTGACGGTGTCATTGATTTTTTACTTTTATTTTCTCTCATTTGAATGATTTTATTCATACTATATTGTTCGCAGACTTTTACATAATTTTGATCATACTATGTTTTTCACAGATTTTCACTATATATTAAGCTTTTGGCGACCCTCATACTCAAATCTCTTTCGCCTGGTTATTCCTCCAAACTGCTCTTATCTGTTGAGCTACGTGAATCCCAAGTCAGCAACATATCAAATCTATTCTTTAAACCGAAACCTTCATTTTCTCCTATCTCCTGGTACCATATCAATTCTCGATTCAAAATGAAAGGAAATATTTGTTCAAATTGCATATACTTTTTGCAACCTCACTTTGAGCATTCTTGTAACTATAGATAAATGGGAAAGTGAAAACCAGTTTTAAAGAAGTAGAATTGATAATAAAAAAAACTAGGGCAGTGCCCACTCCAAAAGTGCACGTTTGGAAGGGGCTGGACTGCATGGTGTGTTTTTTTTCTCTCTGAACAACCCAATCGGTCTAAACTCTCTTGATTAAAAACTTTGATCAGCAAGGAGGGGGGGGGGTAATTCGACCAACCACCCCCTTACCAGCTAAGGCAGACAGGCACTGCCTTTACGAGTTCCGCAGGAAAAGTTGTTGGCACTCATTGAACTTGGGAGAATAAATCAACTCTTTGGAAGTCTTGACCCCTGATTCGGGTCCACCGACTGGATCTCGTCCAATTAAGTGAGCCAATAGCCGATTGAATTTCACGGCCGTCTTCTTGATTAGCTCGACGCTTTAAAAAATATTTTCATCTTATCGCATGGGCGTATGTGAACTCTTTGGTTAAAGGGAGCAGAGGGTTTGATTCAAATTTAACACAGATAAAAACAAAAGTACTAATTTCGAATAAAAAATTCCTCTTATCAATTGGTGATAAACATCACAAATCACATAACATGTAACTTTAAAGGAATATCGTTTTCTACCTTTCTTAGCAGCAGACGTATCAATTGTCCGAATTTTCCTTATTGTTCGGTACGAATTTGAGTGAACAATGGTCCTCCCCGTCTCTTTTGTCTTACATGCTTATATCTTATCGGAAACTTTAATCAAAGAATAGGGTGTTAAGTTGAAGTCCCGCAGTTGCAAATTGACCCCAGGTCGGTTAGTGAAGGGGGGGGGGGATTGCGTACAGCGATGTGAAGTGAAACACCACACGAGATCACTTATTTAAGAATAGAAAACTCGCTCAGATTTTTAGGTGCAGACGGTTGAAAATGGAACTGGCAGCTGGTGCTCACCTGGGGAAATTCTCGCGGGAAATCGAAAAATATCCGTTGACTGTACCCTGATATTGTATCTTGGAGATGGTTTTGGTCATGGTTGCCAAATTTATTATCAGGCTTACATGCAGGATTGAGTGGAAAACATCTGGAAACGTCTGGACAATTCATATATATATATATATATATATATATATATATATATATATATATATATATATATATATCGAAGAAATAATCTAGAAAATATATTACATAACATTAATTCAACAATCACTGCATGATTTGTCGAAATATGAACGACGAGACAAAAAACTGATGAAACAGGTCTGGTTGGTCACTCAATAGAAACTGTCACACCGCAAAAGTATTTTGGCAGCAGCCGATGTTTGGAGTGATGAATTGAAAAAAAAAAAAAATGGAAAATGGGATGAACAATAAATGAGTTACTTCTCTTGTCCTTTGTTGGGCTGTGATCATTAAAAAAGTCCGAATTAAAAAACAAAAAACAAAAAAACAACAAACAAACGAACGTGGACACTGCCAGACATAAACTATGGGCTAATTTAGCATAAATTTACATTGTAAATCGGATACCCCACCAAAAATCTATTTGTGGGGATGGGGGTAACAAGTGGCACATACTCACATAGATAACCAGCAAGACAGACGGACCCACCTGGGAACTGGAAAAACAGTTTGGTTGACAGTTTTCGTTGACGGTTTCTAACGATAATTACCTTGATTTAATGATGCTACTTATCTTTGTTTTCTTGATCAGCTAATTAGTCTACCAACATGCAAACCTTACTTCGTATCTCCTTGACTTTTAACAATTAATGCAATCATATTAATAAAATCTGTGGCACTTGCACAATGAATAAAAAACACTGCGTAAGAAATTAATTACATTTAAGGCCATTAAAAACAATTGAAAAGACTTCAATCACACAACCACTTATAAAGAAAATGCTTTGTTTTGTAAGTGCTATTAAAAGGAGTTAGCGTGTATCGTTGGATAAAAGTTGACTGTGAGTATAAAACGAATTCAGAAATGGGCATATCATTTCAGAAAATCGGCAAACTCAAGCATAATTTTGTCATAACGTTGTCATAAGAGTTATCTTCTCCTTGTGAATTCACCGTTTATGGCACATGGTCAGCAGTCAACGAAAAGTGGATTTCTTTCATCTTCAACGTCGTTTTCAAGCCGTAAAAGTGAAATTCTCATCAGTGGACAGATCTACTGGAAGAAATATTCAAAAATACACACTGTGTACTGCCTACATAGCATTTCATACAAAAGAACGGCAATGAATTGAGTTGAAAACACGGGCATTATCGCTTGTTAATATGCCTGTTGCCTATCGACGATTTATCTATACAGGCATAACTATTGCTCGTTTCCAACTGACATGAGTATAAGTCGAACTGCAGATTTTAGGCTAGTTTTTCATTAAATAACTCTTATATAAAAAATATTCGGTACCTTGGTTTTATTTGAAATCGGTCTATTGGTGGGTTTAGACTCTATTATTCTGAATTATAATATCGATATTTACTAATCTTAGCCAAGGTGCACAAGGCATCAAGAATGGAGCGATTTTATAATCATAACGTCTACAAGACTAAGTTGTTAACCGCTCTCGCTACTATAACAGTGAGACTTTGGAAGTTGCCACTGAAACATACACATTCATCTTTGGCACTGAACCATGAAATTATCCCAAATTAGGGCTGTGTCCGTTTTAAATGTAAATGTTTGGTCAGGCTTTACCGTGTGTGAAGAAAACTGCCATAATCTGTATTTTGAAGTAATTATCCGTCCGCCAAACGAAATAGGCTTTTCGAAGCTTTTCAAGTATTTCTCTTCAGTGTTTTCAATTTAGATATTTTGTAGAGAAATTTAGAAAATTCTAGAGATCGAAGTTAAGGAAGATATTTAATAGAAACTAAGGAGAAAGATCTATGATCTGATTTTTTAAAGATTTCTTGAGAACTCATCCTCGCTGCAGAACTGCTGCTTTGTATACTGACTAATATATCTGAGAGTGTCAACTCCGTACAATGGTCAGTTGTCGAGTAATCGCAGTGCATACGTACATAAGCATAGAAGCAAACAGAATTTTTTAATTTTTGTCGGATATGGAGATCTTGTCAAAATTATCTAAGAAATATACCTAAAACTTTATTTACTTAGCTATTTTTGACATCTGGATGCAACCAAAAACATCCAAAATCTTGATGAAAAAACATCTAAATTGGCAGCACTGGTTCCAGCCGTATTTCGTATGCAAACACATTTATGGAGACACGTTTGATATATGTGAACTCTCTTTATCTCTATGGAATTTGCACTTGTGCAGGTGTTCGCAAGAGGTACGCAATCATCAAATTCTCCCTAAAACAAATATATACAGCTGATGTGCATTCATTCTTCCTAATAAGGGTCAATGAGGTCAAATAGACAAGGTTTCACGCTGAAGGATGCGTCAATGAATCAACTCATTAGGTCTTAGATAAATAGATAGATTTACACAGTGGACAGGTTGGGGAAAGGAGAGCAATAGACTGTCATACTATGGGGAATGTTATCTATCTATTTCAGTCTGTTCATATCTATCTATCTATCTATCTATTTTTCTATCTATTAGAAACCGTCAACCAAAAACTGTCACCAACTGTGTCCACGTAGGTTTCTTCAGTTTTTAAGTTTGTCTGGTTGTTTTGGCTGGGTATGTGCACATGTATTGCGCATATAGGCCACACCAATGGCGGTAGAGGGATAAAAATGTCAACATTTATCCCTCAATATGTCTACATCCCCCCTTTTAAAAATGTTTTGAACCCTTTCCCTTCAATAGGTTTGGGATCAATTTTCAATGTGCCTTTATGCTGAATTGGTCACTTTGTTTGTGTCAGGCAGCATTTACGCTTGTTCTTTGGGATTTCTGACTTTTCAGCGATTACTGCTCAACAAAAGGTGAGAGAAGTAGCATTCATTTATCACCCTTTTTTTCCACATTTTTAATTGATCATCCCCACAAACCTTCTAACAAAAGGCATTGATCACATAAAGGTTTGTATTGAATCTTTGAATCTTTGAATCTATCTATCTATCTATCTAACTATCTGTGCATATATATATATATATATATATATATATATATATATATATATATATATATATATATATATATGTGAGTGTGTGTGTGTGTGTGTGTGTTACGTGGAAAACCATCCTGAATTTTCGTTTGCGAAGCCAAGCTATCATCAATGTAGTTTAACACGTGCTCTCGAGATGGCAGTGTTTGTATAATGTTTTGTTTTATAGACCACACACACACACACGAATGTATATATATATATATATATATATATATATATATATATATATATATATATGATTCAGGACCAAATGTTCAAGTCTAATCTTCAAAGTGAGAACATGTGCACAGACATATGCATTTACGCAAGAAGATCAAATTCATAACCTCAATAACGACCTACGTGACTAGCATTCAACCAATTGTAGTAAATAGTGGCTTACACGGGAGATCAAGCATTGCCAAGTCACCACAATACTCCAGGACTTTCCTCAGTATTCTACCTGATTTTAGTAGTTCAGTCGTCTGGATGTTCTTCATTCTTTCCCAGATGTTCAGTTTCTCCAGCTTCCGCTTTTCTTGGCTCTTCGGACCTGTTACCAGACTGCCAAATATAGTTGGGTACTACTGTCACTTTCAGGTTCCATAAATTTTTTCAGTTCTCTGACGCAGTCAAGATACTTATCTAGCTTTTCATTTTCCTTCTTGCTTTACCCTGTGGTCTGATGGGACAGCGAAAGCCTCTATGTGACACGTTATTTTCTCCTCGCTCACGACAACTGGATCAGATCTTCTGGTCTATTATTATTATGATTATTATTATCATTTTCATCATTATCATTAGCACCATGCGCCTACATGTTCATACCAGATGTCTGGTGATCATCACCGGAAATTGAGTGACAGCAAGTCTCGCCGAGTCTCCAGCCCTCCTCTTAGCATTTCAGCAATTCGCAGCAGCGGGTGTAAACTTGTCCACCGAAGATCCCGTTTCTTTCTTACGATTTTAGTCTGCTTTCAAATGTATGCTTTTCCCGAGGGGCATTAGTGCGTAGTAAAGATAAATAGTCACGACCAGAGTTAGAACTTAGGTCTCGATTCCATTATCCGTACCGTTACTGACTGCAATACCTAAATGATTTATCTATCTCTCAGTCTATAAGCACATATAAGCACACGTTGTCATAGACCAATTAGCGAACAGTAAAAACAATCTCCACTGAACTTATGAGAAACTTGAAGTCACAATTAAGCATGTGAATAAATAACTCAATCGGATGAACCCTTACCCCTCTCTGTTTACAGAGATGGTCAGTTCCGAATAAGTTGCCTGCAGGGGTCAGGGAAGATGGGGATGATACCTTGACCCTTAGACAAGTTTCAATACAAACTTCAACCGCTAATGAATGAAACATGCGTCCGGACTGAAAACATTCTAATAATAAAAAGATTTGCCTCCAAAGTCAATCAAGAGCATGAACAGGCGTATATACCATTGTTTCAATCTTTAGCACTTTTCAAGGGTGCTAAGATTTCGTGCACCAAGTAACCCTGAAAGCCTGTAACTCGTATGTTCCCTCATGTATGACTGAAATTGACAAGACAAGACAACTGTAAAATTCAAACACGCTATTGTTCTCTGGCTAGAGTCGCCTGCAGTGGTAGGATATATTTTTTTTGCTCAGTAAACGAACGCCTACAGTGTGCTAAAGTTTAAATGATAGAACCTCTATCAAGTCTTTGGCAGGCGATGTAGTTAGGAGTGTGGTTTACCAAAGTGCACACTCACTTAATCTTTTCTGTGTCAGCTGTCGTAGCATGACAGTGACGGCACATTTAACCACGATATCTGGTGATGTGACAGAGCCCAGGGAGAAGTGGATTTGTTCCTTTTTCTAGGGCATTAGGGCCAAATGAACATAAGCTCTCTCAGGCGGATTTCGAACTCGGTTCGCCGATTCTCTGCTTCGCACTTATAGCTGTTACGGCACTCCGTTGACTTAGTCCAAACTCGTTGTATTAAATAGAAATACATTTCAACATAGCAGTCTTTCTCAACCTTTCTAGACTGAACAGACCCTTGAAATAATTAGTATAACTCAAAGAACCTTTGCATAAAAGTATCATATATACAGCTAACGATATAGTGTGTTCAAAAATGTATTAGTTTTATAATCTAAAAGTAATTGACAGTATTCTACGATAGTTTTTTTTTATTAATCATTTGTTCATTTTAGTGAACATCCCAAGTTTCTCTGTTTACTTTACCTTTTATAAAATTGATGTTTTTTTTTGATAAAATTTACATACTTCAACATAAGTTTTAAATTTATTTTTTTATTTCTACTGATATTCGGACCATCCTCATCTTGGTTGTTTTTCATACAACGTTTCGTTACTTCCCCAAATCTACCAGATGATACCTGACGAAGGCCGTAGAGTGTAACGGCCGAAACGTTGTATGAAAAACAACCAAGATGAGAAAAAATTCCGAGATATAATAAGTTTTAAAATCTATCTTTAAACATCCTTGGCAAGTCCTATCAATCACTTTTCCCATCAAAGGGTCAGCAAGAAGGGGTTATTTCTGTCACAGAATTGGGATAAGTAAAAAAAAAAAATGTTAAAATATGATGTTAAAATTGTGAAGTTAGAAATTCCAAAACATGACATGTTTGAAATGAAAACTAAAAAGACTAACTTTAGGTAAGGCACTTGTTCATTCTTCATTTAAAAATGTCAAGATTGTTATCGTCGGAAACATATATAAAGGAGTTTATTCTACATCGCAGAGGTTCTTGAAAAGATGCTATTTGTGAGCATTTTTGCGTCGAGTTCTTTGTATACCTAAAAAGTATGGATGCGCCTTGATTGCAGACCAAATTTTGACTGAAAATTCCCGGACAGGAGGGACTTGGGAATGTAGTTAGTCTGAACACCTTCCATGGAAGAAACTGTAGACAAGAGCTAAACTTGCAACATTACGATGATGGGGCAGTGGTTGGAGTGTGGCAAAACCTCCATCACCCACTAGACCACGCCCTCGCTTCAGTACTCTGTCAAGCGTGGAGGGTTGCCTGTTGAGAGGCGTCTGTTCAGATGTGCACACAGTAGTTAATATTCGGATAGATTTGACTCTTATGTAGTGCTTTGGGTCAGAAGTCAAACAAAGCAAAATTACGAAACAACTGGTTTGAAATAAAGAAAAGACACAGTTTTATGAAGATAAAGAATCTGGATTAATGAAAATGAAGTTAACAAATTTATCAGCTATTTGATAAAAAGAGTGTACTAGTCAAGACAGTGCAATTTCTTATACCAATTTACTTATAAATTGTGAATCGTATCTATTTAGAGTGAAACTTATGCTTGATTTTTTTGCGGCAAAAACACTTGAAATTTTAGATAAACACATGAATTTTTTCTTTCACTGAAATGGGACAGTCAAGTGCCCTTTTTTTTAGGTATGTATAGAACTGTCTTGGAACTCCAAGCAACCTCTCAGGGAACCCTAGGGTTTTGCAGAACCCCTTATAAGAGAGACTGGAATAGAGTGTCATCCAAACACATTTCAACCCCTAATCCATTAGATCAGTGGTTTCCAAGCGGGGTTTCCTCACGGCGGGGATGTTAATAGTCCAAGTATGGAATAAGTCGTGATGAATATGTTTGGCTCAAGGATAGGGGGATGTCTGTTCCTACTAATGGAACCACGAATCGAAGAACTTGTAGCCAAAAAAAAAAAGGTCATGCTGCGGTGTTTATCAATTACGATAGCAGAATAATTAGCTTTTTTGTAATAAACTGGAATTTCGCAGGATATGTCGAATCATTTTCGCTTGCTTTATTCGAGTAACACATACACGACGACAGTTGTACAATTTTTAAATTAAACTAATTCTTATTATAAAGCTGTCTATTCAACAACTAATCAATACAAAAACAATTATTTGAAGTCATTCTTTGCAACCTAATTGAATGGAAGAATAGAAAACAGTTGGGAATAACCTTGAAAAAAGTTGGGAACCATTGCTTTGGATACATATATCTTTCTGAGAGTCCCTCGTGACCTATTCCGTACACTGCGTCCACTTATTGATACAAACCCTTAACTAACCGTTTGACCAGTGGGTGGGTATCATGGAGAGGCGGGTACCTCTTTGACTTCAGTGGGTGTTCACAGCTGCGAAGTCGCTCTCCAGCACTTGGGTGTCGAGTTGAATACATGTCAAAAAAACCTTGCCATGTGTTCCTGCTTAACCTGATACCGGCGGAGGAGGTTATAAATTTTCAGATCCCTTAGACCTAGGGTCGGCAATCTTTTTAGGAGGCGGGCCTGATTAAAATGTTTACAATGTCTGGCGAGCCAGAGCGAATCAAAAATGAAACTAGGATCATTTAGAAGATTATGGAAACAGCTTGTTTCTTTTTAATGACAGTTTTTCATTATAAGAGTACACATATACCTACATGAACTTCCATGTATTATCAATCAATGATAAGTATGAAAGGATTTTCTTTTTTGAATTCGTGAGTGTGTGTGTGTGTGGGGGGGGAATGTGGTCAAATTGTAGTTTAAATTTAGCCGAGTCAGCAGGAAAACATTGTGTTGAAGCATTTAAAGGACACGTGACAGTAATGGTGAGATCTAATATCGAAGGGAATTTTCAAGAAAATTTTTGAAACTTTGAACGAATTGTTTTATTTAAAAAAAATAAATCCTGGATCCATGCGAGTTAGACCCCTGAGCCTCAGACATAAGATAGGAACTTTTTGGTTAAGGGCTTGATTTGTGAGGAAATTCACACTGTTTTACCTATGTTCTTTTTTTTTGGTGGACTTGGCACTTCTTACTACCCTTAGCTCGTACGCATATGGCCTTTGATATTGGTACGATTCTTAGTGTAAACGTATCGTCGGCTTAAAACAATAGATATATATGTCTGTAGAAATAATTTCTGAACCATCAATAAAATCTCTGGCAACTGTTTCTTGTCCAGATATTCGTGTTAGGTTCTGTGAGTTTTCTTTATTTTCACGTCTTATTGGACGCACGAATAAACGCATTTGGCTGTTGACTTAACACCTATTTTACCCAAACGACCTCATTTTTTTATATATATAAGAAAAGACTGGACTGCCTAATGATTCAATAGCAACCGTCGTGTGACCAACGAACAACGATGCCGTGTTGGGGATGATCAGTTCAAAATTGGAAAAGGAGATGATAAATGAATAAGTTACCACTTTTGGCTTTTATTGGGCACTGATAACAAAAAAAATAGACCAAATTTCCAACAAACAAGCGTGAATGCTGCCAACTACAAACTGAGGGATCGATTTAGCTGAAACTTACATTGTGAATTGGATCCCAATGACCGTTACAAAGAGGAGGATTGAAAATGTTTTTCTAGACATAATAAGGAGTAAATGCTCAGATTTTCAGCCCTTGAACCCCATCGCTGCGTTGTGTACGTGCGATACATACATAGCCAGACCCAACTTAAAAACTGAAGAAACTTATATTGACAGTTTTGATGACAGTTTCTAGTATGGTCTTAAGTAGATAGATTGTAAGAAGAAGAAGAAGAAGAAGAAGAAGAAGAAGAAGAAGAAGAAGAAGAAGAAGAAGAAGAAAAAGAAGAAGAAGAAGAAGAAGAAGAAGAAGAAGGAGGAGGAGGAGGAGGAGGAGGTGGAGGAGTGAACCCAACTTTGCCTCTGTTGTCCATATACAGGAGAGTTAATTCTTGGTAAAACCAGTGTCTGGTAATTACGTGAGCAATAGCTGGAGAATTGCTGCTTTGTTGGAATTTTGGTCATGTGCTGAACAAAGCTGAATTTAGTATAAAAAGGCTGCTGCACCTATTGTGAACAAAAACACACACACGCACACATACATACAAACACACACACATATATGTATTGCACACACATATATATATATATATATATATATATATATATATATATATATATATATATATATATATATATACATATATGTATTTTGACAATTGGTGTAACAGCCTTTTCATATTAACTAAAGTTAGCTTTGTTCAGCACATGGCCCAAAACACAACAATAACATCATTTTTCCTACTATAGCTACAAGGTGAACATATGGGAGACAAAAAGACTGAAGTAAGTGTAAAAATGATTTTATTTCATTTTTCTAAATCGCTACTGCCTTCGACCCATTATATATATATATATATATATATATATATATATATATATATATATATATATATATATATATGAAAGAGAAAGAGATAGATAGATAGGTAGATAGATAGATAGATTGATAGATAGATAGAAAGAGATTTTTCCTTCCCATCTTATATGGTGTGTGTTTCAGTTTGTGTTCCACCACTATTGTCTCATACAAATTTATTTCATGTCACCTACACACACGCACACACATACACAT
>OY735222.1:5754124-5804124 GCA_963457665.1 Thysanoteuthis rhombus | reverse complement strand
TGAAACTTTAGCTTTCCACCTTCTCCTACACCACCATCTCTTTCCTCAGTCCTTAATACACCCAACTGCAGCGTTATTAGGCATAACTTCTGAGCGAAAAAGAGCTAAAAATATAGGCCCAATCCCGACCAACGTCATTCTTACACCCACCTTTGTCTCTCCTTTAATAACCCTAAATCTCACCAGTTTCCTCCATCAATGATGCACACTTTTGACTTATCTGTTATATTTTTCTGCTTCCTTCAATCGGCTTTCAGTTATAACATATTAGGAAGGTTTTGTAGTTAAGTAAGAGGGTAGGAAGAGAGAGGACAGAAAAAGTCGAAGAGTCAGAGAAGAAGGATGTCAGAAAAGAAAGTTAGGTATTTTATTGTTCAGGAAGATTTTTGCATATGGAGCTAATCTATTTGCATAACATTTGCGTGAAAAAAAATAGCTGACAGACAACGAAGATTAGAAGGGATAAGGAAGAGCATGAGCGAATACTGATAAAAGATGAAAAAGAGCAGAAACATAGGATAATGGATAATCTTTGTTCTCAAATCTAATCATGGTATCATTACTGCACAAGGTGCTATCCAAAGTTCAGAGAACTTAAGGCACAAAATATAGCTTCCTCAAAGAGAAAAAGATTGGAAAAATGTTCTTTAATTCTCGATGGAGTGATTTCGGAAGATATATGAAATGTTCGGCGAGACACGGAAAACAGTAAGTAAGTTGACTTATGAATAAACTGATTCATCTATTCAAATTCTCCGATCTTATGGACAGCACATCAGAGTCGAACTCTTAGAGTAAACACTCGTCGTAATGCCCTTGGGGTAGGTATCAATACATCTCCACCCAGCTTTGGGTAAATAGCTGGGTGGGCTGGACTTGGGTAGACAACTAGTCCAAGGGAAGAATCACTGATTCCTAACCAGGCAGAGGGGTTCCCCTTAAGGCAAATGGATGCAAATTTTGACGTCCTTTCAGCATCTTCAGTAGGCAAGCTGATGTGAATAGCATAACTCTCCGCTTTCCTCTGGACTACATCAGCTGCTGGGAAGACGTCAAAATCGGTATCCAACCGTCTTCTGGCAAAATTGAAATTCCGAACAGCTTTTTCCTTTGTCGAGCTTCGTTCAGCGGAAGTTTTTTTTTTGTGGCCATCGTGGTTGTCACCATGACGTTAATGACGGAAGTGGCTTTCGTGGTCTTTTTTTTTTGTGGTGAATATTTGAATTTGCAGCGGAGCTTGTTAGTGTATGCGTTCGCCTAATTAATAAGACAGAATTCTTTCTTAGACAATGGAACGACACTGAAGTGACCTTTCCATTAATGTCGTTGCCACAACCACAACAGCCACCACAAAAAAGAAAGAAAGAAACAAAAAAAAACAAAAACAAAACAAAAAACAAAAACAAAAAACAAGATGATTTCCCCAAATGACTGCAACAAAGCTATTTGGGATCTCAACTCCGTGAAAAAAAGAATTGTAACAAGAAAACTTAGATAGCACTCAGAGAGCACATACCAAAGTCATACACTAACTAAAAACTGAATTAAAATCATCCCATATATAGTAACGATAAGCGGTGGGGTAGTACGCTTCGATTTTCCCTATTTTGAGGATTTGTTTACCTGTTCTTTATAAATGAAAACTACTTCTAAACTGAATAAAAAATCCTGGATCTGTGCCCAAATGTAAACATATTTTTCTTTGGCCATAGCTCACGCTTCCATGAAATCTTGTCGAAATTAATTGAGAAGTTTTGGAGATATTGAGCGAAGAAACTGACGGATAGACATTAGTGAATACATACACCTCTTCCAACTTCTTCTAGATGTATATAATAGAGCCTGAACCCCCTCCCTACAAGAAAACAGCTACAAACAAATCCCAAAACCCACTTGCGTAATTAACGTCATGGTAGCGACCACAACGGCCGCCACAATAGAAAAAAATCCCCAAAGAGTATTACAAAGCAAAAAGCTGCTTGGAATTCCAACTTTGCAAAACAAACAGAAACAAATAAGTAAAATAATGAATTTAAGAAAAAAAACCCATCCCTTATCGAAATATCCATTATCTTTCTGTCAGTAAAGACATCTGCTTCTCTTTGCAAGAAGGAAAACTGTCCATTTCATCCGGTTATGGCTGTTCTTGCAGTTGCTCTAGTGTTTTTTCTTTCTTTTTACCTCAGGAAAATGGAAGTCTGTTTAAGGTTTCATATTTCTAGGATAATCCTTTCACGTCAAGCCTAATTTGTTCCTCTTGGTCGCATAAACGGCTTCCAGAAATATACTAACAAACACACACACGTGTGTACGACTGCACACACACATATACGTGCACACGCACACACGTTCACTGAGGAGATATATGCTATAATAGATTCCCTACCGTTGTAAAAACGTTATGATGTACACAAACCTAATGAAATAAAGTAATAGTAAATTTTTACGGAAAGAAATACATTAAAAACATTAGAAGTATTTTATTAGTATAAATTAAGATATTATTCGAATTATTACTAATTTTACCTCCATAAATTGAATGATTTGAATATTGCTAATTCTACTAACATTTTACCTATGACTTTTTTTCTTAGCCAGAAAATGACCAGTTTATCTTCAGGGTGGACGTTCGCATCAGCGGTAATTTGTATATCTGTTTGCCTTAGCGTGACAGAAACTGCTCATCCGTTCAACCAACCAACCAACAAACAAAAAACGTGACAATGGCTTTTATATAATAATGACTTTTCCTATGACGCTTCATCCTACCACAAATTAACAGTTGACTTTTTCCATGACCTTTTTTCCTATGTCGTTTCTTCAGTCACTGTTGAATAAAAGGTAGGCTGCCGTTGAGATCTGGTTATTAAATTGGTCTCGTGGACTATTGATCAAAAGTTCAACGCTCAATGGGTACTCCATCCTTATAGTCTTGTGCCAGACCAAGTGAATATATAATCAGACGCTTTGTAATATTCAGCAGGCAACCTTTGGAGGACTTCGCTCGTGAATTCCATGCTCATTGAGCGCATTGCCTCATGCTAGATCGAAATATCTGGCAATGAGAGCAGGAACAATTGGATTCATGCCATTCCCAAGAACATTAGTGCGAAGTGAACATGAGCAGCTTGAGCCGAAATTCGAATTCAGTTTGATGTTTCCGTTGTCTATTCCGAAGACCTTTAAGCACAGACACACACACACACACACACATACACACACATACACACATACGTGTGTGTGCTTGTATGTGCGTGCATGTGTGTGAGTATAATAATGGATAATGATATCCGATAAGATATGGATTTGGAAAATCTTTAAAACGGTCATTTGTTTATTAGAGATTATGTGTTTCGCAAGTTCATAGCTTTTTCGAATCAATTTTAAAAATGGAGATACAGTTTTTTGATTGCCTTGGTATTTGTGCACGGTAATTATTGCCCGTTGTTATAGAGATATTTTAAATTTTGGAATCTTAACCTGTGTCTATTTTATCGTTGTTTTCCATTGATATTCTATTTTGTTTCAATATCAGTCTTGCTAGACGCGAAGACACGTAAACACATCCGGGTCTCAGTTTGATTTTATCGCATTCGGATATAAACGTCGATTAACGGAGAATAATCTAGCGAAACGCATCGAAAAGAAAATCAGAAAAAATACTATCTGAAAGATTTTCCAATTAGTCATTATATATATATATATATATATATATATATATATATATATATATATATATATATATATATATATATATATAATTGGAATCTGGTGGCATCAGGAATATGCAACAGTTTAAGTAACTGGACGGAATTTTGTTAGCATTAAGAAGTCGTTAAAATATTTGTAGCCTTGCTTGGCATTTCTTGTGTGACTAACAAGGTTGAGTTTGTGGATCAATTTAGGACGTCATTTGGGCACTAATCAAATCAGATAGATTAATGAGAACATTAATGATATTTATGAATATTTATATATTTATGGACGGGAAAAGGTTGGATATTGTAAGAAGTACACCATGTATAAAGAAAGGAAGGGTCAGTTGCTAAAATACAATTCACGCATGTACACACACATACATGTAGACTCATGCTCATTCTCACACATTATACCAACCCCCTCTCTCTTCCCTCTCTCTCCCTATATATATATATATATATATATATATAGAGAGAGAGAGAGAGAGAGAGAGGGAGAGATTATCTATCTACGCTCTATTTTGATATATTGAATTCTATCTCCAAGGATGAAGCAACACTTAAAACAATGTGTGTGTGTGTGTGTGTGTGTGTGTGTGTGTGTGTGTGTGTGTGTGTGTGTGTGTGTGTGTGTAATTGCCTGCCAGGCTTATCTCATCCTGATACAGAACTAAAAATGAAAGTTGGAAGAATATATTGCGTCACACTTCGAGCTGAGTAAAGTGAGGCTTGTATATATTTGAAATCCAGGCTTCTATCATGTATCATACTCCCATCAGTCGTGTTGCTGGAAGATGGTCTATCAAACACTTCAATCTTAAATGCTTCATTTTCTTGGTTAACCAAAAGATATCGTTTACTCATAAGAACATATTGATTTTTAAATGCCTCATCACCAAATCTATTGCACCACATAAATTCTTGTAGGTTTTCCTTTGAAACGTTGCACTTACAGCCCTGCGTCTCAACTCTGGACTTTAGCTTATTCCAATATGACTCGATAGTTTGTGCATTCATTCCATCTAATGGGTTGATAAAATTCATTGAATGATTGGCGGTTTTGTGTCGAAGTCTGATGCCTCAAATGTTTAGAGGGATCACTTTAACATCCTTCATTCTAAAAGGGATCACTTCAGCATTGTCCAAAGCTAGTCTAGGGGGAAAGGGTTCAAGTGATCCACTGATTGGTGTCAGTAAGTGTGTATATTTGTCTTCAATTAAACAGAACGATCGAGAATAAGCATCGAACTGGACGCACATGAAATCGTATTGTAATGGCTCTTGACTCACGCATGCGCAAAAACACCGAAGCATAGAATTCAACACTTGATAATAAAAAGTTGAGTTGAAAAAAGAGCGAATGAATTTGACGGAAAATACCCAAAATATTTGGCAGATAAATCGCTGAAAGATGCCAAAATTAATTGCTCGTTATTTTCTCTGGCCCTTCACCAAATCAACCCATTTCTTTCCAAAATCTTGACCTCTGATTTCTCAACCCCCATGTATCACTTATCAAAACTTAATTGTTGTCTGTCACTATTTCACAAACAGTTATAAAAAGCCACTCAATTAGAAAACGCACTGGTGTTCTAGCTGTGACTTTTTTGATGGAAAGGTTCTTCCTTTACACTCATTACATTCCGGAACCAAATATAGAAATTATTCGGATATTTTTTGTTTCATTATCAAATAAGAAAATGAATGTCTTATGTACTGGAACATGATGTATATATCTATGATTGAAAAAAAATCTCTGCGTAGGGGAACGCGTATGTGTATGCACTGCGATTACTCGACAGCTGACCGTTTTGCGAAGTTGATACTCACCAGATACATCAGCTAGCACACCAGGCATTGTCCGCTGTTTTGAGCACTAACTTCAGCATGTTCAACGTTTTGGAACAGAACAATTGGTGGCGCTTTTTATGACATCAACTCCATATATTCTGATTTATGCTACGCAGTTAACTTTCAGGGGTTGAAAATATAAAACAGCATTGCCAACATCCCATTTTATGAAGTGTTGCAATAAATAGATTCTTGTTTGATAAGGTCGGATACGTTGCGTTCAGCTATTTGCACACGTAATTCGAACCACAGCAATTCAAGCTTTTTGCACAGCGTTGGGTTGTTTATTTTATTAAGCGCAAATTAGTGCGTTTCATTTAACAATTTGGCTCAGTTAACTCAATCAAGACGGACCAAAGATGCTTAATATATTAAATGCAAATGATGAAAATTTTGTTCATTGCACTTTTATGGATTACACAACAAAATTTCTATTTTATTGAGATCGACGGCAACTCATTTCAATCAGTGAATAAGGACTTTTATCTCGTACTGTTGCTGTGGTTATCTAACAACAGTCAAGGTCCTTTCTCTAAAAGAGATCTATGGGGCATGTATGGCTGATCAATCATAGAAATCTGGGGATATATAAATCCCAGGAGTCTTCAAAGGTTCAAATTATTTCAATCATGAACACATATATTGAAGACGCCTTACTTAGATGGTTGTGGTGACCACTCAGTAATATAGTGTGGTTGATCCTCATTGAGTACTCTGCAATCGTGGATTTGTGCCTGGCTGAAAAAGCTTAGTAATTATTTATCAGCTCAAATCTTCAGAATAAAGAATCTGTTGAACGTTAAAGTTTTATCATTTAGAGAGAGAGAGAGAGAGAGAGAGAGAGAGAGAGAGAGAGAGAGAGAGAGAGAGAGAGAGAGAGAGAGAGAGAGAGAGAGAGAGAGAGAGAGAGAGGGGGGTTGTAAACAAACTGAAATATATAAATATATATGAGCATACTGAGATAGATCGATAGATAGATGGATAAATAAATATCAACATATTGGGACAGATAAATGAATAAAAAAGATAAATCATGATGGATTGATGTAAACACTGAAATTGATAGATAGATAGATAGATTGATAGATAGATAGATAGAATTTGATCTTTGGATCGGCAATATCGCTAGCAAATTTATTTCTGAAAACTTTTTTTACAGTTCGACTCAACTTTTTCTGTGCCTAACGATAGCGTCATATGTAAATAGTTTGCTCACAAATTGTTTTAAAGTAGTTTACGTTACTTGAAATAATACAGAGTCAACATCGTTCTTCTATCGTTTGCACATTAACTTTCCCAAGATGATTCGAATCGTATGATTTTAACGATTGAAACACCAGACGAATTTGTATGACGTTTTGATTTGTACTTCCCCTCTCTTCGCTCGATAACTTTTCTGTCAGGTATGACATCAGACATAATTTATGGTCGAATTGCGTAAAACGTGCTGCCCGACCCGAAAGAGAAGCAGCACTCAAAAATATCCATTGAAAAAATTTGACTGAAGAAAAGAAGGAAAAAAGTCGGAGAAAAAGAAAGTGGACAGGTGACGACATTTCACATTTGTCATTGAAACTGTCAACTTTAATGAAGGACCTTGCCAGCATTTTTTTTCCTAGTATCTGTATACAGAGGCATCAAAACGAAAACGGTGTGAAAACACAAGCAACAACTTATAAAAAAATCATTGTTTAATTCATTATTTTGTCAGTATTTATTCTGCGGAAGAAAAAAATCGAAAATGAAGTGAAATAAATCGGCAATGATATAAAAATTAATTAGAGAATTCCGTTCTCGTTGATTTATTTTTTGACGAAACCTTTCAGAACGGGTTTCTTAGTCATCCTTTGGAATCCGCCTTGCTAAGTTAAACCCTCAAAATACGCGAATTATTTTTCATCCACCTTCCGTATTTTGACTCTGAAATCTAACAGTCTAGACATAACTGTTTTCTTGCACTTCTTTCTCGTTGAGTCCCTGTTGAATCAGCGATGAAACAGAATTAATTCTTCGTTTGCCTCTTGATAATTACGATTAAGACGATTCAGAGAATGACCTCAAACGATGCATGAAGCGCTGAAAGAGTTGCTTATCATCTGAGCTGGAGAAGAAGAAAAGGGGCAACGCTGTGAAATCAGAGCTCCAACCAGTTGCCACACATTTTCCTGCAGTCAATGTTGACGAAGACTTGCCTGCCCTGTGTGAGTCTCGTCAGCCGCTGCAGCATATTTTCTGTTTTTTTTGATAATTTAAAAAATAGCAACTGAATAGGGTGAAATACGAATTTCTTTTTTGATTTGAGAAAAAAACATCAGTTTTATTCGTGAAAAATCAGAGGTTCCTATATTTGATTCCTATTCCAAAAACAGCAACAGTAGTAGTGATTTATACGCAAACACACTGACACATCAAAAGCTGCACATGAACACACAGACACAAGATATTGTTCCCCTCTTTTTGTTGGCCCTTGCGTTACAGTACCAACCAACAGATAAAAAAGCTACAATAGTTTTTTCTATTATGATATATATATATATATATATATATATATATATATATATATATATATATATATATATATATATATATATTGTGTGTGTGTGTGTGACTGTGTGTACGAACTCCGTACCAAATCGAATATACACCTAAAATATTTACACTTGTAGAGTCATTCAACCTTGACAGATATTTCAACGTACTTCCCCGTATTCTCGACACAAACAACCTCTGCTCTGTCAACACGTCATAATTGTTTGACACTATTTCATCGCCAACTGCTTTTTCTTGCTCACTGCTTTTTCAATCTGACTTTTTCACGAACAATTAAATATTTTCAACATCATTTCTTCTCAGGCTTTTACTTAAGTCACTCCAGCGCAAAGAAAAAGTCATTATCCATCTCATTTGATGAGCAATCTAGGTACATGTCACGCAGAAAAATGGTGGGTTTGGGGGGGATTAATCGCTCTTGTGCACTCTCTGTCTTTATTTTTCCATTTTCATGACGTGAGTCACGTGCGAAGACTGCGGCTTTCTGGTTGGATACTGTGAAGCCGAGCGTTACGGTTACGCCCTCTATTGGCAAAATGGAAATCATCAAGGCAGATAATTCTTTTCCGATGAAGATGGAAAGTGAAAGAAACATTTTCGATTGAACTTGTTATTACATTTTAATTGACCCGCTGCCCCCCCTCTACTGAACCCCTCTTCTGGAATTCGTTGGAAGCTCTAAACGACGGTCTCTTTCTTTCTCTATCTTCGGATTGATTGATTCTTTCTTTCTTTCGTTCTTTGTCTTCTTTCTATCCTCCTTTTTCTTTCTTGATCAATTTTTCCCCACCTTCGAACTGATTGGTTATTTCTTTCTTTCTTTCTTTCTTTCTTTCTTTCTTTCTTTCTCATCAATTCATGCTTTTTTCTTCCTTTCTTTTACCTGATTAATTCTTTCCTTCACATTTTCTTTCCTCCTTTATGTTTCTTTCAATTAAATCTATTGCTTTTTTTTTCTCTTGATCGAAAATTTTTCTTTCCTTTGTCCTTACAAAAGCACTTTCTTATTTGTACTTTTCTTTTTATATGTATGTATACATAAATATATAAATGTTTATTTCTTTCTTGTCTTTCTTTCCTTTCTTTCTTTTCTCTCTCTTTACTTATTTCTTCTTCCCTTTCTCTGTTTTGCCTTCTGATTTTTCTCTTCTGGCTTTATTCTTTCTCGATTCATTCTTTCCTTTTTTCTTCTTTCCTCTCCGATTTATTCTTCCTTTGTCTTCTGATTGATGCTCTCTTTGTCTCGCTCTTCCTCTCTTTTCATCCTTTCTTATAAGAGCATTTTCTTTCTTTTTTTGTGTCGTCTGATCTTTTCTTTCTTTCCTTCTTTCTTTCTTTCTTTCTGTTTCCACTGATTCTTTCTTTCTTTTCTTTCTTTCTGTGTCCACTGATTCTTTCTTTTTTTCTTTTCTTTTCTTTCTTCCTGTGTCCACTGATTCTTTCTTTCTTTCTTTCTTTCTTTCTTTCTTTCTTTCTTTCTTTCTTTGTCCTCCGATTCTTTCTTTCTTTTCTTTCTTTCTGTGTCCACTGATTCTCTCTTTCTTTCTGTGTCCACTGATTTTTTCTTTCTTTCTTTCTTTCTTTCTTTCTTTCTTTCTTTCTTTCTGTCAACTTTTTCAGTTCCTCCTTTAGGATCTGGGATTTTCTCCCTTGCAATCTGTAACTGCTTTTGTGCCGTGGTTTTGCCAATTTCATTTTTTCGATTTGGATGAACAGTAACATGTTGACATCTCACGTATCGTTCTCTTAATGCTTGATTTTCACTCCCCAAGCTAAATGCCCTGCTCTTGTGTGTTCGTGTGTTGCCCTGTGTGTCCGTGCATGCACGAGCGTATGCGTATGTGTATGTATCTATTCCGTGAATATGCATTGTGTGCAAATGTGTGTGTCGTGTGCGTGTGTTTATGCGAGGTCACGTAGACGTCAGTAGGGCTTCCACCATTTCATGTAATTTCGGTAATTTTATGCGATTGCGCATGTTTTTCTAAACGTTGACACAAAGTTTTCAATGTTTGGCATTATTTATCTTATCTTGCAAACATGTCTTATTATTATGATTCCTGTTTTTTTTCCTCCTCTCTTCCTTTCTGCCTTCTGCCCTCGCTTCCTTCCATCCACCCTCGCTTCCTTCCTTCAGCCCTTGCTTCCTTCCATCCACCCTCACTTCCTCCCTTCAGCCCTCATTTCCTTCCTTCAACCCTCACTTTTTTCCTTCCTTTCTTTTCCCCCCTTCTTTCTTCGATTCAATCCAAATTAGTGCCAACTGTTGTTTTCGCATTAGGGAATGCCAAAACAACGGTTGGCACAAATGAATTCTTATCAAAGAAATTAAGCCAATGTGTTTTTATCTTTGCATTCTACAATCACATAAAGCCAATTTCATCATATTCAATTACCAATTAAAAAAAAGACCTTGCTTCTGGACGTATTACTTGTCTGAAAGAAAACCAGTAAACTCAAAATAGGCAATATGGCTTTCTAAACCTTAGCGACCTCAGTTGAATTCTCTCTCTCCCACACAAATATATATGTTATAAAGAAATGGACGTTTGATCCAATAGAATGATTGCGTCATATCATATTGAAATTGTATTTGGAAGGATCTCCGGTTGTTACACGGTGAAAGTCTCATTCGGCCTAAACAGCGTAAATTGAACAAACAATTAAGGGAAATGGGGCTGTTGCAGGAATAACAGGATATCATTTCGAATAGTGTTTCAGTTTGATATAAGACAAATATATATAAATAAAATTAGCATGCTAGTTGGCTGAAGTTCTTGCGTATTTCTCATTTGTGTCAGCGGCCGATGTTCGAATCCAGCTAAAATGCCAAGGAATCGAATGTTGATTTTCAAGTGAGGTAGACTCTCCACACTTGGAGTACTGATTCAACACAATCTTTCTACACCACATTATTGGATCTGTGCCGAACTAGGTCAGAATTAATGAATGCCAATAGAGAAATGATTATCTTGTCTCAGTGTGGCAGATTTTGTGAATAATCCTCCGTCATTCTCGATCAAATAATGATGAAGCCTTATGAAGGATCAAGTAATCTTCTGTTATTTCGCCATTGTAGAGTCATTGGATATACGCACGAGAAAACATGAGATTTGCCTACGATAAAACGCGAGATCTCCTGTAAATGTTTATCTATTAACTGTATCAATGTCATTCATGTTTTCCCTGAACGTCCATGTTCGCACCTTACATGATAAAATATGCTACACATCTTGGTACAAATTAAATTACGGTATGAATTTCAAGAGAGGCCGTGGAGAGAATCTGTTGTCTTTCCGTAGTAGAAACCATCAAAGTAAACTGTGACCAAATCTGTGAACACAAGTTTCTTCACTTTTCTCTGATAATATTTTGTCACTTAAAAAATCTTATCTGTTAATTTGTTTTCCCAAAAAGCTTTTGAAATGAGCAAAAAAAGCAAAACATTTGACCATTTGAAACTGTATTTTATCATATTTAACTACAAAGGATATAAGTTACGTCTAATGTTTAAGGTATGTGTTTAGTGTTAGGATTGGTTTTTAGGATTGGGTTTAGGGTTAGTATTAGGTTTTAGGTTAGGGTTAAGGGTAAAGGTTATAAGTCAATTACCGAGCAAGCAGCAAATATGTCATTATCGCGATGGTAGTTTCGCCAGAGAAAAATAGTTTACGCCGACCATTTGTTTTGAACTTAACGCAGAGAAGATATCAGTCGCCTACTAGTCTTGAATTTTCTGGCACAGGGCCACAATTGTGTAGGTTTATAAACTTCACTCTATAGCAGGCTCTCACGAGCTGTACAATTTTGTATTTAGTAGGTTCAAATAAATTGTGTCACTGGTCTCACAAATTAAGGGCTCTATTGCTTGTTGAGGACGCATAGTGCTGACCACTTAAGGGTCTTATTTCGTTCGTGGTATCGCATTGAGGTTGTACGTGGGTGCCAACACTGACCTGAATGCTTTCCTACGCACAAGCGAGTTAAGTGTTATTTCAGATTTCAAAACCTTTTTTTTTACCGAGTAATTAGAAGGCTGTCCACAGAGAAGGTGACCACTAAAGTCAATTCATTGCAAAGACACCAGTTGCTACTTATGCGAAAGGCCAAGAAGTCTTCGGATTAGGAGTAGTATTCCTACTACGATATACGATATGTACTCGACTCTTTAAGAAGTCAATATAGAGCATTTGGAGAAAGAAAGGAATGTATTTGGTTGTTACGTATGAAATGTCGTTTTTTAATAACAAGAAAAAGGGTGATATAAACAACATACATCAGAAATATTTCGATTTTGTTACTTTTACCGTTGTAAAATGGCCACCGTTCTAGCTGCAAGTTTAGTATTTTCAGTGTTTGTGGTTAGTATTTTTAGCAAACCGCAAATTGACCCCCAACTTAAAGCCAATTTGGGGGGGGGCGGGGTGAGGTCAAAGGTATATTTAAAAAAAAAAAGTTTTCAGCCCTCTAGCTTCATTAGCGCAGTCTATATGCGTAATACGTAAATATTCCGACCAACTTAGAAACTGAAGAAACCTACGTTCATGCAGACAGTTTTGGTTGACTGTTTCTAAAAGAATCTCGGAATAACGAGTCACTAAAATGAAAACCGCTGAAAGTTCCCGACGCGTCTAAATGGCGTGAAATTGCTGGCTAATAAACTTGGTAAACATTAAAAGAAAAAAAAGAAAAGATCCGACAAAGTGACTAATTTCAAGACAAGATTACGTTAGACGACTCATTTAGAATTACATAACAGTCGACATGTGACACTGTAACGTTAGAATGACGTCAAAGTTACGTCACGTTGGTGCCTAATATTTTGGCAAACGTTACACAAGGGCTTGACATCAAAACAAACTTTCATTCATTCATTCATTCATTCATTCATCTGGATTCGAGATTGATCCCAGTGGACTTCGCAGCTTTTGCTGGAAGTCGGATTATTGTTACCAGAAGTATACAGGCTGCCCCGAAGTAGCCGTCTCTTTTGAAAGATAATAGAAATTAAAGAATTAATTATCAGACATAAATATGCAGGGTGTCCATAAAATAAGGGGATATTTTAGTGAAAATTATAGTACCATTAGTAATCAGTGATTTCCCTTATTTTCAACACTTTTCTACCGTCAAACCATTAAGAGGAGATTTATACTACACATACCCCTTATCTTAACAATGCTTGTATTTATTCCTGGCCCCAATAACAAATTTCTTTCACATATTTTGGGAAAAGTTCAGCACCTGTTGAGCTTCCCTCATTTTAGGGGGTTACTTTTGGGAGTGATGTACCACTAGCTTGTGTGCTATTGTTTATAACCCCTGTCACATTGCCTGATGAGTTAGTCGTGGAAGACGGAAGGCTTGAGGACAACCCTACACCAACCACTGCAGAGAGCTTCGATAATCGGGCATCGAAAGACGGATGATTCATCACTCTCCTGCTGCTCTGAACAACACCTGATCGTCTCGGATTTTATTCATGACATCGGACTCTGACTGAGCCAAAATAATGCTGGTGATTGTCTGTGCAACCCTTCCAGCACTGAAATCACCTCTCCTGCGCCAGAATAGAAGACATCATAGTCGATGTGGTGGACGCAGGTCAACGGCGTGCGTTGTGTCAAGTAAATCGTCATGCTCAATACTTTTCAATAGTCAAATAGGCTTAGCAACGTGTTCACATTATTTATATAATATAATATATATTTTGTTTGTTAACTGTCAATGATTTTTTGCATTAAACCCTGGACACTGACAACGCTTCCCTTTCTAATTTTCAACGTTCTGTCGTAAAATCATTGGCAATGTTTTTACATTATATTTATAATATCTTTATTCTATCAGTAATTGAATACAATGCCGTATAAAAATATATTCAAACCTGAGATTCTTAGCTGATGTTAATATCTTTGAATTCGGAAGAGACTGATCACGGAAACGCCTGACAATTTAGAAATTTTGATCTTCAAGCTAATAGATAACAGCATTTTCTTGTAAATGCAAAATCGCTGGTAGACCTTTTCTGAAACAGTTATCTTATTATCAGTGACCCTCAATGACGTCAATGGATATTGAGTCAAAGACAATAAAAGGGGTCGGATGACTTTGGAAGTTTAAGGTCACGACATCAGTTTAGGTTTAGGGTCAGGATTTTCAGTCAGCTGTCATGTTGTGCACCGGTCATGTCTCGAAAGGAATGTACTGATAGGAACTATGGATGAATTAATATTTAAATCCCAACTTCTTTTCCGACTGCAGATGATTAACTGCGACTTCTATATTTTACATATAGTAAATAAAAAAATGTATATGAAGATGGCTGCAGGGTACAACGGCCGAAACGTTGTGTTGAAAAAAATGAACCAATATGAAGACTAAAGTCTGCAAGAAAATTTCCATAATAATCTTATATCAGTTAATTTCTTTGATTATTTCTAATATTCTAATTAAAACAAGTATTGAATGACGGCACTAGATTTTTTTTATTTCGGAAAAGTTTGAAACCTTGTAGTCACCTTATTATGACTGAGTTACCTCTGCCAACTAAGTCGGGAGAGGTATATGTATTCACTTGCGTTTGCCTGTTTGTAAAAGTTCTCAATGGATTTCAAGGAAATTTCATGGAAGGGAAAAGTGGATTCATGCCTTCATATTGTGGTAGGTGAGAAAGTGAATATGAGCAGCCTCAGCTGAAATTCGAACTCGCTTTGCTGATTCCGTTCTAAATGTTATTTGCCATTACGCCAATGCTGTTTATCACCTATGTTTCTAATCATGAATGAAAAAAGAAAATGGAAAAATGTCTTCATTAGTTGTATTGAAAAGTATTTCGAAATGCCTTGTAAGGTAGACGGGCCCTGTTTTAATAGAAGATGGGTGCAACACGATCTTCCCATGCCAACTTCGTCAACTACGATACTAGGATAAGCTTTATCATCATCATCATCATCATCAGTCTTTTAACGTCCATCGTTGGACATAAACCTTCCCCAGGATTCGCCACACTTCTCTATCGTGGGCGTCGCGGAGCCAGTACTTTCTGAATTTGTCTAGCTCGTCTCTTTGTGATCTTTGGGGTTCCATGTCGTGAGTTGCGATGCCCATCGGTTGTCTGCCATTCTTGCGACATGGCCAACCCATTGCCATTTGGGGTTTTTTAATGGATTCTAGGATGTACCGTTTTCTCCCAGATGTATCGTGCTGTCTAGTGGTTTCTCCATGTAAGGTTGAGCATAATTCTTTCCTTGGTAAATTTCTATCTATACTAAGTTGTGGCTACTGTAAACTCTGGTAAGTTTTACAGCTATCCTCTTGAATAAAAAATAAATAAATAGAAATGAATGCTCGAAAACATGTTCAAAACTGATACAGAATTTGAACCTAAGAAGATATGGTCAGCAACTCAGGGTTTTAACCATTAAGCTATCACAAATAAGTCCCTTGCTTACGTGGAATTGTCACTGAGATTTATGTGTTCAATTTATGGCTTGCACCAACATAAATTCCGAAGGGCGAAATAAAATATCATTCAATTTGAATAAAGACTCTATATTTCCGACCATAAATGTATGCGTAACCAATACTTTAAATGAACCATAGCTCCATGACATGTCAAGCCATACATATACATACACAAACCACACATGTGTGCGTTTCTGTGTTTGTGTGTGTATGCGTCTATGAGTAATTAGGTGTCATTTGGAGGCTTATATATCACCGGAACAGACCTATCATTGAATTTGAATACAGACTATATTTCTGCCCATAATTGTGTGTGTACTTTTAAATAAATATAAGCTCTGTTGCATGTCAATCCATAGATGTGTGTGTATGTATATAATTGAATGTGTCATTTCAAGGCTTATATATAACCGGAACAAGTCTTGTGTATATCTAAATATGACTTGCCAGCCACAAACACTCATTTTTCTGACAGTAGCTCTCACGGGACAGGCAAGGAGGCTATGATTGCTATCTTCTCCTGATGTGGATGACCTGTTATTCAGTCTGGACATTGATAGGGGTGAGCACTCACATAGAATGCACTGATAGGGGGTCAAGTGCACTTATTTAGAGGAAAGAGAAAGAAAATAAGAAAATTCACTCTTATATACAAAGATGATAAGATACGTTTACTGCAGGGTCAAACTCCACCCTCGCTTCTCTTCCGATTGAAGATAATTACTGCAACTTTTGTGCTGTATTTATGATAAATAAATAAATAAAAAAAACAAAACAGAATGTACATATTCTTAGTATAAACGTGTTTAATTTATTAGAATGAAATCAGCCCCTGTGTATCTGCGAGATAAATTTTTTTATGGGTGTAAGACTTGTCACTTTAGCTCAGTCGGTAAGAGACAGGACAACCGATTTGTTTATATATATATATATATATATATATATATATATATATATATATATATATATATATATATATCGTTGCATTTTATAGAAACTTCTTGAAGATGATTTCCCGTTGTTACGTGGTTGATGTATCATTCAACCTAAACGGCGTAAATAGAATAAACAATTTAAGAAAATGGAGCTATTGAAGGAATCAAACCTGCCACCGACAGGGTAGCTGCTTGAAGGTAGCCATGCTCTTACCATCGAGCTAAGCAGCCGCCATTTTCTTCAATTGTTTATTCTATTTACGTTGTTTAGGGCGAGTGATATATCAAACGTGTAACGACGGGGAATCATCTCAAATAAGTTCCTATATAATATGTGTGTGTGGGGGGGTATGTGTAGATGTGTGAGTGTATGTGTACGAATGTACGTCTTGTCTGAATCTATTCTTGCGGCGCGCAATCGAGTGAAAAGGAAACCGGAAGGACTGAAAACGATCATGCAAAGCAAAAAGGAAGAATCTGTTGTCAGGCATGAGTTGTATTTCTTCACCGGCGATCCTTTGATTTCATGCCCCCCCCCTCACTCCATCCGCGGTCCCTCGATTCCTCGTCCCTTATACGCTGGCGCTATTCCTCCGCTGTCACCAGTTCCGGTGCTTTATTTCCGTCTCTCTTCGAGTTCAGCTGTGCTAATCAGGTAACATTAGAGATTGTCCGATGTTGAGGGGGAAACATAAAATTAAAAAGAGTCTATCAGGTCAGTTAGTGCATCACTCATCTTCCAACCGGAGAGTCAAAGGGGTGTAATCCCTCTGGAAGTTTGATTTCGTCAACCTTTCAAATGCAAGCGGTTAGAGGTTTACCGGTTTCCCTTGGAATTGCTACGGACCAGCAATTTTGTTTGTTAATACTTTATTTATTCATGGATAAAAACGAAAGGGAAAATAGGATAGTCATGTTTTCTCTCTTTTAGTTCTCACGTTATTTTAAATTGGGCAGGGAGTCACTATATTAAATGAAATAAGAGGCTATGGTGACTCCGTCTATCAGTAGAGGCAGGCACTGCTTCAAGGCACATACACACATATAAATATACGCAGATGCACACACACACACACACACACACACACACACACATGCACACACATGCACACATATGAGATTGAAATGACAATATCAGAAAGCTTGCTGTACAAATGATTCTTTATGTTGACTTACCACTAAACTCAGCTTTGTCAATTTCTTGACAAAGCCGAGTAGGGCGAAACGTCGAAATAAGAAATCATTTGTACAGTAAGCCTTATGATATTGTCAATTCACTTTCATTTAGTCGGATTAACCAGAATCCATACCCCACACATACATGCATACACAGTGAAATTGAAATTTGCTCTGTATAGATTGGAAAAAAATTTTTGTGGAGTCCAACATTTTTCAAGGGAGTTTGAAAAAATACAAGACGTGTTTAAAATCCAAGAATTCAGTTCAGCTTTATGTTGAAAATGTCTAAACAGCTGTCTGGTTAATTTAGCAAACAAGCACCTGCCCGGCCTAATTTTAAATACGGACGGTCACTTATGCAGTATCCATGACGCATAAACGCTTCTATGGTCAGCCCACACCTTACACTTGTTAACCAGGCCTTAACAACAATAAAAACCGTTTAATTGGCCGAAATCCCACACCCTCTCTCTCTCTTTCTCGTGTAACATGCGTCCTTCTTGACCTACTCGATCAACCTCACTGTCCTTCTCGAGCAATTTGTTAAGAGACTGAGTCGAGCCCTGGACACTTGATCGGTCAAAGTGGTCAGGAACAGGTTGAAGGTGTGGATCGTCGATGACCAGGAAGTGGTCTGTATTGACGATTACGAATTATCGGGCCGTTACTCATGAAATGTTTTTTTTTTAAATCATAGAAAATAATGTTGTTTGCGGAGGATTTTCTCATGTAATTGTTTTTTTGAGATTTGATGTAAATAAAGATATAGTTCGTTATTATCGGAGGGATGAATTTAACAGCAATTAACACACACAAACACATACAAAGCTTTACCCCAAGAAGAACTAATGATCTAGCCATGTGAAACGAACTTCGTCTGTTTCTGCATTTACTCACAAATTGTAAGTGGGGTTATCTTGAGAGGATTCTCAGTTGCTTAACATGGCACGGTTTCAGGAAATGAAAAGCAATACCGCTATTCCACTATGGTTTCCCGGTAAAATGGATCAAATACCATCTCCTATCAAGTAATGATGTTTGGTTGTTTGCCTTGATTGGCATTAAAAGCCTCGGTTCCTTTGATACCAGCAGCGTAACCAGATAAGAGGAGGTATACCTTAACATAGTCTGTAAAGCTTTACCGCTGTAAAAACTAACGATCTTACTACGTAAATCGAAATTCAACTTCTTGATTCTGCATTTACACAGAAAATTATAGGTGAATTTATCTTGAGAAGATCCTCAGTTACTTACCATGGCACGGTTTGGGGATATACATTAGATTGTTACATATGAAATGTTGTTTTTGATTCCATAGAGAATAAAACTGAAACATTTACTTATGTAATTGAATTTTTTTGGGAAGATCCAATGTAAGTAAAAAAATCGTACCTTATCTTTGGAGGCTTTTCAGTTCTTGAAAGCAGCGCTGTCTACCCAAGAAGTTGGATTAATTTTCAAGTACAATTTCAAATTAGGACATAATAGTGCTCAAGCTGCTGATAACGTCAAGAAATCAAGGTAAACACTAGTACAGTTTTAACGTTTCAGTACAGTTCAGCATTTGTTCAATAAGGTTAGGTTTGGAAGTATAGAATAATGACAAACAAACAACGGTTAGCGCTCTTTCCAGAGACTTTAGAACTTCAAATCGTCCATACCATGTCGTATCAAGGTCATAGAGAAGGTTAAAAAGTGGGGGAAAATGGGTCCCAAATGAACTGAATGAAATGCTCCATGACAGTTCCAGACTCAATACCCCTCAGTTGACTGTGTCGAAGCTCACAGAATTGTGCTATGAAATCTTGCAACTTTCTTTAAATTCACCAAATATTTCTCCTAAAGATCATCACTTCCAAGATTTATGACAATAGAAATAAAGGTTGAAATTTGATCCAAGGTTCTGCATATAAAATATCTAGTGTTAAGCTCACAGCCCAGCTATTTACCAATATTTATGCCTTTCCCTCGGGTTTAGTGCAAAGTGGGTGTAAACATCCTAGGCCCAAATTCTAACGATTCCGTTTTCCGTGTCGGCAACCATTATGCCGTCGCACACGTCCTTGTAAAATCTCTGATACAGATTTTGCGATTATTTTGTGAATTTTTTTAATGGAAAACCTCAAAACCATCAAAACTGACATCTTTTGTGGTCACCCATCTTGACTCTGACGGCACAGTCATGAGAAGAAAACACTTGAAAATACACAGAATTTAAACCACTTATTTTCAAAGACGTCAGAACAATCACGTGCATGACACACCTCTTTTGTGGGTTGGGTTCCGTGGCTTTAAAAAAAGACCATCAAATTAGAGCACTGTGGTTTTATCCCTAGCGGTTACACCTTGAAAGAGCTAACCACAAAGGAGATGTTTACGAAAGAGTTATTAGATAAGTACCAAGGAATAGGAATGGTTGATACTACAAGGGCTAAGCTGGGAAGAAATCAGGACACACCCAAGTTATTCTAGAAAAGAACGTGAGGCCATGCATATGTGCATGCATAGAATATCTATGTTGGTCATATGGAATAGAAATAAACCTAATCCCCCAACCATATCATCAATTTGAGTGCGTAGCCTTTTGGAGCCATCATGCTTTCTTTCCCTTTTTGTGTTTAGTCTTGGCTCATTGTTCGTAGATATTTTGTAGTCCGTCTTTAGCTATCTCTCAGTTGATACTATAATCTTGAGCACCCGATGTATCATGTTTATTATTACAGAGTTACTTTGGGAAAAAAAACCCATCCACGTTGAGAACCTTTATACTCTTAGTCAGTGATTTTAAAATTCCTATACTGGCATTTTCGTGGAGAGTGCATACTTATTGCAGATTACCTGACACCTCTTTTTTTTGGCCTTTGGGCTTGGATCAAAGTGTAGTATCTGCACAACAGCTCTGCCACTTGACAGCCAAATAGGCCGGAGATTGGGTGCCGATGCGAGTGTCAAACCGAATGCGCAGGTACAATGTAGTAGCCAATGAGGGATACTGAGGCTCGGCATTGCTAAGCACATTAGGAACCTTTGCACTCGTCCTTGGGTTGTCCCATTATTACTCGGCCCAGCTGCAGGGGAGCAGTTCAACCCCATTGCACTAAAAGGGACAAGTCGGACTGGTCCTGGCGACTTCAGTTGCAGTGGCTGGAGCTATTTTTGGCGGGTATACCATTCCACGTTCAACCCGACCTTGCATCATATCTCGCTCTTCGTGGGAGTGTGAGGGATTAGGTACTTATTGCAGATTCTCGTAAAGAAATCAAATTTTTGCAAAACCGATCTCAGTAAATAAAATGAAATGAACAAGTTTGGTTGTACAAGGGTCAAACTCCCTTGCTTCATTTAAATCTAGAAGGTAAACAAAATAGAATCCATTTCTCCATTCAATGTTATTCCAAAACTGCGTATCCCATTTCAATTCTTTTATTTGCAGTTCCTGTCATAAAACAAATCAAACTGAGTTGGGAGAGAGAATTCAGAATCAGTTCTTGCAAACGCAACTCTTGTGTAGTCATGACGTCACTAGTTTTTAGTGAGGTCATTGTCATCGTTGTAACAAACAAAAATGGAGTGAAAACTCAATAGTGGGAGTTTGTCAAAAAGAATAGAGAAAACTCATATATAATAAAAAACAATGTATATCCACAAATACATCGTCATTTACTTGGGGGGGCCTTATGCTAGTATTTTGACAATCACCGTCTTAAATATCGTACATTTGACTGATAGCAGTAGGCGTTGGGTGCTGAGCGCCTGCTGATGACTAACGTTCAGCATGTAGGGTTGACTCAAGCAATTGATGCAGCATTCACAATAACAAGTCTCTGATTAGAATTTAATAGACCATCTCGAAGTTGGAAATTGCATATATATTCATGTGAGCGTGTATGTCCACCTGTCTGTCCACACAATATCCCCTCAAAGTTCTCAATGAATATCAATAACATTTTGTGGGAAAGTGTAACATGGGTCAAGGAAAAATTAATTAAATATTGAGGTGGATCAAGAAATCTTTACAATTACCTCCACTCAGCCCTCTATGAACTTATTTTCATTCAGTTTTTAATGACAATGGAGTTGGTATAGGTGTGCGCTCTCTGAGTGTTCCCTTATCAAATTGCCTCACTTTTTTCTGTTTTGGAGGAGGCAGTTCTTTTAGATTCATTTCGAATTATCACATTGGATTTCAAATTCGATAGTAGAATAGATTTTGCTTTCTCCCAGATTTATCTGACTCTTTGATAATAGACTTTCATCGATCTAGCTTCCGGTTTTTTTCAGCCCTTTTATTTTTCTGTTTTTATATAATCTCTTTTGATGGTAGCTAATGCATCCCCCTGATAGTCATCGATGGAGCTGAAATATCGAACCTAACCAAAAGATTGATCCGCACACTGAGAACCATGCAACGTGCGCAGGAGGGAATCATGCTCAACCTCACATGAGAATCATAAGACAACACAGAATATAAGAGAAAAGATGGGATTCTGAGATATCATAGAAACCATAAGAAAACTTGAATGGCAATGGGCTGGTTGTGTTGCAAGGATATCAGATAGCAGGAATTTCCGACTCGAAATATGGATCCCCAGAGATTATAAGCGAAATTGTGGCAGACAGAAAGTAAGAGGGCGTGACAAGGCGTACTGGCTCCGCGACGCGAATCTCGGAGAAGATCTACGTCCAGCGACGGACGCTAAAAGGCTACTGCTGATGATGAATCTTTTTTGCTTCAACATCTCGCCTTACAGTCTCTCCAAATATCTCATTCTTATCTTCCCGGTCCAGCCGAGACATGACGCCTATCAACTTGACTCCTTTCGTTAAAGCTCCTCTTTCACTTGTTACAACTTCTTCCTGACGAGTTAACACATTTCATAGATCAAGAAATTAACCCAACTTCATCGTGTTCATGAGCGTTTTTTTTTTCTTTCTCTTTTCTTTTTCTATTGTTTGATAAAGTTCTCTTCAAACTATCTACTCGGGGAACCTCTTTCAATAACTGAGTTTCCCATGGAGCCCCTTCAAAATACTTTACATACATATGTATTTACATATGTGTGTAATTATTGGATTTCGGTCTTATCCGAATGTGTGTAACGCCAAATGGAAAATACACGCTCGACTGGAAAATTAAGCATGAAGCTTATTGAGGAAGATAGACATATGAAGGAGTACAGACTGAACAGCGTACATGTCACTTAAATAACCAAGATGTTTTTACTTTAAAAGGCTAAATGCTGTTGATTCTTTCTTATATACTCTGAAAACTGAAGGAATCGTAATGACGAATATTTAAGTATATGGCGAAAACGTTGCTTTGTTTCGAAGAACTCCTGGAAAAGTCGCACAGATCTTTAAGGTTCTGTAATACTCAGTTCAAATACAAATGGTTTTGTACGGTAACGGAGCATTCATCCGGCTTTCCGAAAACCGGATTAACCCCAAAACTGGCACGTTTCGCTTGATCGTTCTTTGTTTAAAATTTCGTGGCATGGTCAAATTGTCTTCGGATGAAGATTATCGGATTGATATTGATTAAACAGACCATGTTTTTTGAAGTGGATTAATTTGTATAGACTTGAAATAATTTCGTTCTTTACTTTTCTTCATTTAGTTTCCATCGCATATCTTAAATTCTATATTCAAAGAACCGGATACAATTTTGTTCTTTACTTTAGATTGTTTATTTTAAATTCAAGTACATATCAAGCCTTGGTCCAGAGATCAGGAAAATCCAGAAATCACTGAGTGCACCATCATGGTGGCCGACAGCCAGACTTGGCCAAGTTGAGTAATTATCAACTTTTCATCATTATAAGAATTTATCTTCAGGTCTATCTCTTCGTCTGACCTTTCTTAGTTATTTTATCTTTCTTTCTTCTGCCTTCTCCAGTGCCGCCTTCTTCCTTCCAATCTCAATGAATTGCTAAGATGTGCCCCACTGTGATCTGTTGTCACTGACCCCCACTCCGGAAACGACACTTCTAGGTCAACTAAAGAGCATTAAGGGCGAATGAAGCTTTTTATTTATCATTTTAGGGTTGACTTGTGGAGCATACGGCCGTAAACACACAACGAATGCTTTTGTGGTTTCCATAGGTTTCTTAGGGTGGTGTTACTGGCCCCACACCCACTTTTTAAAAAAATTGTCTGAGCAACCTCCTCTTAGTTGGTCTCACAGCGCTATAAGGCTACAACTGCCCGGTTATTTACCCATAGAGAACTGAATGCATTAGTATGAAGTGAACATAACAAGCTGTGTCTGAAACGCAAACTTGGATCGCCGATTCCGTTCTCCGTGCAAGTAACCATTACACCACTCTGCACTTCTTCTTCTTCTTCTTCTTCTTCTTCTTCTTCTTCTTCTTCTTCTTCTTCTTCTTCTTTCCCCATGGCAACATCAGCTTGATCTCTCCATCCCCAAGATGTGTCCTCTGGGATTCGTAGTTACTGACCTCCGCTCCGGAAACGACGATTGTGGGTCAACTGGGGAGTATTGAGAACGAATAAAGGGCTTAAAGCAAACCCCACTTATTTGACACGTGTCCCCCAGGAAGACAGAACAAAACGTCGGAAGTATCTCCCTCGCGATCTCGCTTCCTGAAGACAAAACTTAGCCGTAGGTACGAGTGCCTCGAGAGGTCATTCTTGTGGTCATAGTTGGCTTATTATTCTGATCTCTTCAGAATAGTTGATATTTCTCTTTACCTTCCAGCTGACAAGTTACCAACATTCTGTCGGATCAACTCACATCTTCACAACTAACATGTATATACTAGTAAATAACCCGTAAAAAATGACCGGATAATTTTCGTGTGGATAGATTATACAAATATATATTTATTGCACCCCTCAAAAAAAACAACAACAACAACAAAAAAAAAACAAAGGAAAAAACGCATACCACAAACGAAAATAATTTTTCTGTTGCTTTCCTACGACTCTTTATGTTTGATTTTAATGATTTTAAAAGAATCATCATCGGCTGGACAAATGCCTTTCCAATCTCCTTCCATGTCAACCACGATTGTGCTAAGCTTTGTCATGTCTATCAGCCAACCTTTTTAGCTCATACCTCCATCTTGTATCTGGTATTTTTCCTACTGTATTTTCGTCCCAGGGGCACCGATCGATCAGTTGTCACCTCTTCTTGCTAAATATCTTGCCCATCTCCATATTTGGCTTAATCAATTGTATGATATCCTTTACCCAACTCCTTCCCGACCCATACGGATCCTTTTCTATCTCTAAGAATTATCCTTATCATTGCTCTTTCTATGGCTTTGTGCGATTTTAAGTTTGTTCCCCGTTCGTTTTTCGTTAAAAAACGGATTTCTTTTTCAATAGGATAAAAACATCAGTTCTATAAATGAAACATCAGAATACAGCACCAGGAGCCAAGCTGATCCCAGACGTATTAATCTCTGCTTTACCCAGGACTGCTTCAGCAAGGACGACTGGGCATTCCAGGATCTCCATACGCTTCACCCAGGCATGTGCCCTGGAGGGAATATTAACACTGTCTGTGGAGGTAGAACGGAGGCTATTCAATATTGGGCACAACAGGAAAACGCCCAATTAGGATTGGATTTCGCTAAATTAACAAATAGAGTTTGTTATCTCCCGTTCTGAAGTAGACACCAAGATATTTACTAAACTTATTTTAGTCTAGCATACGACCATAACGGTGGACGCCTTGTGCAGACTGAACAATACACAAGCAAATTTGTCTGGGCAGGTCGCTTGCTAACCTTCGCTCAACGGTCAGCGCCCAGGTAGCATGGGCGTAAACCGGTGGTGGAATGCATTTTTTTTTTGTTGCTGTCGAGCAAGTATTGTAGTTTCGATTGCTTGGGAAAGATCTGGTGCAAATATGACCAGGAAACAATGCTGCAGCGAGATTAAGAATATGGGCGTTTCTGTTATCAAATCGCGATTTCAACATTTCTTCAGTATCTTGATAAGCAGCTTGTCTCTCCGTCTGCCGTTATTCTTTTCTATATTATAAGAAGCATCCACATAAATGATAATTTGCTGTGTGCATGTGCCGTCTGTGACGCTTACGTCATCAGTGACGTCTGGTGACGTAATTGAGTTGAGACAGAATTTTCTTTTACGTTGAACTTGATGAAGAGTATCTTTACTTAATTTTACTTTTAGGTTAGTTCAATGTTGAAGAAATATTGAACAAAAACAAGAAAACATTATGCTTTCGATATTTTCAAGTACAATTTAATTGTGAAATAGCTTAATTATTGTCGCCATTTTCCGACGGCAAGGGGTGAACTAGGATGCATTATGGTTTGTTCGTCCGTCTGCCACAACTTCGAGTGTCTATGGTCAGAAGATCTCCGCCGGGTATAGTCGGCTCAGGCAATTTCCAAGGTGTATTTCTGATAGTACTACAGTACTTCATATTTCCACCTATTAGTATACTGTTAGCTAAGAAACGGGTATTTTACTGGTTTCGAATAAAACCGAAAGCAAGCTCGTTACCGATACACCCACTAAAGCAAGTTCAATACGTGCACAGTTACGACCAAATCGCGTCGGACACACCGGTTCTCGTACGATTGCCGAAGTAAAGCAACCGAACCTGGTCAGTATCTAGATTGTTGATAGTCTAAGTATACCGAATGCAGTAAGCTGGAGGGCTCATATAGAAATCGGTGGCAATCCCATTATTCATCTAAGTAGGAGATCGATCTCTAAATCACGCTCAATGAAAAAAGCTCCTGACTGGCCTGGCTGCAAGCGACAAGAAATGAACGAGTGAGTACGTGCGCGTAGGCCTCTGTTCGCGACTGCGTGCGTAGGTTTGGGTGGTATCCTTAATATTCAACTGACGATTGTTCTTGACAAGGGTGGAGACAGATGCGTAATACTTGATAAGTGGTTCACTCGTGTGTTTATTGATGTCAACGCCTTTGACGGTCGGGCGGCCAGTAACATGGATGGGATTACATGTCAAAATGGCCCCGAGGATTTCAAGAATGCCATGAGCCAAGTATCGCATACGTAAAATGTGTCGATTTATGCGGACTTAGAATATGGATAATTAATGTCTCAACGTCTCTTCGAGAAAATAGATAAATATGTTAATAGGACAAGTACACGAACTTCTATCTATCCACTCACACGAAAAGTTATCCTCACTCGCAGGCTTACTTGAGATCAATTTCATTATGTATGTAGAATGGGGTCTACATACTCATTTGGAAGAACATACTCGAGCAACGTTTCTATCTATCAATCTATCTATCTATCTATTTATCTATCTATCTGAACAATTTTCATAAAATGTAAATCATTAAAAAGAGAAGAAATTCGATAAAAATCTGATATGAAAACTATTTTCTTCCATTATATAGAAACTTGTTCATTGCCTTTTGAAACTTGTTTTTATATTTGAAAAGAAAAAAAAATACGTCGATAAATTTAAACTAGAATCGACGTTCAAATTTATTGACCAGTATTTTTTTCACTTTTTTTTAAAATAAAAACAGCAAGGAAAGGATAAATAGCAAAAGGTTTATTAAATCTAATCTGTTTTTTTTTCTGTAGTTTTTTTTTTTGTCGTTCATCCAATAGAATCGAGTAAGCGAAATTGAATCTTTAGTTTCGGGATTACAACATTCACACAGATGGTTTTTCAACACCGGTTGTTTATGTTATTCTATTTATTCGTGATTTTGGTTTTTTTCACAAGGTGTCAAATCATTAGGAATATGTGTTGAAAACTTGTCCTGCATTTAATGTGGATTCGTTTCTTAAGTCATTGACGTAGTAATGTAAATATTTTGTTTTCACTGAAATATTTGTAACATACGAATACTTTGTAACATATTGGAGTTACTTTGCTGGTTTTATCTAATAAAAAACAATAAAGTATGCCTTTGTTTATTTATTCAAATCCCATTCAGTTAATTATACGATTAAAAATGTTAGCCGTTTTTCAGTTATCATTGCCTGCCCTTGAATATCGCCAATGGCCGCCCCCTTCCAGGTATTGCGGTTTGGTTAGAACGCGATTGGCTTTCTTGGACTCGCAACACACATACAGACACATACATATGTATATATATATATATCATATGCGTATATATATATATATATATATATATATATATATATATATATATATATATATATATATATGTATGTGTGTGTGTGTGTGTGTGTGTGTGTGTGTGTGTGTGTATGTGACCGTGTGTCAGTGTCTTGAACGTATGCATGCATACAAACACACGCACACACATATGGATATGCATATACCTACGTGGTTGTATACATATATTCATATATTTTCGTACACACACGTACACATACAGATATACGTCAATGCACTCATTTTCATTCGAGCTGATATAGACATGCAATATATATATATATATATATATATATATATGTATGTGTGTGTGTGTGTGTGTGTATGTATTACACTATCCCTAACATACCCTCACAATCTAACACCACATCACTTTCCTCCTACCCTGACACCTTATGTCCTCTTCGAGACCCACTGCTGCTGCTCAACGATGGACTCCATCACTGGCTGGGTTTTCTTACACAGAACAGGATGCCCCCACCAGATGGGATACCATTTTTTGCTCACAGAGCAAAGCTCCTGACGGTGTACTCATGTTCCACATCAATTCTATACACTCTAAAAGTACACACACATACAGGGCACTCATTACTTAAGATGGGAATACCTCCCGAAACATGTCTGGACCATTAATAACATGTACAGATAAATAAACCTTACTTCCATACACTTTACACCCGAGTCTGTTTCACTTTCTACAGTTCATATTATATATATATATATATATATATATATATATATATATATATATATATATATATATATGTACAATTTGTGATATCATCAGTTCTCACAATGACTGAGTATTTTTTTCTCTAATCATTTTGACTTGCCATCACAATTTAAGTACCAACTTGGGAATAGGACTCACCCCGTCACCTGTTTACATGAGAAAAATTCGTTATTTTATAGTTAAACATCAAGTTCCGGAAAATTACAAAATTGGGGAGTAATAGTTCGAAGATTATGTAGCGCCAATCTTTCAAATTTAATCCTCTTGTCTTGAGGGAAAATATGCAAATTTCTCCGTCTCCAAAAAGCCACGATATTTGTTTGTTTACAAATATTTAAGTTTGTTGTAGTTTGTTTTTTATCGATGTGCTAAGCCAAATTTGGCGCAAGGACACAGTGATTGGTGCGCTCAATAAATAACCAGATAGCAATAAATCTTCCTTTAGTTCATTTTCTTATCAGAGTCACAAAATTATACAATCAGCAAGGGAAGAGTATGTTGCATCAATTTTACCGTGTTGAGAGAGTCTAAAGCATTCGAAATCCTACTTTTTTAAATCATCTTTGTCCGTCCGCCCCACTCTCACAAAAAAACTCTGCATGTGTCTCTCTGTCTCTCTGTCTCTCACACACACATACACACTCTCCCCACATATGTTTCTGTCTCACACATACACACTATCTCTGTGTCTGTCTCTGTTTCTCCCCCTCTCACTCTGTCTCTATCTCTCTCCCTCTCTCTCTATATATATGATAAGTACTGGAAAAGTATGTTATTTCGACCTCTGTCTACTTATTTTCCAATCATCGCCGTTGTGTGTAAATAATTCGGTTTGGGCAAAATTTAGTTGCTAAAAATGTATCTCCTAATTAACACACACACACACACACATACACACACACACTCATACATAATATGATTAATAATTGTGTCATCCACAGACAGCTGTTTCGTTGTATCACAACTCTTCAGTATGGCTACAGTCTCGATATCCCTTTCAATATTGCTAGGCAGGATCGACGTCTTCGTCCCGAAACCAGAGTTAGATGCTCTACCCCTACCCTACGCAGAACTGGATGGTCAGTAGAACCGAATGAAGCGATATATTTGCCTACGCATAATTCCCTATCTACCAGAGTGCTCCATTCCAGAGTTGGAAGAGCATAGCATAGTAGTAGTAGAAGGGGAAGTGCCCCACCTTAGAGTGCTCAACCCTTAAGAAGGGAGTGTTGATTATAATTGATAATTGTGTCATATATATATATATATATATATATATATATATATATATGTATGTGCAATGTCTATACTTCGATCTTACACACTGTCGTAGTTACGATTGTTTATTTATTTACTCTATGTATTGATTTAATTGCTGAAGATGATGAACCCCTGAGTACAAAAATGTGCGGGGATGACATTCAGCAACGAATCCGAAATGCGTATGCATTTATACTCTATAAATATGTGTTTGCGTATTTATAATTCCATCTGTACGTATGCATACGTGTTAACGAGTGTCTGGATTCCTGGAATGTTCCGTTCTTCAACATGGCGACTTAGGAAATTGGAAAAATTTGAGAAGGCGAAATATTTCTGTAAAAAAATTCCCCGCTCTTAAATATTAAGCTGTAAGAGGAGAAAGGGTCCCCTTTGATGTCTCTGTTACTAAGCACGTACTCGAGGGTATTTCTGTCATGTAAAACGGATCCTGAACGGAAGTTATAAAACCCCTTACAAGTTCTTTCGTAATCGCTCGCTTGTCTCTTTCTAATTTCCCGGCCAAAAAATCAATATGTCACCTGTATTTTATTTCAGGTGTGACATTTGATTTCCCTCCATCTTGAATGACGTCATTTTATCCCTAATCTTATTCTGTTCTATTTTAAAACGACTTGCAAGTCCTCATTGCTAAACAGAACGTGTGAAACATTAGTCGAAAGGAGATCATATGAACGCAATCAAGTATAGTCTGCCATCGTTTTACGCCGTTTTGATGTACACTGATCGAATAATAACAACGGTTTGAAATTTGCAATAATTTCTTTCTTAAGAAATTAAAATTTTCGTCAATGTGACTGTAGTTCATATTTTCACCGTCGGAGGCACCACCGGTCAAATTTAGACCAATCAATATAAAGCTTCTAAGTGTCGCACTGTCTCGTAGTGTTAAAATAACTGGTGGATTGATTTTACGCCGATCACGTCTATGGTTCCTCCTTCAGGTAAGCATCCCAAGATAAAATCAGGATAGCTTGTATCTCCTTAATTCTCTTTTATATCTCTTCTTAGATGATGCCGTGTTAATTCAAAGATCAGGATTTTAAAGTAATTCGCAAGTGCTTCATTCTGAACGGAATCTGCGAAATATTAGCCGAAGGGATCTCATGTGAACGCACCCCAAAAACAAAGACACAAAAAACTCCAAAAAACAAACAAACAAAAAACCCAACAACGAAATACTTTATTTCTTCTTTTTCTTTGGAGACACAATGTCAGGTTGAAGATCAAGATTGCGCATGAGCAGAATATCTCTTCGTTAAATGTCAAACTTGGCGTTTTTTGCTTCTCGTTTGCAAATGATATTTGGAAGGTGATCTACTTGGACGATCTTGAAGTTTACCAAGATTCCGTTGTTGAGTTGATTTCTTGTTTTACACGAGAGAAAAGAAAATCTCGTAAAACAACAGCAGCAGCAGCTTTATAGATAGGAATCAAGATTTGGAATCGATAGTGTGAGTTCTCTTTCGTTAACTGTGGTTAAGAAGAGATCTGCGATGGATGGGTTAGAGATAGAGAGAGGGGGGCAAGAAAGAAAAAGAGATAAAACAAGAAAGAGAGAGAGAGAGAGAGAGAAAGAAGGAACAGACAAAGAAAGAGACATAGGAAGGGGATTCGGAGAACGAATAAAGAAATCCAGAGAGAGAGAGAGAGAGAGAAAGGAGTAAGAGAAAGACGGATAGAGAGAGGCTGAATTTATAACATTACTCTTAACCTCGTCCAACACTGGATCGCATAGAGTAAGGATTGAACTTACACCAGTAATGACCAGTCTCCCTGACGAGCTTTTTAACCATGGTTTTACGACAGGCACCCTTCGTATCCTATGTAAATATTCATCCGCTTATAATACTCTTCCCTTTTTTAAGATCAAATCACTACTCTTTACAGAATGAAATTCTGAACATTAGATTTACAAGAATTTCAAATTCCGAGGATTTTAAAAAAGTTTATAGAGGGAACATTATGAAAGGAATTCTCCAGCTTAATTAAAATACCAATCAGAAATTCGTCGACTTATTTAATACGTAAAAAGGTCAGTGCATTTACTTACGGTCATTGTCAGCTGTTAAAAGCTGCATCCTGCACCGCCTGAAAACTGTCTAGTGTGGAACCAGGAGTAGCTTGTCAAGAGACGAAATGTCAGCCCTTATGTCGACAGAAAAGGGTACATTTCGAGCAGAAGGAGCCATTGGTTTGCTGGAAGACGTGAGCTTAAGCGAGAATGTTAAGACTGTCTCTGTCATTTACTCTTTCCGGTCGTACAATCATTGCACACGCAACCCATGCTCGCTGCACTTGTTAACGTTCTCCCAGACTGGTTGCCCCCGAAGGCTAGAAAGCCCAGTCTGCCCTACAATTTTACCTATATATCTAAAGAGGGGAGACGAGATGGATTCATGCCTTTCGCGAGAGTATCAATGCGAAGCGAATGTAAACTGCCTCAGCCAGAGTTTGAACTTGGTTCTCCAGTTCCATTGTCGACGGCGTTAACCGTTACGCCACTCACAATAAGACTAGCTGATTCTTTTCTGATGATCGATCTGGAAAAATGATATCAAGGTTCGATGAGGATCGATCTTCAGATAAAAGTGAAAGCGACGAGAATTAGATAACGCTGAATACAGCAATTAAAAAAAGAATTGCTTTTTTTGGCGCGAAAAACGTGTCAGCAACGTAAGAGATTATTAGATGCACTCGCATCTCTAGCATCGATCGCCGTCATTGACTGACATACCGAAATGTAGGTTACTTCCTTTGCTCAGTGTGCCAATAAAAATGTTTTTTCATCTAATTCTAGATGTTTTGACGTCGGACATAGTTTCTCGGATGATTTTTGAAAAAATTGAATATTATAGTAATTCATGGAGCTAAAATGAGAGGTAATTTTGATGAATAAATGTTGATGATTAAAGTCACATTTAAACCGTACGTAATATGAGCATATATGCAAATTTCCTCCCTGTTTGTCTGTTTAGGTTCAAATAGGATGCTTTGAGCGGTTAATTTACTTTCTTATAATACCAAAGAAAATTATGTCATTGATACACTTGAAATATCATGCCTGTCCAATCATCCTTTAAAACAGTTCCAGCTCAGTTGAGACAAAATATTTTAAGAAAGATACGGGAATTATTAAGAATGATTAACTTAATAAATCAACTCTAGGCTCCTTCGTATTGATCCAGACATAAATGGCACCGTCATTTTTTACTGGTAAACGTTAGTTTATCAACAATATATTACCTAGAATTTATACACCCAGAGAATGTAGATGTTTCTATGTGTTTTAAGATGTTTTAAGAACAAGTGCATCTATGGTCTGACTTCCAGTTTTTTTTTTTCACGCCGCCTCCCTCAATCTTATCAGTGGGAAGAATCGAAATTTGGAATCGATAGAGTCGATCCTGTTTAATGACTGTGATTAGGAGGAAATTAAAACCATTTTTATGGGGACAGATTTGAATTTTTATGTGCTAGGAGTGACTTGTCATCAGAGTTTGTAATTAAGTTTTTTCCCTCGTGTAGCAGAAGCAAAGAGGAAAAAAGCAAAATTGCTCTATAGCAACCTGATCATTATTATAATTTGTTACGGGTAGGGTTGCTAGTCCGTCGCATAAGATTCAGAACTGAAGGGCCCCATCTATCCTGCTGCTTACCTATAAGTTGTGGGAGAATTAGATTCATGCCTTCGCCATGCTTATTAGTGTGAAGTGAACTCAATGGAGTTTGAACTCGGTAGGCCGGTTGCATTCTTCACACCGTTAGCCATTAAGCCTCATAAATGTAAGATACAGGGGACAGGGAGGCGATTGTGCCCCAAAGAATTCGGGCTCAAAAGAGTTGAATTTGAAAGTTGAAATCAAGCCCGCTTATCGAAAGACTACCCACAAGCCTACGGCCTCATAAAACTCCCCGTGTAACTGAAGGTTTTTACATAATCTAGTTTTGGACTTCAGCAATCAAGTTCCATCTTACATTGAGAATGTATGAACTTGAAGATGAAGTATCGTTGGTCTAGGTGTTAGCAGCATGGGTAATCGGCGTGCTGAGTTCGAACCGGAGATTGGGTTGTTGGTGGTGTCAAGACCGAGTGCACCAGCGCAGTGCATCAGCCAATGAGGTTTTACTGAGGCTGAGCACTGCTAGGCCTTTGGGCTTTCCTATTATTACTCGGCCCAGCTGCAGGGGATCCGTTGCCCTGGGGTAGCACTGCTCCATTGCACTTAGAGGAGCAGGTCCCAAAGTGGACGCTTTCGTGACAGAGGTTGTTTTAGCTTCTACGGTCGCTTGGCAATCGAAGTCGTGTCGGCTGGAGCCATTTTTGGACGGATGGTTTCCTATTCTTCCCACGTTAAGCCTCGACCTTGTGTCACATTTTGCTGTAGTGGGACAGCGAATAACCCCCCCCCTCCCGAGTTCGAACTCTGGCTAAAACCTGGGTTAAAATCGCAAAAATACCCTTTGGATAGGTATGAATACACCTCTTCTCCTCTCTACAGGTAAAATAGTGGGTGAAGTGAGCGACGTCAATTCGGGTGCATGTCGTCTCCAGGTCAATTCCCCATATCGCCAAATCCCAAAGAACTTCGGAGTCTAGTTGAGAAATATGGGGCTCGGTGGGGTAGGGATGGCTGAAGCCATGGCCAGCGTAAGGGCAGTACTTAACTTTTTGGGGGCGGACTGTGTCGATTTCGTGAAAATTAACCAGATGTATTTGTTGCAAAACCAGATGGGTTTTAAGAGAAGCGTCTGTTTCTTTCGTTTATACAATACAATAATTCGTCTCAACTGCCAAAACACTTTTTGAGTGCCAGGATTCCTGCTCTTAACAATGTAAAACATACTCGAACTGATATTTATCAGCAAAACTAAACCAGAAAAATAACAAGTAGAGCAATCTCAAGCCATGTAAAATGATATTTCAGTGACCGCCCCCCAAGGGGGAAGTGGGCTATTCGAAAATACCCCCTGTCCCCAGTGGAAGGAGACCCCCCAAAAGATTTATGATTTGTTGGCAATATCCAAAAATCTTTTTAGAGGATATATTTATTTGTGCATGTATGGATCGCCGGAATAATAATGGTGTTTCATCAATTGAGCGATAGTGTTCGTTTATTGCAAATTTCCCTCTTTCAAAACTCCCGAAATGATAGAGGGGCCCCGCAAAAAGGTAAGCCCCCGGGTCCGACTGAAGAGCCAAGCACCTCAACCCCAATATCTAGCTTTTTCGAACTATGCCAACGATGAAATAACCAAGTAAAGCAACTGAAGCTTCTTAAAATAATAGTTCAGTGAACAACCCCAAGTGAAAAGGTTTTAAAGAGATTTTTCAGTTTTTTCTCAGACACAGATACAAATTGAGTGTCTTTCTTCACTCTTGTTAGATTAAAACCGCGTTGTGGCACGAGTCCTTTCATCACTTGCCAGAAATTGAAGGGTAGGTTTGAAGTGGCAGGAATAATCCCCTTCCCTGCTGTTCATTTCGTTGTGGGAGTGTTTGCATGTTTTTGCCTATGTGTTTGTGAGTACATCACCCTACCCACCCGGGCAGAAGACAAAAAACAAAACAAAACAAAAACAAGACCCCCCCCAACAAACAACAACAATAATAATAAAAAAAAAATATAAAAATTACAACAAAACAGACTAACTGTTATTTGACTTCGTTTTTGAATGTTTATTTTTTTTCTTCTGGTATTTTTAGACGCGAAATGTGAAAAAAAATAAAAATGAACATAGAAAACATTCAACGAACGCAAACATCTGCCAACGATATTGGCACTAAAAACTAAATAAAATCTGTTCATATATACAACTATGATGCGTGGGAGGTAACTGTAGAAAATTTATGGATCCACCCCAAAATTTGATCTGTTCTTCCTCAACCCATGGTGACACCCTTCCAATTTTTTGAGAACTTTTGGAGATATTGTATGGACAAACAGACACGCAGGCTAACAAACACCCCTTCGTTGATAGAAGTACATAAAACGGCTCGAAAAGAAATATCACAATATTTTTCCTAAAATTAAACAAATAATCACTCACACACACGAACACAGACACAGACACAGACATACAGAGAAAAATTTCTTTTATATCACACAACAAATATTTATTTTTCAAAATAATCCCTTTCTTGCACGTAATTCAGTGGTGTATAATAATCACATGGATCGAATATCATACAGTGTAAATTCAAAATTCAGCAAATAACTAAGTGTCAGGTTGCAGACTTGACCCCCCCCTTTCTTCCTCTATCAATCTCTCTCTCTCTTTCTCTCTCTCTCTCTCTCTCTCTCTCTCTCTCTCTATATATATATATATATACATATCTATGTGTGTGCGTGCTTGTGCGTAGTGTGGTTGTATGTGTGAATTTCTATGTTTTGAGTGTGTATATATGTTTTCACACTCGGGCATTTCATTTTGGAGCAATGGTCAACAAGATAGTTCAGCAGACTGTACAGACTTCTATCTTCGCTGGTTCTTCTTGCACCCCACTCGTGGCCTTGAACCAGACTGAACAAATCTGAGTACTTTTACGTGTATCATTCATAGACTGACTCTAAGAATATTCATAGCGACCACTTTTAGAAATATTGTATCGGTATATTACTACGATGCTGGGAAGATGACAGAATCCAGAATCCATCCCCAAATTGAATCAATTTTTCAAAATGTAATTGATATCCATTGAGAACTTTTGAAGGTATTGGGTGAGCGTATATAGATATATGGAAAAAAAATGAAAGATATTTCTTAATGAAAAGAATTCCTGGAACAAAATTAAAATTTGATGAATTCTTTACCTGATGGCATATTGCACCACGATTTCATGTGATTGAAATTGACTGAAACCTTAAAGATATCTATAGATATAGACGCGAGTTAATACATATAACCATCCTTCATTGGGAGAGGTAAAAGAAGATCCAAACAAACTCATCAAAAATTAGCTAAACGAAACAGAAAGAAAAAAGAAAAAAAATGACTGATAGACAAACAGACAGACAGTGATATTGCATAATTAGCGCTTTTCGCGCTAAATTTACTGCATTTCTGGTTTCGGCAACGCGTATATTCAACATTTAGCGCTATTTTAGCCCATTTTTTACGTCTTTCACCCCGCAATCTTAGTCAGTATTTAGCTATTTCCCGGCCGTTCCCAGTCGTTCTAAGACAAATCCAGCCATTTTCAGCAATTTAAAAAACAGTCAACTGTGCTTTTTAGCGTTTTTAGACGTATTTTCGAGGTCGATGTAGCGCGAAAACCTTTTTGAGTTGACAACACTGTCAGACAGGCTGATAAACTTCATGAGTGAATAAATTTATTCTTCCAACTCCACAAGCGGAAGTAAAAGCGTTAAACTTGAGATACAGATAAGACGTGACCTTCAGTTGTTTTGATGCATATCTCCTAAATAATTCCCTTTGAAGACACAATAAATGTTTTGGCACTGTTAATGCATGTTGAAATGGGTATCATTGAGTCCCGCTGTTTATTTGAATAGAAAAGATCACTTGAAGGCAGAATCTTAAGAGAGGCACCACTGTGGGGTTCTGTGATAAACAGGTTGTTTTCAAGCCCTTTCTCTTTCTTGTGTAATGTTTACTTGATTCTTCAAGAACTGCTCAGCTCATTTTATCACGCAGAGATTGTATTCATCTAAGTCTGTCTGTCTATCAATATATCTATCTATCTCCCTTGGAGTTGTCTTCATCTAAGACTTTGATTTGCGTTGTTGATAATTCTTGATGGATTTTGGGGTGGGTATCTTCATCCTTACTTTTTGTCCTCTCTGAGTCTGGGCCTAAACATTTTCTGGCTTTCTTTAAGTGAGGAATTTGGCTTGCAAAAGATAGATGGATGAATAAATAGATAAATGAATAGATAAATAAAGAGGATAGTTAAGAATAAAATTTAAAAAAATCACTCATATTTTAAACATTAGGATGAATTAAACATCCATAATAACTTTAGTCGACTAAGCATCACCCGTGAAGCAGTGTTTGATGGACGATGATTAATTGCGAACCATTGTAATTTGAAGTTAAGGAAACTATGGAAGACAAAGAAATAAACATAAATCAGTCTAGTGGAAAGGAGGTTCAAGTGATCAAAATATCATTCCCATATTGAAAGTTTCAATAATATTTTCTGATTGTCCATCAATAATAATTTCTTTTCTTTTTCTTTTCTAGTGGCAATGGTCTTGGCATTGGTCATGGCTGCTTTTCCTCCTCTACCGGATTGTGTTGGCTGTCTACACGGTCGGCTGTCTTCTCGATTATGTGGTGGTGATGTCTGCCCACGAGGACGTCTCCCACAACGTGATGGTTTACATGACTACCTGGACATATATCCTGCTGGTCCTCCATTTCAACCTCGCAGCCATCAACGCTGTCTATTGTCTGTGGTGTGAACGTAGGTCTGCCAATCGAGTTGGTGACACGCCCCATCCAGTCAAACCCACCGGTATTCGTCGGCTGACCCTACCGGCTGGCCTCTACGACGAGAAAGCAGACCCGGACATCTACTTCCAGGGAAAATCCGAAGCCGACCTTGAAGCAGATATGACGTCAGAGTTCAATATGAACGCCGATCGGAGCACGTGGTACATGAAACTGTCATGGCTGATTTTCAGTGTCGTTTTCAATTGGTCCATTATTGTAACCCTAGTGTTCTTTGGGGCTATTTATCCGACTTTCGGTCAGGAAGCCCTTGAGAAGGGAATCTCATTTGAGGACGTCAATATCCACGCCCTCAACACGGTGTTCGTTATCTTGGAAGTACTTTTTTCCGCCTACCCTGTGCGACTGTATCATTTCCTCTATTCGGTCCTTTACGGACTAATGTATATGATTTTCAACATTACATACTGGTCGTACGATCCGGAACACCACATCGTCTACGTCGGAATACTGGACTGGAATTATCCTTGGTCATCGATGGCTCTGGCCCTTGTCTTGGCCTTTGTCGTGACCCCGATTCTGCAACTTATTCACTTGGTCATGTATAAAGTGCGATGTTTGATTTACCGTAAAATATATGGGCATGAATACCTGTTTCACCGGCGGGTATCTTGCATGAAGAAAACGGTTTCCACTGACAGTAATGCAAACAACAAAGAACTTGGTGGGTTACCCAGAGATGATTCCACGGCACCCATGATATCGACAGTAATGCCTCTTGCAGTAGAACATTTGAGGACATGAAGAAAATGGGTGGGAGAAACTTTGAAGGCGTCTTACCGAGGGAGACATTCCATTGTATGTACAGGGTGTTTCAAAAAGGATGCAACCATCTTTTTGATGACTTTCATTCAAACTATTTTAAACCTAGAAACTTTTTTGAGAACTCAAATTACAAAGGAAATCACAAAAAGTTGGTAATTACGTATTCATTTCAACTCTATCATAGATATCCAAAGTGATTTCCTTTAACCTGAACTCAGGTTTGTACACATTTCATTACATCAGAAAACGACGTAGCTGACACAAAATTAAGGAATGGATACTCGAATGAGCCTAGTGCACAATGCAATTATTTCAACTACTTACTGTTGTCTCTGAGTACAGTATTGCCATGTGCCTAATATTGCAGTATAAAATCTACGAGCGCATTAATTCTACCCCCTTATCCTTATGGTTGCGTCCTTAATGAAATATACCATTGTTAAGCCTTGCCACTCTCCTCGTCTTGTTTTTTCACTACGTTTCGACCGTATGCTCTCCAGTCTTCTTCGGGTATTTTTTGTTCTGAAATGTAGAAACATCTGTAGGTAGACTGAGCACGTGTGGCAGGAACTAGTTTCTACATTCCAGAACAAAGAACATCCGAAAAAGGTCGGAAGGCACATGGCCGAAAAGTTGTAGAAAATGAGAAACACAGACGATAAAAATAGTCAGACTACATACAATGATTAAAATACCTCGTCTAGCAAAATTCAGACCAGGCGGGTCATTCCATATTTGAATTTTGGGCCAAACCGGGAAAACGTAATAAAATGAATTGAATTATCAAAGATATTAATAATCAAGAAAACGTTTTAAAAAGAAGCAATAATATATTCAAAGTTCTCTGCTTATTTTCCCCGAGGATCGTCTCGAACAAATTTTTGAATTATTTAAAAATATACCGAAATATACTGAAAGATTTCTGACGACAATAATATGGCTGATGATAACTATTTAACTGAGCGGGTGATGTAATCCAGGGAATAATTACTTTTTGAATGCTTCCAGACGACATTGCATCAAGATGTCTTTTTGCAAATGGCGGACAGCTGTTTGTCTGTTGAGAACATTAAAAAGGAAATAAACAACTTTGAAAAAAGAGAGAGAAAAGAGAATGAACTTTGAGTTCTGCTCTCGTTCTATTGAAAAACATCCGGGAACTGAAAATTGTAAAAATAACAAAGAAACTTCCATACATTCCATAAACTGTTGAATTCTAAGCGCCATCTTCATTGTGTACATATCTTTCTGCGCCTGCGCGAAAGTGTGTTTGTAAAGATGTCTTGTTTATAAAAATGTCTGCCTGTGGACGAGAAGAACGAATGATGTTGATTGCTTTTGTATTAAAAAAATGTATATTGACTGCATGTAAACAAACTGAATTAAAATTTTGTCAACGACCATATGTATGTAATATATATGTTTGAATCTACGTGTATATATGTGTATTCGATGAATCGTCGAATAACATTTGTAAAATATCTGGACAAATACTAAAGACACAAAAATATTCTATACGTCTTCCATATAAATTATCTTGCTGAAAGAATATCCATAAAAAATCTACACAATCGATAATTGTTTGTTCTTTTTCAATATCTTGTTATTCCTTACCATATATTTGATTTGTTACTACCAGACCATTCATCCGGATATAATAAAAAAAAAGAAACAGGCTATTTTTACAATAGTTTAGTTTTGAAGCTGACGGGCTTTGTAGAGGTTCGACGCTAAATTGCTCTTTGTTTCAATTTTTGTGTCGTGGTTAAATTGTGTTCAGATGAAGATCAGAGGATTAATATTGATTAAACTGACCCTCTTTTTTTTAAGTGGACTAATTTGTATCTGTTATAAACATTTTTGTTCTTTACTTTTCTTCGTTTACCTACCATCGTATTTCATATTAATATTCTATACTTAAAGAACTTCAAGCGGATTTACACAGATCAAACAGACTCTGCTTTAGAAGTGTATTAATTTGTATCTATCAAATATAGCCCTGCTCTTTACTTTTCATCGTTAATTTCATATTTTAAGTATATGTTACACCTTAGTCCAGAAACTGAAAAATCCGCTCATCCCAAGTCCCAAGCTTATCGGATAAATTGTCTGGTAGTGTATGATAATAATTTCGTCCTTCCTGTTTGAAGTTTTGAGATGAAGTATTTTCAATACTGCATAATTATTTCAACCAGTATCCACATCTTTGCTACTTCTTATCAAGCTTAGCCCTTCTTCGGGTCTATGTTGCACCCAGTTGCTCTTAAGAATCAACCAGTTATTTTTAAAACCTTTTCAATAAGGATACAGTTTTTTCAACACAGCAATTGCTCCACGGATACTGCTAGTATAGAAAGTAAAACAAATATGGTGCAGAATATATTGGAAAAGAAGGTAGGTTTAAGGGCTTGATTTAAACGTCTGCGAGCCAGCGAAACTCTGATAGCTAAGTTGGTATAGCAGCTGGTTCGTTAAACTAAGCCTCTATTTGGCGAGAGGGACATGAGCTCTTGTCTCGCCAGGAGCTTATTCTTCATATCCGGTCCACGATGTTTTTATTCACAGTCATAGATTGACACACTGAGTTAGGTTGTGATGAAAACAGCTACGTGACAAAAAGACGAAGGCAAGTTTAGTGAAAAAAATAAATAACTGACCATCATAGTCAATAATTGAACAACTGCAGCGTCAAAATTTGAAATCAGGCAAAAAATTGCATCGAAGAATAAATAAGGTGAGAATAAATTATTTTCATTACATTAGTGTCTTTCCCCCGGGAAAACATCTACAAACATCTAGATTCTGGGGAATCTTGACATTTTAGTACACTCGTCGGGATTAGGCCCCTAAAAAGTCCAAAAATATATTGATTTTTAAATAAAAATCAAAAAGTTAAAAGTTGTCTGGTGGAGTACTGATGCTAATTTTCAAGTCGTTGACTGATCAGTATGGCCAAGAGCACTGGAACACCCAATCACACAAACACATGCAAATATATATATAAAAAAAGGATCGAACTCTTCTCTATCTTTGATGGCTATGGTCGTTCAGTAGTGGTTTACAATATTTCATCCAATGAAAAATGAATCAAGAAATAAAAGCTTGAGCAGCTTTGCTTCATGCTCACGCGAAGAAAATGTTGAGCTAGTATGGAAAAAAAAAAACAAACATATTTAAAACAATCAGCACGCTTGCTAAATATTTGTACGGAACATCTTAACGACCAAATGTCGTTCTTCAGTGTACTTACTCCCAGACAGAATTTAATTTCACACTAAGGTTATTTGTGCACTCTTTTTGTCGCTTCAGTCCACCCTTAGCAATTACCTAGAGTGGTTCCCAATTGATCATTTTTTTTCCAAAATAAAGTTTACTCTTCCCCCAATTTATCTTAAACTGAAAAGATATGGCATAAAGTCACCGTATAGGTAGGAACTCCTGAAAAATTCTCCTGAGTCCTTGCAATTATCATCTCAAAGAGCTCTGGTCCTTAGGTCTCAGGATGAATCCCGAGCTGTTGGGACTGGACTACGCAAAACAATACCATGCATCGAGTTGTAAAGCTTCAGGAATGAGGATACTAATTCAAATACAATACAGCAATGTTTCTCAAATTTTTTCACTCGGCACCTCTTTTGATGAAACGACATTTTTCGCGACCCATAATAATTCTAAAATCAATAGATATCAAATAGTTGCAATCTGACACTAAGTAAACATGAAAAACAAGACCAAATAAAATGTCGAAAATTGCATCCATCTGTACATATCATTAGAGTAGATGCAAATCTATTTCTTTGTTTGAGCTCAAATGGGATGCTCTGATTGGTTGATTTACCTTCCTGTTATGACAAAACAATGAAAATTACGTCACAGAAAAGACTTTATGTCTATCCACACATTAAAACAGCTTGAGTTGAATTGAGACTCGAGAAAAACTTGAAATTGGGATACTTGAATTATTAAAAATAAATTTTTCACTGATATATGCTTGTTGTATCTATGGTATATTACAAGTCTTACAATGTTTATTTTAAAGCCAAAACGTAACAAAACAGGAATTAAAAAAAATGATTGAATGGTATTGGACCATAATTTTCCTATAAGCGCTAGATTGAATACTTTTTTGCACAGAAATAATAAAAAAAACTTATTCGCATAATTATTCTTTGAAACAAGATTCTCAAATATCACTACGACACTCAATAATCTTTACGTGACCCATCGGTGGAGCCCCAACCCCTATTTTGAGAACCTGGCCTTGTAGAATAGTAATGATTAATATCAGGACTTAATATTGGATTTAATCAATTTCATTTTTAAAAAAATTCTATTTATCTGTAGATATGGCCTCGTAGCACCTATATGCTCTTGACACCACATAACCTTGTGCCACAATAATGGGGTTCCAATAAAGGGCATACTTGCTCCATTAGTATACATTCTTCGGGTTTTTTCAAACGTTGTGCAAATAACTACTCAGATGAATACCATGTATGAAAGTTATACAGAATAACGAAACTACTGACTATCTTCAGACATTACAGGAAGAACGGAGAATATATCAGTCGAAACGTTATGTAATAATAAAGATGGAGTTAATTGTCCGAATCGTGCATGGATTTGATCCTCTCTCTTATAGATAATTTTTTAGCCTTTCGATGATTCCATAGAAATTCATCAAGAACCTTTCGGAGATATCTGTTGAAATTTTTTTGAAGGATGGACAGTAGACTATTAAAGGAGTGATCAAACTTTGTGGCAAATCAATGCAAAATTACCTCCCTTCCGTCATGGTTATATCTTCAAGCTACATACTATTGCTAAAGGTTCATGTCTGTCCACATCTCCAAGAATGGATTTTGTGGAAGGGTGGATAATAGGCTATGGAAGATCTGATTAAAACATATGGTCTGTCCTTTGAGAAAAAGCCCTTGAAATTTATTGAGTACTTTTAGGGTTATCTTGTGACAGACAGACAGACAGACAGACAGACAGACGTACATGACCGAACACATATACTACTCCAACTTTGTTGGTGGAAGTAAATTAGGCAGGTAAGTGGGAAAAAAAAGCAAAAAAAGCCCTATATCCACCTACAGATATGTCGAAAGATGAAACCAAAAATATATTCTCCAAAAATATTTATTCTACATTCAACGGTGCCCCTTAAAGCCAAGATGCCAAATAACTCCCTTTGCCCTGGAGACATCATGAAAAACAAGTCCAACATGCTATCTCGAAAATCTCCTTAATCAGCGGTCGGCAAACGTTTTTTGGAGATGTACCAGATTGGCAAAGTCTTCTGGACTTGGGGGCCAAGACAAACTCAAAATAAAACTATTGACACACACACACACACACACACACACACACACACGCACACACACACACACACACACACACATATATATATATATGTATATATATATATATAAAACTATGTTTTTCATATCATTTAGTTAAAACCATATGACAATATTTTTCATTATAGATACAATTATTTTAGCAGTAAAGAAATAATGGGAATGATAAAATATAATATCAAGTATTTCAAATGAAATTAATCATCCGACATCAACTGTTACATCAACCATTATCAATAACATTTCTAATGAAATTAACTATCCGATATCAGCTGTTACATTAACTATTTGAATAAAATGTCTAATGAAATAATCCTTTCGCTATCAACTGTTACATCAACGATTAGATAAATTTTTTGATGAAATCAACGTTCTGATATCAACTGTCACAACAGCCATTAAAATAAAATTTTTGATAAAATTAACCTTCCCATATCAACTGTTACATCAACCATTGGAATAACGAAAACACCACAATATATCAAAAACTACAAATGATAAGCTGCCGTCGCCGACCATTGCTGTATCTCAATGTATATTTTCAGAAGTATCATTATCAAGGAGTTTTTAACGGTTGATAGACAATAGATCTTTGAAAGTTGAGTTTATAATAAATATGATATACTATTGTCCTGTGAATATTTTTTTTATGATTAATTGTTCCATATCATCTGTTAACCTTATTTGATTATGATAAGTACCTATTCAATTTTCATATTTCCTAAAAAAGGTTTTAAAAATATTATCCATTGTACGTACGAGAACTATAATTTTCCATCGTACTTACATTAACAAAAGACATTCTTTATTTCATGCATATTAAGATTGAAGGAAAAACAATAATAAAAAATAATATTTAAGAGTAGTAGTATACTCCTTATGGTCTGTGGGGTCGAAGAAATGTCTCGATAGGCGGGATGTAGTTTGTCGACCCCCAAGTTATACCACCAAGGATAACTTAACTCTTGGACGACAACAAACGCTCCGAAGTTTGAAAGTATTAATTGTTACAAGAAAGAACTCTTGGCCTAGATTTGAGACCGATTTTTTCTTTATCTTTCCCGTTTCAAATTATATTTACAAACCTAAAAACTCACTGTATAATCAATTAACGAAAGTCCCTAACCCTTGACCGTAGGGCTAGAAGTGCTGGGGAGTACTACCACGAGGGTCCTATGGTTTGCATTGACTGTTACAGGAAAGAATGCCTGGCCCAGATTTGAAACCGAATACTTCTCTTCCTCGCTTTAAATTATATTTACAAACATAAAAAACACTACATAATCAAAAAACTGAAGCCATCAATCTTTAACCCTTTAGCTAAAGGTGTAGATCAGCAATACAATAAGCACCCTGTAGTTTAAAAGCTGGCAAAAAAACACACGCACAAAAAAAAACTCTTACAAGGCAGGGCCTTCGGCCCAGTTTGATACCGGACTTTTATCATCCCTGCTTTAAATTATATTTACAAACATATAAACCCTCAACATTCTCAATTCTTTATCTTACCGTAGAGCGACGGGCGCAAGTGCGTGTAAATGCCGACAGAAAAACACGTGCTCTTGTATTTATTCTGTATAAGTAACGGATATTGAGTGTGATTCTATCGTCAAAACAGATGCCTTTCCTTCTACCGGGATAGCGGGAGTGGGTGGAGATCCCTAAGTGGGGGTCTCTTCACTAAGTGGGGGGTGGGGGCTATCAGGAGCCGAAATCTTGAGAGTTCATAAGTCGCACGAGGAGTGTTAATGATCCCTGCTGCGTGGTTCAGTGGTGCAGCTGATGGGGGGAAAAGAAACGAGGATATGCTGTTCTATACCAAATTTTCTTTACCCCTGTCAACCTAGTTGAAAAAAGGTAAAATGTATTCGGTCGTGTCTATTCGTCTGTTCATTCGATATCACTAAAAGCTCTGAAGGGATTTCAATGGAACTTTTGTGGAAGATAAGAAAAGGGTAGAAAGATTTCAGATTTTATTTTGATTGAGAGATCTTTTTTCGATTTTTTCCCCAATTAAATCCATATATATGCTCATGACTATCCACATGATATTTCCAAAAGTTCCCGAAAAATTCAATGTCATTTTGAAGAAAAGTGGATAAGAGGCTACGGGAGAATAGATAAAATTTTAAGGTGGATCCATGCACAGTTGCCTCCCCCGTATGTCAAAACCACATATTATCGCCATAATTTCATATCGATCCGCACGATATCTCCTAAGGTTCCTCAGGAATGGAAGAGTGGACAATAGCTGAAGAACAACTGCGCAGAGCTGAAGTTAAGCGGATCCTTGAGGATCTTTGCACAATTACCTCCCCTACGTCGCATTAATATGTTTAAATCACATTGTATTGCCAGTTTCTTTTTCTGTCTGCAAATCTTCAAAACCTCTCAGTGAATTTCAACCAAATTTTGTGGAAGGCTTGGTGATACACTACTAATTAAATTTCGGAGCGGATCCATGCATAATTCTGCCCCCCCAACAATAGAATTAGCAGAGGTATGTGCTCTCTGAGTGCTTTCTTGTTATTCTCAGATTTGGCCAGGATTTTTCTCAACTGGAAAATTCATTGTAATTTATTCGGCTAGTGTTAAATTTTATTTCAAATACGGATTTCATTTTTCAAAATCTAATATGATCAAGTTTCATTTTCTCGCAACATATACGGTGAATATTTCGAGAAAATGAATGACTGATTCATAAGTGAAACTAAAATATCAGTTCTGCATAACGTCTGTCGACAACTTCGATTGAAAAAAAAATCCACGAAAAGGTTTTCGACGAAACGCATATTCGCATAAATGAAATGTTCGTCGGTGAAACGTTGGACACGATTTCATCGCTTATCAGCAGCCATCACATATCAGTAGCAGTTTTGGTTACCTATACTTCCCTTACAATCATTATAATAGGGTTTGTTCTTGTGAAGCAGAGGTTAACAAAATAGTCGCAGAGATCCTTACTAGAAGAAGATACAGTGAATGATCGAATGTGTCAAAATAGGCTTGCAGAGTTCCATGCTCCACGGTCGAGTAGTTCAGTTGCAGTTCAAAACGCACCTATCAAGACATTACTTGAGAAGATCCGGAACGCTGTAGCCGACATATTTAAACATGAAATATCGGTGAATATAGAATTTTCATCCGACAGAATTGTAATAAGACGTTTATGTAGGAACTCTTTTCTGTTCGGTACCAATTTTACTCTGAGTCCATTCGATTTGCCACCGAGTAAAATCGGTGCCGAGCAAAAATAAGTTCCTACAAAATGTTCTTACAATCATCACATACTGCCATATCTAAATCAAACAAAATTCTGCACCTTCAGGTAACCATTTATTCCAGATTTTACAGAATTCCTTCGATAAGAAAATATCAACTCCTTGGAAAACTGCAAAAGTCACCTGGAATGGTTCTTTACTGAGAAAGGCGAGTTGGTCCCAGAGGATAGAATTATGAAGCTGAAAGATAGCAGAAGGTAGTTGATCAAAGCAGTAAATATTTTGTTCAATAGAATTAATATAAAAATTAGAAAATATAATTATTTTCATTTTATGAATGGAATTGAATTATTGAGTCACCCATCAATTAAACATAATATTTGGGAGTTGGAAAATGAAAGCCCATCAAAGCAGGGGATTTGAATTCTAAGTTCTGTCTAAGTTGATCCACTGCAGCTATCAAAGATGACGAAAGGTTCTGTTTTTTTTTTGTTTGTGTTTTGTTTGTGTCTGTTTGTTTATGTGTTCATGTGTGTGTTCCTGGACTTCTGGTCATACTGTTTTGTTTACAGACTTGGAAATTGGCATCTGTATTCTTCTATCTACCTACTAAAAATTAAAAAAAATGTATATTTAAAGAAAAAGAAAGATGCTTTTTTCTTAACCCTTTTGAGGCCTCATTTCCAGGATCTAGATATTTCTTGGTGTTCTTTATACTATTTTAGCCGTTTTCCAGTGGAAAACGGCCAGAAATGTCATAATTAAAATTTGTTCTGAACATATTTATTCTTCGATGGGATTTTTTTTTTCATGACTTCAAAATTTGTCGCTACGGTTCAGTTATTATTGACTGTGATGGTAAGTATGAATATACTTTGTAAAGGTACATATAGTACATACTTCTGATGGCTAGGGCCATTTTTGTGCACCCGATCTGGTTACTCAACTTTAAGATATGAAAAAAAAATACTTTAGTGAGTATGATCATCATTAGTAACCAAAGTTTAATAGAAAACTTTTTCATTCATAGTTTACTCGCGTAGAACGATGGTCTGCAGATTTTGATGATTTGTGTCTTCACACAGTACCCTAAAATTGTGTCTCTGCGCCTGACTGAGCTAGGCTTCTTAAATGTTTGGGACACAGAGTTATTCTCGTAATGTAATGAAATAATCTTTCAATTCACCTCACACAGGAACGAAATAAAGCTCAAAGTTATATTATTCAGTTCATTTCACTATTACATTTGTTATATTTTCATATATATATATATATATATATATATATATATATATATATATATATATATATATATATACATATATATATATATATATATATACATATACACACACACACAAGTTGATTATATATATATATATATATATATATATATATATATATATATATATATATATATATATATATATTAGAGTTACTACCCAAAAGTTTGGGGAAATTATGGCGTGAAATGAATTTTTCGAAGACAGAAAAATGATAGAAAATGATATTCTTATTTTCCGAGTCGATTGATTCCCAGAGATGTGTGAAATTTTCGGCAAGACCTGGGAAACATAAGGTAGCTTGACAGATGAGTAGAATGATCAATCTGTTTAATTTTCCCAAATTGATGTACATAACAGATGGATTCTCCCTCTCTCTCTCCCCCCTCTCTCTCTCTCCCTCTCTCTCTCTCTCTCTCTCTCTCTCTCTCTCTATATATATATATATATATATATAATCACACATTTGTATTCTTGCAAATTGAAAAAAACACATTGTAAACTATATATATAGATGTGTATGTATATGAGGGAATAAAGAATTCTCTCTCCATCAATCCACACACGCACACACACACACACAGATATATATATATGTATATATATATATATATATATATATATATATATATATATATATATATATAGATAGATATAGAGAGAGAGAGTGAGAGAGAGAGAGAGCCCGTCCACTAGGTTCATCAGACATTTCCCTGTTGCCTTTTGAGGGTTCATTTCATCGGATTCTGATATTGAAACTTTGAAGGCAGGAATAACTGATGCTTTAGCGATAGTGACTGAAGAAATGTTCAGGAAGAACACATGGCGTGAAATTGAGTATCACTTATATTTGTGTTGCTTTTCTGCAGGTGTTGAATGATAGAAGGATTCCTACTTAAATGTGTTGGAAAGACCGGTTGGCCAACCTCAATAAGAATATCTGTTGTATAAGATAACAGGCTCCGTTTGTAACTGTGTCCTACGGCTCAACCAAATTTTGACAAGCATACTCAATAGACTCAGGGGGAGGATTTAAGTGGGAGGATTTGAGAAAAAATGTTTCCACAATTACAGAGGGGATTCTT
>OY735222.1:5651624-5749124 GCA_963457665.1 Thysanoteuthis rhombus | reverse complement strand
AGGAAGAAAACGGGTGTCCGTGACATCATAGAAACTATTAAAAACTCAAATGGCAATGGGCAGGCCATGTTGCAAGAATGAAAGACAAACGATGGACATCACGACTCACGACATGGATCCCCAGAGATTGCAAGCACAACTGAGGCCGGCAGAAAATTAGATGGAGAGACGAGCTAGACAAGTTCAGGAAGTACTGGCTCCGCGACGCCCATGATAGAGAAGTGTTGCAAATCTTGGGGAAGGTTTATGTCCAACGACGGACGTTAAAAGATTGATGATGATGATGATGATGATGATGATGATGATGATGATGATGATAATCGTGTATGGTCTGTGTCCGTACTCATTCCCATCAATATTATAATGATCAGTTTTTCCAATGAGTTGACAATCAAGTGTCAATATTCCTATTAGAAAACGTCAATAAAAATTGTCAATGCATGTTTCTTCAGTTTTTAAGCTGGTTCGGTCGGCTGGCTATGTATGTGTTATCACACGTACAGGTCGCACCAATGGAGCTAAAGGGTTGAAAAATTCAATATTTACTCCTTCTTATGTCAAAATAAAACCTTTTTTGTTCTTTAAACCCAACCCCGAATAAGTTTTTTTAGAATAGGTTTCAATTTGCAGTGTAAGTTTATGATAGTTTGTGTCACGCTTGTTTTTTGAAAAATCAGACTTTTAAAAAAAATAATCACTAGCCAACCAAAGACAAGAGCAAAAACTTATTCATTGACGGCCTCTTTTCTCATTTTTAAAAAATTGATCACCCCAACACGGCATCCTGTCAAGAGATGTTGGTCGAGTAATGGTTTCTATGGAATGTCTAACTGGACCACTTCAATCACTTATTCATACATTTTTATTTTTATTCGCAAATACGTAAAAATCTGGGTTCCCTTCGGCAACACCAGATTGCACTAATTTAGTCTCAGTTGGTGACCCAACAGGTCACAGGGATGTCTAATGATAAATAAAAACCAATCAAGAGACGAAGGTATGGATCACATGACCTACGAAATTATGGAATTATAGGGTTATGTATTTTATCCTTCATATTATTGTGCTTGTTCTGATTGATTGGGAAAATGTCTTCCAAGTGGAAATGTTCAAATAAACAGATTCTAATTGTGCAGTTTTTGCAATTTGTTTCAAAGGAAACCTGAATATTAATGTTCTCTGATAAAATTTTCATCTGCAAAATAGTTATGAATATTCAACGTTTATTTTGCACTATCTCCATATTTGTTGTTTCTTTAACCAGAAACTTTAGACAATCCTTATCTTGTTTTTGCTTAAAACTTACGAATGAGTTATTGTTAATATTCAATGGATGTTTCTCCAATCCTCATCTTCATGGTGGTTTTTATTCAATGCCTTGAAAAGGTATTGTTGAAAAGTTCATTGACAGCGATGTTGGAAATGCAAAAAGGGAGATAACCCTTCATTTCCCGATGGAAGATAATACATTTTCTCTATTCTTTTTTTTTTTTGAAATGACGAAGGCCAAAAAGAAATCCCATTCAAAACAAGATGAGACTAATAGTCCAAAAAGACCTATTTATAAGCTATGTATAATTTACTAATTTTTATTTGAATTTGACCCTATTTGTTTTGTAAAATGAATTCGTTCAGAAAAAAGATTAATTTTTTCCATCTTTTGGATTTTCACAGTAACAGGCAACCAGGATGACAAAAAAAAAAAAAAAAAAAGATTTAAAAACAAGAATCATAATTGAAAAACGTTACACGATCCCCTCATTTCTTCTCCCTTCCATAAAACCTGCCATTCGTCGGCAAGATCTTCAAGACAGGTTTTGATTTGAAACAGGCGACCACCATCATGGCAGAAAAGATATTAGTATCTTACCTGCACCTGTTAAAATGGCGTATAGAATTCCCAATCTTCTCTCGTTTAGTCTTATATATATATATATATATATATGCTTCCTGGTGTTTTCTTACCGAGTGTACGTGAAGAGGAGGTTTTAATTTTGTTACTGAATCAATTAAAGCCAAGAACCGAAAGTGAGAACAATTCCCAAATCCTGATGTTTCTCGCCAATTTCATGTTTGGCCTACCATCCTGTCATGTCCGGTTCACAAAAGTCCCTCCCCTAGATCAAAGATCCCGACCCATTTAAGTGGTCTATCGTTTCCAAGATCTGACCCCAGGGCATCAACAAAGAGATTGAAGAGATTTCCGAATCTTTCGGTTGTGTTTTTTCTTCTTTTTGTATCTTATTTTTATTTCTATGGAAGTTTTCAGTCTATCTCATCCAAGATCTGACGCCCAGGCAACAACAAGAAGATGTTTCCGAATTTTCCAGTTGTCTTTTCCCTTTTGATTTTTTTGCTAGTTATTTTTTGAATTTTTGAGTCGAATCAGTAATGTATTCGTTTTTTTTTTCTATCCCACTCGAGAAGTAGAGAAAACATTCCTTTGGGAATAGGATGAAGCACAAGATCAAGATGATATACAAATACAAATAGATTGCCACACACACACACATACGCACACACACACACACACATACATATATGATAGATATGTAAATTGTTGATCCGGTAGTATGTGAGTAAAATGACAATATTGGAAGACTGTTCAAGACAAATGACTCTTTATTTCACCGGTTTGCTCCTTTTGAGCTTCGTCAAGAGATTTCCCGACTTGAGCAGTTTTCTTCATTTTACTAATATATGTATATATATATATATATATATATATATATATATATATATATATATATATATATATATATATATATATATTAGCTGTTCACTGCTGGACAGACGACTATCCCATTTCCTTCCATGACGACCTCAATTGCACTAATCTTCGCCATGTCTTACCGGCAAACCTTCCTATCTTATCCCTCCATCTTGTTTCTGTTTTTTTTTTTGTTTCTCTTTTCTGCATGTCTGTCTCTCCCACGCACATAAACACACGCACGTATGTATACAAATTAGCTAAAATACGCTATTATACATGAAACCTCTCAAATCAGGAATTCACTTCGATGGTTCGTGACAGTTATTTGAATTTAGTGGCCATGTGGGTACGAACAATAAAAAAAAAAAAAAAAGAATCGACAGGAAATTGACACCGGGGGAAAAACAACCACATCTACAGAGCTTTTTTTTCGTGGTCAAAAAATTTCACCGGTGAGGGGAAAAAAAAATTGGAAAGAATTCTAAAATAAAATTATTTATGTACACTCTGAAAACTGAAAAACCGATGGTATTTTTAAAATGTTGTGTGGAAAGTTGTTTAGCCGTAGACAAAAGATCATTGTAATCACTTTTATTATGAATTATTTGGCGAAAAAGACATAGATTTGAAGAATCTACCAAAGATCAACAAATTATCGGATTTTAATGAAATTTTTTGACCGTATTTGAGAAAGTACGAAAAGAAGTTTACATTCAAAGCCGAAAGAAATACTCTTAACTAAAAAACAAGGCACGGTATTCCCTTCTCATCTCCTTAAAACCTGACATTTGTCGGTAAGATCTCTATGCCTGGTTCTGACGTGAGACAGGCGACCAATGTCTCCGTGCTACCATTTTTTGCGTATGGAATCTGATAGAATTACTAAAAACATTTTTAGTTCTCAAAACAGCAATCTTTCAAATATTTTCAGCGAAGGACACAAATTTTTTGAGAATCGTCGTGTTTTTTTTTAATGAAAGTTGCCCCCTTAGAATTAAAAAAATATATCATGTTTTGTGCATTGAAAAATTAGGTCAGATTGGTTATTGAGTCCTAAGTCGTTGTTGATTCCGATGCAGTCCTATCAAAGAGAATTTAGGACACACACACACATGCACGCATACACATCAGTTCCGTAGTCTAGAGGTAGGATATCGTCCTCCAGGGTCCGATGTGAGGGTTTCAATTCTACCTCGCGGTAGTGGATGGGATAAAGTCTATAGCCACTCTGAAGAGATGTAAGACATCGAAACGGCTGTCTGTGGATGACATAAAATAAATAAATATTTATATTTGTATATGTACACACATATATATATATATACTAGAAAATAAATAATGTCTAGTTTTTTTTTTTCTGTATTCACTCTGACAAAGTCCACTGTTTTTTCCACCGAGCACTCTCACTGATGATTTTGGGAACAATACTAGATAACAGTTTATCCATACAAACACACAAACACACACACACATACACACGCATACAAACACACACACGCACACACTTATATAATGTAGTTAAAGATTTGCCACACAGAAACGATTGTGTTTCTGCCCTGTTCGGGCTTTTTGAAGCAATTGATTCGGTTCATTTTAAATCCGTATTTAGGCCATTGGAGAAACCCAAGCAGAGCAAAGGCATAAACGTATTTGTGTCGAAAATTCTTTACTTCTTCATATTTTATGCTCTATTCTAACTTGACTTAATGTTTAATGTTGAATGTATCGAGTACTTTATGGAATAAACCCATCACACATCAGATATTGTATTATATTATATCATATTGTATTTCTAATTTCTTTTACATATATATATATATATATATATATATATATATGTGTGTGTGTGTGTGTGTGTGTGTGTATATTCTCTTGGCTTCTGGTGCCTTCCTCGTAGATAGAGTTGCTGAGAGTGTGTTCGGAAGGAAGGTTTGATTTTGTTACTCTCTGGAATTAATGAAAACCAGAATCGAACGCGAAAACAATTGACAATTTTCACCAATTCCTTAGACTGTTTATTTAGTTTAGCCCTTATCATGTCCGATCTGCCAAGTCCCTGCCCAGGATCAAAGATCTTGGCCCATTTTAGAGGTCTATATCTTCTAACATCTGACCCCGGGGCAGCAATAAAAACACGTTACCGAATTTTTTAAGTTGTTTTTTTTTTGTTTTTTTGGCTCCTGAATCTTGTTTTTGGAATTTTCGTGTCGAATCAGTTTTTCTTGCCGACTCAAGAAGTAGAGAGAACATTCTTTCGAGGAGAGGGTGTAGCTCGATCAAGACGATATGCAAATACCCAGAGATCGCGTCACACTAGCGCACATGAACACACGCAAACAAACACACGCGAGCGAACACACACACACACACACACACACACACACACACACACAAAGAATCTCATTTCTACTAGACAGTCTTTCTCCTGGTCATACAAACACACACATACATTCGCACACATAAACATATACCAAGTCAATATATATGTATGTGTATGCGCACACGAATGTGTGTGTTGAGAGAGACGGGTAGGGAGAATGAAGTTAATATATTCAGAGATTTAAAGGTAGATAGATGAGGAAGGAAGAAGATGAATATAGAAAATATAACCAGAATTCCATTTAGAATGGGACAGAGAGAAAGAAACTAAATAAGGAAGTGATAGCAACGGCATATATATATATATATATATATATATATATATATATATATATATATATATATATATATAGAGAGAGAGAGAGAGAGAGAGAGAGAGACCTCAGGTTGGGTAGACAGACTACTATGAATAGAAGGATACTGATAATTGGGAACGGGAGAAAGAGAAAGTTGGCAAAATGAAGAAAGGCACATACACACACACGTACACACACACACACACATACACAAAGGTATCTAGTGAGTCAGCCTGACATAGATAATTGATAATGTATATATTATTATTCATTGATATATTAATAATAATTTTTGTCCCCTGGAATGGCGCTCAGAATGACTAATATATGCTACAATTGGCGCCATGACCAGCTGTTTCTATTACATTGGAATACGTCGGGAGAAACAGACGATGACAAAAAGATTACCGGTGACAACTCCGTCTGATCATGACAACTAATGGTCTACAGCAGTGGTTCCAAACCATTTTTGGTACCATGCCCCATCTCGACAGTTCAAAAGATTTGATGTCACCCTTAATAATAATAATAATAATAATAATAATAATATATATGTATATATATATATATCTATATATATATATATATATGATGTGGCCAAAAGACCAGCATCTCATTTATCTCTGAATACTGACGAATTTTCTTCTGATGTTACCACTATTGATCTTAAGAGAATGAACATCTGTAAAGAAACAAATTCTTAGTACAAATAGAGAAAATAAATCATACTGATATATGACTTTTCACTGAAATTTTGGTAATCATCTCTACCAAAAATATTGGAAGGTATTTATATTGGGTTGCATTAGTCTTCCACACTACCTGTCCTTCCGTCTTCCCATCTGTCGGTGTGTCCGTCCGTCTGTCCTCAAGATATATCAGGTTTCAATGAAATTTTGTGTTGGAGCGGACGTCGGCACAAGGAATTTTCTTTGAATGAGAGACATTTTTTCTTCTTACATTAATTTTATACGCTTATGATTTTCCACACGATATCTCTTAAAATACTCAGAGTAGAAGGCTAGACCATACGGAAGAGAGGATCGAATTTTGGGGCAGATTCATGGACAATTACCTCCCCTACTGCATAGCAGTTTCTTTATTGCGTGAACTTTACTAACCACTACGCGATTACCTCATCGCTTTTATACTTCATGAAGTCAATGAATTAATCATTTGTTACTATGGAGTCTGTAGTCAAATTAGTAATTAAAAGTATTGTGTAAGTAGTAATTAATAGTATTTTATAATTATGAATTTATAGTATTGCGTTATTAAGAATTATATTCATTGTATCATGAGGAATTAATTAATGAAACCATAACATGACTCAGTTTTGGGCCACGTGAAAGTTTTCACTTTTCACATCCAAATTTCAAATTGCCCCCCCCCCAAACGCATTCAGATTGCACCCCTGTGGGGTGTGTGCTGCTCATTCCGAATCATCGGTCGACAGCGTCACCCATATGAAAGAGGACTTCGATGTGTGGGACGCATGTTCGAATTTCGTTCGGAGCAATTATTCAATTTGATTTATTGGTTGAAGAAAAGATCAATTGATAAAAGGCAAGAACAACTAGGAAGCACCAAGAGAGTGCATACGTCTGCCAAGACCATTGCTACTAGAAAACTAAATGAAAACTCAGTTCATACGCAGCTGTGATGCAAGGAAGGTAACAGTAAAATTGAAAAAAAAAACCCAAATTTATTCAATTCTTCCTTAGCCTACAGCCCATTCTTCCACAAAAGTTCATTGTAATTTATTGATAACCTTTGCGAATATTGAGTGGATTATCGCTGAGTCAGTACATAAATTTATGGAAAAAAATGGGAAAAATATCTTACAATAGTTTCTGGATCCGCTCCTAATTTGAACGGTTCTCCACGAACTACTCATCCGGAAAATGCCATTCAATTTCAACTAAAAACTTTGGAGATATTGTGTGGACTTATAAATAACCGTAAAAATCCTTGGACCAGCCCCTGAATTTAATCAATTCTTCCTTAGCCTATGGCCTAACGTTACGCAAAATATCATTGAAATTCATTCAGAACTTCCGGAGACATTGTGTAGACAAACAGATATTCACCAGTGTGAATACAATTACTCTCCCAACTTCTTTGACAGAGATAAAAGATGAATAAAGGCTTGTCAAAATATATCTATTTGTAAACCGAACATGTTTGTCGGGTGAAGTGCTATCCGAGTGTTTCACCTTTTGTTGCTTACACGAACGGGGAGCGGGAGCAGATTGGCATTTGTGGACAAACAAGTAACGGCAAATATAGAGACAGGCGACGTCAGTCAAAAAACCTACATTTGTCGTGTCAGTCGTGAATAATTGCATAAAGAAAAGGCAGATGGAGAGGATAACGTAAAAGGGAAGACACCATTTTTCAACAAAAACAAGAAAATACAATCGGTGACATAGACGCGGAAAACTGTCCGCGCGTTTTCTGCTTATTTCGTTCCGTAAAGAAATGCATTTTACGCTTCTCCTTCGTAAACCGATGAAAACGAAAAAATGTTAATTCAAGCTATATGTTTATATACCTGCATATGAATGCATATACTGGTTTATTTTGAATTATTCAAATATTTTTAGGCATAACTATTGTGGAGTATATCAAATATAGCCTCATGTGTGTGTACAACCCATACATATATAAATGTGCGTGTGTTTCCGAGTAGAAATACCCAGCCCTGTCCGGGTTTATATAATCTACCCCTGATGCTTATGTGTGTTTATGTCTCTCGGTGTCTGATCCATTGCTTCAAGAGCAAGTTTCAAGTCCACTGTGGATTCATTCCACACAAACGATTGCAATTCTATAAAAATAAAATTTCAAACCTTCAAACACAGCAGAAGTACCCAGCCCTGTCCGGCTTCATATATTCTGTCCCTGATACCATTTCATGTTTATGTGTGCTTATGTCTCTCAGTATCCGATTCATTGCTTCAAGAGCAAAAGAGCAAGTTTCTGGTCCCTTGCGGATTTATTCTACTGAAACGGTTGCAACTCTATGAAAATTAGATGTTAAACTTTCCAACACAGGAGAAGTATCAGGCCATGCCAAGCTCAAGGATTCCATGATACGACTGGATTTAAAAAAATGTCTCTCGATGTCCAAAGAAGTGCTTAAAGGAACAGTTCCCCCATCATTGTGTATTCATCTGATAAAAATAATTGAAATCTCTATAAAAATGAAATTTCAACTTTCTGTGTACAACAGAGGTACTAGACAGCGTACGCCACCTATGATGCCACCTTTGATGTCATCATTCGTCATGTCCCCCCATTCTGATCAAATGCTTTAATGGCAAGTTGGGGGTCTGTACACTCATCTCACACAAACAATTGACAACTCTATGAAATATTTTAAGCACAGAACTATTGTAATAAATAAGGAACATGAATATACACATCTCTCTATTTCAAAATATGCATACATGTGACAACATTTTGGAGTATACAATTATATTGTCGTAACGAATATCAATACCTGAAAATGTGTGCACTAACGGACTTCGTGACACCCAAATCTGCAGCAACAATAATATAACCTTCAAATTTATATTTGTAGGGTAAATATTGAAATATTTCAATAAATTGAAATTATCTTTAAATGTACAAAACACGGATAAAATGAAATAACCACTAGAGGCACAAATATATATCTATCCGATAAGAGATTAAAAAAGAGTTGTCTCCCTTGCACAAAAACTCTGTAAAATTGGAAAAAAATGAGTTGCACTCCCTTATTTGTTCCTAAAAATAAGTAAAATTCGGTAAAATTATAAAGAAAAACGTTTCCCATTCACATAACCAAATACAGAAAATTCACATATCCTATGATCTTTGCTGTTAGAAGATCGATCGTTATCTCAAACTTTAGTTTTATAGGTGAAGAATTTTGAGCTGTTGTAGCTCGAAATTCTTCACCAATATACATACGTATTCAAACATGCACTTTTACACACAAATGCACAAGCACACTCTCACACCCACGTATATATCATTAATCTATTTCACAACTTCGTTTATTTCGTGAAATTAATTAACATAATCTTGTTCTTGTTCTTCCTATATCATCAACATTATTTGCATTTTCACTCAAGTTACCTAGTGGTTATCGCTGGAGGCTAAGTGACAGTAAGTCTCCTCAGTCCTCCAGCTGGGGATCGTAGGTCTCATTTTTCCAGAACTCTCCTCAGTATTCGTGCAGTCTCCAGTTGTGCTATTCAGTGGTCTGTATAGTCTCAGTCCTTCCTTTTAATCTCATCTCCTCCAATCTCCTTTTCAGTTTCTTTCGTACGGTCCTGATTGCCCCTACTATTACTGGTACTACCTTGACTTCCATCTTACACACAGTCTTCTGTTCTCTTGTCATGGTATTTCCCTTGTTTTTTTTAATTATTTACTCTCCTTCATATTTATTCTGTGATCCGTTGGCATGACCTCATGTATTATTTAGTAGGTTCTCTTTCCCTTGTCCATGATCGCAAGTCCGGTCTTCTCGCTCGGATGGGGTGGTCAGTTTGGATGTCAAAGTCCCAGAATGATTTATGATTTCCATTCTCCAGGGCTGCCCCCGGTTTGTACTGATACCATTTGTCTGCATGGTTTACTCCCATTTGTTTGCATAGTTCCCACTGTATCAATGTTGCTACCCTGCCATGTCTGTTTTTATACTCTTTCTTGGCTAGTTGACTAAATTCACTGGTTATGTGGTTTACTGTCTCATCCTTTTTTTGCATAGGTGGCATGTGCTGTTTGTTTGGCTTCTATCGATTCATTATTATCATTATCATTATTATTTGCAATCTCACACCAATTGCCTGGTGTTTATCATTATTATTATTATTATTATTATTATTATTATTATTATTATTATTATTATTATTATTATTATTATCATTATTGCAATGTCACACCAGTAGCCTGTTGGTCACCGCTGTGGGTTGAGTGACAGCAAGTCCCCTTAAGTCTCCAGCTCTCCTCTCCATATTCTCACAGACCACAGCAATACTGTGGTTTACAGTTTCACACCAGTTGCCCGGTGGTCATCGCTGAAGTAAGTCTCCTCAGGTCCACATCTCATCTCTCCCTCGCCTATCACGCCTGTGCTGTGGTTCACATCTCCACTCCCATTTTCCTTCCTCTGTTAGGCAGCTGCTAACATTTAGTGTCGTAGACCTTATATTTCTAGTACTCTCCTCAGTATCCGTGCGGTTCCTAGCAGTGCTGTGGTCCGTACAGTTTCAATCCTTCCTTTTATCCCGAGCTTCCCCAGTCTCGCCCTCAGTGTCTTTGGGACAGTTCCTATTATTATTATTATTGATAATAATAGTAATAATAGCCCTTTCCGTGAAGATACAGGGCATTCTATTTGTATAATTTTCAATTGCATGATTATAAAAAAAACTGTCACCAAAACATTGGAGAGTCGATAATTTCAACATTTACTCCTTATTATGCCAGGAAAAAAATATTTTTTCCAAAATTCCTCCCTCAAATAGATTTTAATTGAGGCAAACAGGGTACAATTTACAATGTAAGTTTATCCTAAATTGGTCTCTAGTTCGTGCCCAGCTGTATTTACGCTGAGAATTCAACAGAGGGCGAGAAAAGTAACATATTCAATGCTCAACCCTTTTCAAATCTTTGCATATCTCACATATCTACAAAATTCATGTTACAGGTATGCAATGGCTTATTTCATTCTGAAAGAAACAAATGAATACATTTTAAAAAATTTATTCATTATATATACAATACAAACGTGGTAGTAATCATCTTCAGTCAGAATAAAAATAGATGCTGAGTTTGACTTTCCAAAACCCGAACTTGTTTGTATATATTGTTTGTGTGTGCGGTGTGTGTGTGTGTGTGTGTAGTGTATGTGTTTTTATCAATACGTGTATATATATATATATATATATATATATATATATAGTCGATTGTTTATGAATATGCGTTCATATGTATACGTGTGCGTATATGTAGGGATGTATATATGCACCTATATTCATATAAACTATATATATATATATATATATATATATATATATATATATATATATATATATATATATGTATATATATATATATATATATATATATATATATATATATATATTGCGGATGTATGTGCACGCTTACTCGAGAGTGAATTGAGTAAATGAAAAGTGTCAAATGAATGACAGATGACAATCTCCGGAAATATGTATGTATGGATGATGAAGACCACCCCAGAGATAATATCCGATACCTGAAGACAAAAACATATTTTCTTGTCGGGTAATCCGAGGACGTCATAATAATAATAATAATAATAATAATAATAATAATAATAATAATAATGTTGACCAATGGATTTGTTTTTTGTTCATTGGCCCTCATTATTTGCCTCATTAGCAATAGAAATACCCGGTCTCCCATCCGTCTGTATTTTGTCTTCCAGCGTCCCCTACTCTAATGATACTTCTTTTCAATGGTAGGCATTATTTCCTCCACGATCATCATCATCATCATCATCATCATCATCATCATCTGCAGCAGCAGCATTTTAGTGTCTGTCGTTGGACCTAGACTTTTCACAAGATCTCCCTATCGTGGGCGTCACGGAGTCAGTACTTTCTGAATTTATCGAGTTCATCACGCCATCTTATATTTTGTCGGTCCCGGTTTCGCATGTGATCTCTGGGGATTCACGTTGCCAATCGTGATGTCCAGCGGTTGTCTGACTTTCTTGCAGCAAAAATTAAGGTTTTATCATGGATTCTATGATGACTCCTGTTTTTTTCCCCCTGATATATTGTACTGTCATGTGATCTCTCCATGTGAGATTGAGCATGATTCTTCGATGCGCACGTTGCATGGTTCTCAGTTTGTCGGTCAGTCTCTTCGTCAGATTCCATGTTTCAGCTCCATTGGTGACTATCGGGAGGTTGTATTTGTTGTATACCATTCTCTTTCTTCCTTCTGGTCGCGGGTTCAGTTCCTGCCGCAACCCTATTTCTTTGATTGTTTATTATATTTGGGTTGTGATATATTGACTGCATAATGACCAGATATCATTTAAGTAGAGTTCCAGTTTACTATAACGCAATTTATAAGCATTTCTGTCGAATCACACATCCCTTTCTTTTTATATATATATATAGATAGATAGATAGATAGATGGAGAGAGAGAGAGAGAGAGAGAGAGAGAGAGAGAGAGAGAGAGAGAGAGAGAGAGAGAGAGAGAGAGAGAGAGAGAGAGAGATACGAGCACTTGTGTCTGCAGTCGACAGAGCATTAAAAATGATGTAAATAATTTGTCAAATTCAACCACCTTTGTCAACCTATCAGCCCTTGTCGGTTCATTTTGTATTCTAAAACTGACTTGTGTCCGGTTTGTAGTAATCAATCTTCTTTTTTTGTCGATGAAAAAATCTGAACGAAAACAAAAATGGACATCCTGCTAGTTTTTTTCTCTTCTGACAGACGACAATCTCAAGTGAGAAAAATTCCTGACAGCCGTAACAGATTAGGAAAGGTACACGCATATTCTTGGGGGAACAATCAGAAAAGAAAATAATGACAGGAAGTAACAATTCAGGGGCAGATAAAAAAAAGGGCTCAAAGATGGTAGAATTCCAAAACTTTTACACACAAGATAAGTGAATAAAGAAAAATAACCCAAAAGAAATCGCTTTTTTTGTCATGTGTTGTTAGGAAGCTGTCTGGTTCTTCCATTTTCCCTCGGAACGTTCAGTTTGATTCTAGCTTTTTCCTTTAATTTAACAAATGAAATTCAAATTATGTAGATTGTTTCTAGAAAAGAAATTATGATTTTCGTATCAAATCTAAGCGTAAGGGTTTACTCATTTCAGTGGTAGATGCAGAGTTTTAAGGGGTAAGGGGCGTGTCCAAATCCAAAGTTTTGAGTTGGAGGATTATGAGTGAGACCCAAATGGAAAAAATATCTTTTCAAACAAATCTGAGAAAAAAGAAACTAATTTAAGACAAAAAACGAGAAAGTAATTTGTGGTTCAGAATTTTCCACTCACATTTGAGTCACAGCTTTTCAGCATTCCTGGCAGAAGAGTAAAGTAAAAAATGATATCAAATAAATATATCTCTGAAACTTTTTTTTTTTAAGAATAAGACAGAAGTCATCTTTAAATTCATTCGCAAGATAAATAGGTAAATGGAGAAATTAAAAAAAAAAAAAAATAGGGAGAGAAATCATTTTCGTCATCTGTCATTTTTTTCTACCGTCTGCTTCTTCCATTTTTTCCCAGAGGCGTTCTTGTTGATCTTAGCCTTTTCTCTTTTTTTAGACAGTTGAAAGATTGTTTTTAGGAAAAAAATGATGATTTTCATATCCCTGATTCGAGTTTTACGGTGAAGATTCACTCTAATGTTGAAGAAATAACAGGAAAACGGGACAGTCATTTTCTTTTAATGGTTTAATATCGGTGGGAATGTATGAATTTCTCGTCGTTCTTTGTTCATACTCTCATTGAGGATATCGCAGGGCCTTGTAGGGCCTGTCGAAGTTTTGTTCTGCTTACGGCATCCATTTAGGTACTGACCCAGCTCGTTGCTTAACTTCCGTGATCTTATGAGAACCGATGTATCCAACCATATTTGGCTGTACCTGTTAGCATCTAAGGCTTCCCAGACTTTATGCAGAGTGCTCAGCGGAGAGGCATTAAGAACCATTTTAGGATTCTGTCTCTGGGTTCAATCACAGCCTCCCAAACCGGGTGTTAGCACTCAACCTCTTAGCTGCGGTGATAGATGTCTGTAGGAATGAGGATTAGGAAATTTTCTAGAACTGGAAAATGAATAATCCATTATGATAGACTTGAAAGAAAGGCTAAACAATTACTCCCACCACGAAAAAAACAAAAAAAACAAAAACAAAAACAAAATCAACACAAAATAATCTGCCAACTAGGTGACCCCACTGAAAAGTCTATTCAGGTATGTACAGAAAGTTCCTTTCTGATTGCTTACCAAGTCCATGCCGTGCAATCTTGAAATGTTCAAAATGGCTGGATTCCTTCCGGACAGACCTCGTATAATAGTCAAGTTTATTACCCTTTTTCTTGGGCGACAGTAACTGTTGCATCAAATTAAACTCAAAATGATCGTCGTACCAAATGAATTTGTATCAGACAGACAATGAAGTTTGTTAATTTTCCCTCATCTTCTTTCTATTCCTTTCTGTTATCAGTGACATCAATTTAACCAAGGTTTGATATCCCCGTGAAGAATGTGTCGAAACGAGGGCTGCCTCGTAGCTGAAATAGTATCATGGAATGGTTTCGAGCCCTGGTGAAAGCCGGGGTTCCAAATGCTCATTTTCCTATCCTACATGGATGAATGGAGTAACTCGATCATCAAACCCATTTTCCAGTATTTGTGCTGAACTAAACTAAACTTTATAAATATTGAGAATGTTGATAAACTATGATATTATACAGATTGAACCACAACAATACGGGATTCATTTGTCGAGTATCTCGAATGGTTCGAGGCTGTGATTTGAATCAGGCAGTCATGTTAGTAAAGAAAAAATCTTCGGTGCCTGACAAAAAGATAAAAAACAGATTTGTCAATTTTCATCGTCAAAATCTTTGCGTTATTATCAATAAAAAATGGAGAAAATTTGTGTACATTTTTTGGAGCCGGTCATTGTTTGGAGATGTGATTGTGTGAAAAGCTGTTTACCTGTAAACAAAGAATAATCTTAATAATTTACATAATGAAATATTTAGGTGAAAACTATTCGATCTAAAAAATTTACCAGAAATAAAATCATGTTGGTACTTACTTGAAATATTATTTTACATGAGATTCCGAGAAAAAACCCTCTGTTCTATTAATTAACCCAATAACTGTGGCAGGATGCGAAGAATGGTTATGCATTGCAAGATAAAAGCTCTTATCTATTTCAGTATATCCATTGCAAGTATTCCATTGCAAGATAAAAGCCCTGGCTCACAGTTAAATTTTGTTGAATCAGCTATACAACTGCAATGACTGAAATACCCATCATACTCGGTTAGTTGATCCATTTGATAAATTGTTCCAATCGTACCTGCATTGTGTTCTACACATTTTAAAGATATTAAATTTAGAACGTGGGTGCCAATGGTAAGTAGTGTCAGTATCAGTAATATAGTTGTTTATATGTTTAATACTTCCTAGGCAAAAGATTTTCTCATCGTCCCCATAAGGTATAAGGTCCAGTTCCCCGGGGCATCCTCCTCATTACACTTAATGGGATAGTTTCAGATTCACTGCCTGATACCCAAGACGTCCCTAAAAGGGATGTGCCGAGGGAACATGACAATTTCTAGAACCAACCACAAGAATGTAGGTTCCCACCTAAAACTCTACCTTTGCGTCGCACTCCACCATCGTGGGGACGTGAATAATTATGCTTTGTACGAGTTAAGCCTGATTGGCAGTATTCTAACACTTTTTACAAAAAATAGATAAATAAGTAGTTTAATTTGAAACTAAAACAAGGATAAAAAAAACGGCTGTTTTGCGATCAACAGTTTATGTAATCAAAGTGAAATGGAACCTTGTGTCAACAAAAGAATAAGTATTTTTTTCCAACTAGGCAGTTATAATGTGCATTCATTTGCAATTTTTCATCCTAAGCTTCGCTAGTACGCAAAATCCGTTTCTCTGTCACCTTTCTAGTCCCAAGCTGGTCAGATTAGTGAGCTTCAATTTGCATCGTTTTTGCACTCAGCGTTCATGGTAAGTAAAATATAAATTATTTGTTAGAGTGGAAGGATTCTCGGACCTTCAGCTGCTCAGAACGTTTGTTTAATTCAAAGCTCAAACAAATTAACAAACCAGAAACGAAACCGGAATTGTTCCATTTGAAATTTGCTGAGAAAAGCCAAAAGGAAAAGCTATTTATTATCTTTTCTGCTTTTGTTATTATTAAACGATATGATAGAATTAAGTTTCAGGTTTTGTGATCTCTTGGGCGAAAGGGTCTAACTTAGAACAAACATGACGTCAAGGAAGAAAAGTAGGGAAGGCAAAGTGTGACCTTACGCAGGCTACAGCTTCAGTCGTCCTTGCTTGGGCTCTAGATATCACATTACTATTTATCCTGTGAATTAGACTTTGGGGCGACAAGTACCCGAAGTGGCGTCACTTACAGGAAATTTCACTCATAGATGGGGAAGAGAGATGGATTCTTGCTTTTACCAAGGGCATCAGTGCAAATTGGACTCGGCTTACCGGATCCATTGTCCGTACTGTCACCCGCTCTGTCACCCAAGACTTCCTAAAAGTAAGGAATAGAGTAGCAATGAGAGAACAAGAGAAACAAGAAAACATTAAAAAAGTATACTCTTGTTAATACCATTGTCACCATAAATGGAATGAAAGTCAATCCATATATAGTCACAATACTGGGGAGGTGACTGTAAAATATTTTTCTTGAGAGATATTCAACAAAAAAATTCAGTAAGGAAAAGAAGCTGAAAACCAATAGTCTATAAAAAGACTGGATTAAAATTTCAAGGGGATTAACTCAATATTTGTATACTTGGAATTCTCTCACTTTTTAAATTATCATTCAGATTTCAGTTAGATCATGGCGTTTGCAGAAGTATGCGATCTCTAAATGCTTCCTAGTTTGATATGAAATACGATGGGAGCAGCCAAGGGGGAACCGTGTTTATTATCTTTGCAGTTTTTGTTATTATCTAACGATATGATAGAATTGAGTTTCAGGTTTTGTTACCGCTTGGATGAAGGGAGATCACTCGGAAAGGAATGGTGTCAAGTAAAAGGAAACAAGTCCAAAGAAAAATATAAGAGGGAACAACAAATCAAGATTTCCTTTTTGAAATGGATGGCCGGTGTTTGTCTGTCATGTCAATTACAACGATATACCATTGTGTACACAAGTGTTGAAACCACTTATGTACACATGGTTACATAAGTAGAATAATAGACGAAATAATAAGCAAGGACTTTGTCGCCATGGACAGATTTTGTCAAAATTTGAAATGTGTCTGTTTGGGAGGAGCTAGAGTCTCAAACTACAGATCACTCAGTGAGCGCATACCGCTGTCAACGTCGTGCTCTAACACAATCGGAAAAAATGGATCCGTTCCAAAATTAACCTCTTCTTCCTGGCCCCATGGCCCACCTTTCCACAAAATTATGCTGACAGAATCCAGAGAATAGATAAATGTGTGTTGAATGTATGAAGAAAGAATCGGAAAATATATACCTCTTGACCGGAAACAAATTCATAGATCCACCGTTCCTGGGACTCCCCGGACATCAGGCAATGGACCTGACCTTAGCCCTTTAAATGCGATAGGATGGGGTTGGTTATCAGAAACTGAACCTTATGTACTTTGGGGCTGATAGCGAAATGTAGAATAAGCAGAAAATGGACCTTCTACTCTCTTAGGCCGACAGGGAAAAGTAGAATAATAAGTAGAAACAGGACCTTATACTTTTGGGGTGCGACAAGGAAAAGTAAAATGATAAGCAGAGACTGGACCTTGTCGCCATGAAGAAAAAAAAAATTGTGTTATGAAGTGGATTGTGTCTGCCTGCCCGAGAGAAAGGGGTTTGAAAGCAGAACCATGGCTTAATCGAGGGCACAAAAATGGTTTAACTGTACCAGTGAGTATTTTGGATGATATTTCAGTACTTTTTAAATAATTTTTTCTCATCTACACTATTATAGATACTATTATGTTTTTTAAATTGGCTTCTAAACAAACGAACATTTAGAAATAATTTTAGGACTCCGTTGTTCAATATACATAGTACAACGATACAAGTTATCTAACATGACAAGGTCACTTTATCAAATTGAACGAAGTATAGAGCAAATGGGTGTCAGGGAGGAACTCAGAATCACCTCAGGGTTCTAGTGGTGGATAATACCTCACCGAGAGAAAAGAACAGGGTTTAAAATGAAGGAATTTCTAGACAATATATCTGAAATTTCTTTGCAACTATTCGTTCAAGCTTAGTAGAATATCTCCTGCAGTTTTTTGTAATAGCTGAATATTTTTCTTACCTTAAACAAACCCTTACTTTTTGTCCTCTCATACATAGATTTCAACATCATAGAACTCTTGTCAAACTCCAGTCCAAGCCGTGAGTTGATCTTGTTTTCTCCACCATAACATGAACAAGAACAATCCTCTAGTGGTTGTCTGACAATCTTGCAACATGTCCAGCCCATGGCTATTTGAGATTTCTAATGGTTTCTATGATATCTCAGTTTCCTGTATTTTTCTTTAATATACTGAACTGTCTTATAATCTCTTCATGTGAGGTTGAGCAAGATTCTCTCCTGTGCACGTTGCATGGTTCTCAGTTTAAGGATCAATCTTTTGGTTATGTTCTATGTTTCAGCTCCATAGGTGACTACCGGAAGGATGCATTGGTTGCAAACCCTACCTTTTAAGACTTTTTAACTTAACAAAATTATTACCCATAAACATTCTTATTGCATACCAACATTTTTTTTGTGACTGGTGAGTATTTCATATCTGAATTTATGAGATGTTCTTAGACCTTCCTATTACGCACGCATTTCAAACTTACAAAACTATCATGCATGTACATTATAATTGAGGTACAAGTGTTTCCAACCCGAATTACATTTATCCCACGGGTATTTTTGCACTTCTCAAGAGGCATATCAAGAAACAACGGCAAGATCCAAGTAGTACTTCCCAACACACCAATGTAGCAGTGACAGCATCTTCTTATTATCATTCACCAAATGTACCACCGTCTGTCCGTATGTGATAGCCTACTGTGAAAACTACTCATCATAACCTTCTTCTGGGCTCAAAGCAGGTTTTTAGCAAGTTGGATCTGGAAAATCATCCCCACTAAATGTTTTCAGGAGATCGATTCTCAAGAGAAAACCAACGTTAGAACAGAAACAATATTTGTATCCACGACTCTTCAGTCAAAGACAAAGAGCGGGATGTTGCTTTTAATCGTATCTACAGAGGTTGAGAGAGTATGTTGGAGAAAATTTGTAATTTCTCGAAAGCCCCGGATTGTTTTCTGCATAGTAATTTTCTTTCTTTTACTGGCTCCCACTCGGAAAACTTGGGCTCTCATCCCTCTCCTCTATAAAAGTATAAGAGCTGTGCTTCATTATTTTTCTTTTGCTATAGCGATTTCTGCTTTGAATAAAACTTTGTTCTTTCAGAAAATAAATATTTACATTGAAAGCGTACAAAAATATTCTTCATTCTGATTCACGCTCTTAATTCATTTACTCACTGCTGAAGGATAACCAGCCCAAGTTTAGCAGCGATAAAAAACAACAGTTAAGATAATAATAATGATAATAATAATAATAATAATAATAATAATAATGATAATAATAATAATGATGATGATGATGATGATGATGATGATGATGATGACAATGATGATGATGATGACAATGATGATGATTATGATAATAATAATGATGATGATGATAATGATGATTATAATGATAATAATGATGATGATGATGATAATGATGATGATGATTATAATAATAATAATAATGATAATAATAATAATAATAATGATAATAATAATAATAATAATAATAATAATTGATGCATTTAATCCTATTTTTCCTCAAATTAAAGTAAAATGCTATCCGATTTCCATCTATCTATCTTTGCATTTTATGAATTTTCTCTTCTGCGCATCAATCTACATTAGGGAGGGTATTTAGTTTATTTTCATGGTAACAATGAATTTCGCCCGAAATGTTCAGGTGTTACAGGCTAGCACAGTCACACAAAAGGGAGTGACACGCCCCCCCCCTGCCTCATGGTTCTACACGTGATGTATTTCATGAAAGGAATTTATGTGGTTTTTGGTTCCGGGTACGAAACTCATACGAACGGATCGCTGAACTTGCAATTCGAGCACCGCTGTTATCCCCATCAACACAGATTTGCAAGTGAACATTTCCAACAAAGTTGTTGGAGATTTATTCAAAACACGTATCAAATCTCAAAACACCTAAATATGATCTTCCTAGTGCAGTTACCAAAGGTCGCCTTCGTGTTTATGAACATGTTGCAATCCCCTGAAAAAACAACAAAAAGCTAGAACGAAAAAACAAAAAACAAAACAAAACAAACCAAAAACAAAACAAACCCAAAACAAACCAAAGAGAAACAAAAAACAAAAAACAAAAACACAAAACAAAACAAAACAAAAAAACAAACAACCCAGACTCAAAACTTTCACAGCGTTAGACTGCCAACTCCAAAGGAACAATCCCTAGGTATCTAAAGAAGTTGGAAGAGTAACTTAGAGAATATTTCCCAGAATTTTAACAAACAACTAAATCGAACTGTTATTAAAATCAATATGATTTTATCATTTTTAATCATTGATTACTTGAGGTACATTGGGGACTGTCTGAAGGAATCAAAAAGTTGGGGCCCTGTTGAGTCCAATATTTTTCTAGAATAACAGGTTAGTATTTTTCATTTTTGAAGACAAGAATCTCTCTTGATCCTTTCGAACGTGTACGGATTTCAACCTAAAAAAACAATTGCCTGTACTTGTGGCTGAAACCGAGTCGTGTTTCATTCCATTTCTGGACGAGTCATTGAATAAACTTTTGCCGACACCCAGGTAGTCAATAACCATTTCATCATATGGACGCCTCGTTGAAAACCTTTTTTTGCCGAAATGATATTTCGCCGACTGACGTTCCATCGGAAACCTCTTTTTTTGTCGGAAGGATATCTTTACTTTTAACAAAAATTTCCTTTTCGTTTCATTTGAAATTTGGGTTTCTTCCTAGCAAAGGCCAAAAAGATCATAAAATCTTTTTTTTAATTCTAATTAAGTACATTTTAAAATTAGGACGTCGATGTCCACTAGATTATTTCTCATCATTCGCAAAATTCATTTTCGTAATATTTGTTTTATAACCCAGTTCTCCCAATGTTGTTTAAAATGTAAAATGAAATTTTGGTCAAATTTCATTGATTTATAAAAAAAAATCTTTTAAATGATCAATAGATAAAAGACAACAACATCTGAGTTGGTGAAAGAAAGAAGGCTGAAGTAAAAATTGAAAAAAAGCATAAAATTCACTTCAAATCAACTTGAGTTCATTTACATATCTAAGTTTTTGCAATATGAAATATTCATATTTGAGATAGTCAATATGCTGATTGATAAGTAAAAAGCAAAATCAAAATACAAACGAATCGGGTTCAATTACCAAGTCAGCGAAATATTAGTTCGGCAAAAAAGTTTTAAAAAAAATTTTGTAACCTATTTAAATGTAGAGGGGATAGTAATCTTATTGACAATGATGAGGTTGGTCATGAAAGGGTTGGGGACCACTGGGATAGAGAGTCTGGTTCGAAATCTCCAGTAGATAATCAACGACGACGGATATCTGAACAAGGCCGGAGGGTACAACGACGGAAACGTTGTGACTTAATCAAGATGTGGACAGTAGTCTGAATAGATACGTGTACAAGATTAGATAAGTAAATCATTATTATTAATTCTTTGCTTCTATTTGCCTTCATCTTGATTTCTGTTGCTTTTCAACGCAATGATTCATATCGAAAATTACTTTTTTATTGTAATTAATTAGGATGCTTCATCTAATAAAAGAGATAATCTGGATTAAGAGATAATCACATTGAAGAAGCACCTTGTTGATTTCATGATACAAAAATAAGTTGGGTTTATTTCAAATTTTGGAAATTATTTTTTTCAATTTCAATTCTTTCTCTCTCACGCCACAGCAGAGATAAGCCTACCACGAGGCAAGCAGAGAAAATATGTTTCTTGTGAAATGGTGCACACAGTACAATGAGTGAAGAAGCCCAGAAAATTCTCACTCCAAGGGGGGGGGGAGGATGGTGTCATGTCTTAGATTCCATTAGCAATCTTAATTAACAATGGATAGGCTACGTCACAAGGATATCAAACAACCACTATACATCGCAACTGAAAACATGGATCCTTCGAGATCATAAGCGGAATCGTGGTCGACAAAAAGTAAGATGGCGTGATGGTCAAGACAAATTCCGAATGTTTTGGCACCGTGACTCCCAGAAGCCGAAAAACTGGCAGACCATGGAGGAAGGCCTGTGTTCAACAACAGACAATGAAATGACTGATGATGCTGATGATGATGATGACGATAATGACGATAATGATGATGATGATTTGCGTACGTGGCCCAGCAATGAGCTAGATACCTCGGCGTTGTCTTCTTAACAGTGCCTGGAGTCAACGAGGTGGGACTGACAAAACAAACGAGTTCATGTTCTATGTTAAACGAGACAACCCCAGAGGGAACATTCACCTGCAGGAAAAAGGTATTACACACACATATAATTAAAATGTTTGTACGCATTATTGCATGTCTACAATCTATCTAGAGTCCGATGTACCAAATAGAAATGAAGACACTTATTTACTGACGTGGATAAGGGTACTCTAGCCTCAACTTCAAAATAAATTTCCACTAACATTGAACATGCACACACACACACATGCGCATGTACACGTACACACAAATACTTCCCCCCCTCTCTCTCTCTCACACACACACACACGCGTGTATTTATATTTGTGCAAGTTTATTGAAAACTAATCTGAAGAAAGTAAACCACTACATCTACCCAGGACAATGAATCTCCAAGTAATTATAACTAGAAGAAGAAATCAAGCGGAGAATCACTCTAGTCAAGCAAGCTGTTAATTGAGTCGGCTAAACCTTCAAGAACAAGAAAACCTAATTATTCCTAAAATGAAGGGTATACAACCAATGCATTCTCACAATAATCATGGAGCTGAAACTAGGAACCTAACCAAAAGATTGACCCTCAAGCTGAGAACCATGCAATGTGCACAAGAGAGAATCATATTTACATAGAAAGATCATACGACAGCACAGTATACAGAGGAAAAAACATGTCGAAGATATCATAGAAAGTATCAGAAAACTCAAATGATAATAAGCTGGACATGTTCCAAGAATATCTGACAACCACTGGACATCTAGACTCACAAAGTGGATCCCCAGAGATCATTTGTGAAATGTAGGTAGAAAAATATGAGGTGGCGAGACGAATTAGACAAGTTTAGAAAGTACTGGCTCTGCGACGCCCATGATAAAGACGTTTAGCGAATCTTCATATATGTTTATGTCCAATAATGAACGCTAAAAGACTGATGATGATGATGGAAATTGCTGAAGAAAAAGAAGGTTTTTCTTCAAAACTTCATTCGGAGCTCAAAGAAGAAAAAAAAAACCCAAAACAACGTCCATTATTTGTGATCCATGAAAATCTTATCAACAAAAAATTGAAATAGATCTTCACGCTGATTATTTTCTTTTATGAGGTCAAATGAATTTTTCTCTTTCCCTTGTTTTTGAATTCTTGTCTCGGTGTCTTTTTGCAGAGGCAGTTGAGAGCGAAAGCGTGAATTTGCAGAAGTCGACACGTTACAATAATGCAAGTATCTGGATGGATTTACAATATGAAGAGAAACGAGAACAAATAAAAACCGTCGTGTAATTAAAGTCTTTTGGCAGTATGCTGTGTTAAGATGTCGAAATTTGAAAAAAAAATGGAAAAAGGGTGATCAATGAATAAGTCATTTCCCCTGCATTTTGTCGGACAGTGATCACAAAAGTCTAATTTTTTAAAGACAATCATGAATATTGGTGGATAAAACAAAGGAATCAATTTAGCATGAATTTACATTGCAAATTTAATTCCTTAACAGAAACCTATTTAACGAGAGAATTTTAAACAAGCAAAAATCGTAGACATAATAAGGAGTAAATGTTGGAAATTTCAGTCCTTTAGATTCCTAGACACAAGCTTCTCCCATCCTAATTTATCATCATCATCATCATCAACAGCAGCAGCAGCAACAGCAGTGACGGCCATTCCGAATGAACTGCTGGACGAAAGCCTTTCTTAGCTCTGTCCAAGCCGAACATGAATGTACTAACCTCTGCCATGTCTCACCAACGAAACTTTCTATCTCATCTCTTCATTTTATGTTTGGTCTCCCTCTACAGCGATTTCTTTCCCTTGGGCATTCATCCGTTCATCCCTCGCACTATCTGCTATCCTACCCTCTAGCAATATGTTCTGCCCATCTCCATTTTTGTCACTTAATCAAACAATACTCTTTCCATTGATCTCTGTGTGACTGATTTGGTTTTCACGTGATTTTATTAGTTTGCCAAGCTTAGCCACCGCATGTCGTTGCTGTTATTATACATTTGTTGTACACTAAAACGAGAAAAAGCAGAAACATTTAGAGGTTTCCACGGTTTCAAAGGTCCTCAATTCAAATTCTGGAATAGGTAACAAATAAAAGTTACTTTTACAAAAATTTTTTCGTGAAAATAGTAAACACATTTATTTAAACCCACCCCAAGCACACACACATAGACAGACAGACATATATATATATATATATATATATATATATATATATATATATATATATATATATATATATATATATATATATCCCAGGGTGAACCAATAATCGCGTAGCTTGACTCATTGCTGATTATCAGCTCAACTTTTACCTGAAACCACTATATATAATACCCGAGCTATGCGATAAATATCCACCAATAAATCAAGTGCCAAAAAGGAGATTATGTTGGAAGAAATATTTATTTTGTAAAATAAACCACAACACAATGTTGAAGGGATAGAAGGGGAAGCTTTGGTTCATGCCTTCTGGCTGACATGAGACGGAAAGTTCGCAAAATGGAACTGATAATATCTTGTAGATTCTATTTTCTGGATATATAAATCTCTCCTTTTTAAAGTTAAAGATCGACTCTGAATTTCCAGAAAAAACAAAGGCAGACAACTCGGAGGCCTTCATAGTTCATTATTTGCAAAATCACAGGTTGACGTTTCCCCCTAAATTCTACCGCAATATGGATATGCTTATGATTTATGAAGAAAAACAAAAATTCTATCGTAAAATTTGTACATGGTCGATTTATTTATGAAAAGATTTAGTATTTACTATGAAAGATAAGATAAAGCGAATAAAATAATGGACGTAATTGTACTTGCATCTTGCTTCCTCATTTGAGAGTTTTTTCCCTTTTCAAAAATTCTTAATCTGTTGTCTTTTTATACATTTTACTCATACTAAAAATTATCTTCCTTCCTTCATAAATCTTTTAAACTAAATCTTATCGTGAATAAATAGTAAATTTACAAATTTTATCATAGATGCTTTTTTTTTTTTACATAAATCGTAAACACTCACCATCGAATTATTTCAAGTCAGCTGGTCCCTTTATGAATATTAACCATGAAAGAAAGGTCATTGAATAATCTTCCTTTGTTTTGATTTTTGTTTTCTTGAATTCAGAGTCGACCAATCAGCATCGAGCAAATGAGCAGTCAGTAATCTGAGGTTCGGGAAATTGATACAGACTCGCCGATTCCATGGCAAATGCAGGTCACTTGCACATATAAAGTATAAATTAAATTCCAATGCTATAAACCCTGACACATTACTATTCCTCATAAATAAAAATGTTCACGAGGGATTGCACCAAATCACTTCCATTCATTTACGCCAGACCAATTCTCAAGGGATTATTTGCTAAAGTTTCAATTAATCCTTTGTTACACCCACAAAGTTTACATTTAATCTCTTTTGATGCCACCCAGTTTTACAAAGGTCAGTCGGTGGGGTAGCTATTGTGAAGTTCACCGTGACTTGCAGGCGAGAGTTCAGAAAATCAGAAATTTGGTATTAAGAATTTGGTCTGCAAAACTCGGTCTATTCAAGAAAACACATGAAGTCAAAATTTTCGAGACCAAATTTTCTTGGACCGAACTTTTTTTTTTTTGAAAATTACAATTTTTTTTAGTAAAACTTAATATCATGAATATAATGGTCTTTCATTAATTCCTACCTGTTTAATTTGAGTTCTTTTTACCATCAATATTTCTTTAATGGCCTTCCATTAATTGTTCCTTTAATTCTTTTCTTTCAAGAAATAATATTTATCTAATTTTCAAGACCAAATTTTCCACAGGCAAATTTAGTGCGACCCAATTTCTCTAGAACCCATAGGCATAATAGCTACCATCTCTCAACAAAGTAATTATCAAATTAGAAAAATGTTCACTTTTAGTGAATAGGGAAAGTGTGCCATGAACAATTATAGATTTCATCCGGTTTTTTAAATTTCGTTTTACGCCATTTTTCGCTTTTACTTACAAGCCAGGAAGTCAGATCATAGATGCACCTGTGCAGTCTTATGGATTACCATCCTAGAAAGCTGTCAAGTGAGATAAAAAAAAATGCTGTCAACACGAGTTTTCTGAGGGAACAAAGGTGGTCGGAGTGTTTCGGCATGTCAGCCGATCAGTCAGCTGATGACAATCATCGGTTCTAGAGCGTTCAACATCTTTTCTGCAGTGAGCCATTATCGAAGCAGCACGCACCCTCTTCTTTTGTCTTACATCCTGGTCTACAGTATCCCATCATCCAAAACTGTCAATTCAGCCTAACATACCAACATAACCGGATTGAGGGTCAGGGAAAGCTAAAAACATTTTCCAACATAAATTGATGACAATTGCTTCTTGCAATTTTGCAGTATGCAGTACTTGGGATGATGAATTCAAAAATTAGAAAAAAAGGGTGATCAATGAATCAGTTACTCGACTTGCTGGATAATCAAAAAGTCCAATTTTTCAAAATAATCATTGTAAACGGTATTGGGTACAAACTAAGGGACGGATTTATCACAAACCTACATTGTAAACTGACCCCCCATAAAATCTATTATATCGATGGGATTTAAAAAAATGTTTTTCTCAACATGATAGGGTCTAAATGTAATATTTTAATTTTCAGCCTTCTAGCTCCTTTATTGAAGTCTGTACGCCCGACACATACATAAATGGCCAGTCGACCGAAAACTGAAGAAACCTATGTTGACTGTTTTGTTGGACGCATTTTAACAGCGCCCTTACGCTGACTTCGACGTTAGCCATCCCTACCAGGGCTTTGCACATCTCAGATAGATTTTTAGAGCAAATGTTCTAATTTTCAACATTGTAGCTCCAGAAGTGGAGAAGGGAAGTTACTGATCAAAGCCTTTCCCAATAGCATGGAACTGAATGCAGATTGTCTCAGTCGGAGTTTGAACTCGGCTCGTTGAATCCATTTTCTTTGTTGTTAACCATTCGGCCGCTGGCACTCCGTTGACCTGTAATAACAAGTTTTATTTTCAAATTTTGCAAACCACCATTTTTAGAGCAATTTTTCGCATTAAAGAATTGCCGTTACTGGTTTTCCTGGCCTTAAAATGGCGAATCTAAAATACCGTTATGACCAAGCAATATCGAGCCTAGTCAGTGATTGAACGGATAACCAACTGATCAGACCAGGTGCCGTAAGTAGTTGTGGATCATACAGACAGCATCTCCTAGGATGAGACTGATCTCTGCACTACGCTCAATAACGGTAGTCAAAGGCCCATCTTCCAATATTCTCTGACAGGCGTAGCCGTGAGCGACAAGAAATGTCTGTGCGTCCGTTTCTATGTGACAGCCTACCGCAAAGACTACTTGGCATAATTCCATGAAATTTTCTTTGGATACAAGTGGGAGCACTAGGCAGTTATTCTCAGAGAGAGAGAGAGAGAGAGAGGTAGCATCATCTGCTCTTACTCTCAATCCCTTTATAACAGTGGACAGGAGCTGAGAGAAAGTTTTTTCTTGTTTATTTGTCAATTAAGCAATGTATTCTGATATTTTTAAAAACATTTTGAACACGTGTATGTGTGTTTGGTTATTTTGCTTATACTTTTTTTCTAAAAACTTAGCTATAAAAAGGCTACTCCCGTTTTATTTAGTATTATTTTCTTGGATACGCTGTAAATAAAACTTTTTTTTCATCATGCAACGATCATTTGTTTGACTATTTCGCCTCGATTCTTGTTATAAAATCTTTTGTAAAAAAAAAAAAAAAAAAAAAAAAACAAAGAAAAAAAAAACAAAGAAAAAAAACCCCCACATAATTGTAACCCTTCCCCCAAAAGTTATCTATGAATTTCTATGACATTTTGTGGAACGATGGACTGTAGGCTACAGAAAAACTGATTAAATTCTGGAGCAGATACTTGGACAAAAACCTTCCCTACATCGCAGTTACATATCAAAACAACACAATATTGTCAATTTGTTTTCCTATCCACAACATATCTTCAAAAGTTATCAATGGATTTCAATCAGATTCCGTGAAAAGGTGGACAATAGACAACGAAATAAATGATTGAATTTTTATTCGGATCCATGCATTTCCCCTATGGCGTAATTATGCATCCAAACTACATAATATCGCCAAAATTTCATGGCTGTCCAGTCCACACGATATCTCCGAAAGTATCGAATAGATTTCAATGAAACTTCTTGGAAGGGTGGGAAATGAAATTAAAAAGGGGTGGTAAAATTTTGTGGCGGAATCAGGAATTTTTTCGGTTGAGAGATATCTTTCCAGTTAAAACAAAGCCCTCTACTTATGTACACACTCATGAATGTTCACCTGATATCTCCAAAAGACAAAAATGAATTTCTATGAAATTCTGTGGTGGGCAGTACAATAAGCTACGGGAAATGTGATTGAATTTTGGAGTTGATCCATTCACAATTATCTCCCCTAGGCCGTAGTTATATCTCAAAAATACAAAATATCGCCATATTTGTCCACACGAAATCTCCAAAGGTTCTCAATGAATTTCAATGATATTCTGTTGAAGGGTAGACAGTAGGCGATGGAAGAAGTGATTAAATTGTGGAGCGGATCCAAAGACCATTACCCCCCTCTCCCACACTGACAACATTAACTTTATATTTAAAAGGTTTAGAGAGAGAGAGAGAGAGAGAGAGAGAGAGAGAGAGAGAGAGAGAGAGAGAGAGAGAGAGAGAGAGAGAGAGAGAGGGTTTTTTTGCATTTTGATTTTAATTTTAACGTTAAATTTAAGCCAGAATTGAATAAAACTTTTATATGTATAATAGATTTAAAAAACCCCGCACAATCGCAACGTTTTCGCACCATTTAAACATTGAGTCTCTCTTTTTTTTAAAAACTTTAGTCCCCCTTTTTAACAGTATAAAGAAGGAGTGATATTAAATCAATCTTAAGACCAAATTAAATTGAAAACTATCTGATTTCCATCCATCTATTTTATTAAATTTTTGTTTGTATTTAGTCTAGTAAATCTAAAATCTCGAGGGTCTTATTAGTATCATCTTACATGGTTGATTGTTTTTGTCCATTCCTTCACCAAACTCTGCTAGCTTCTCTTTGAATCGTCTGCATTTGCCGTAATAACACCAAAAACGACTATTTCCATAAAGAGAAATCAATCTCCTTGCTAACTAGTTTCATTTTAATTGAATTTTGTCCGGTCTTTCGACTCCATTTTCAAGCAGACGATCACTTCAAAGCAGAAGTATTACTCTCTTTCTTTCTTTCTTTTTTCTGATCTATCTATCTATCTATCTATCTATCTATCTATCTATCTATCTATCTATCTATCTATATCGTTACTTCTTTTTCCTTTATTTTACTTCCTTCATTATTTCTTACATACTTTTCCTCTTTTTCTTTTTAATTTTTTCCCCCATTTCTTTCTGTTTGCATCATTTTTCTTTCTTTCTAATTTCATTATTTCTTTATTTATTATCATTATCATTATCCCCTTTGTAACTTTTCTTTCATTCTTTTTTCTTTCTTCTTTCTTTTCTCTGTCTTTTTCATCATTTCATTTTTCCTTTCTTTTTATCTTACTCATTTATCTATTCATTATCATTATTCCTTTCTAATTTGTTTCTTTCTTTCAATATTTCTTTTTGCTTATCTTCGTTTTATCTTTTTCATTTTTCCTTCTTTTTCTGTCTTTCTTTTTTCTTTCCATTCCTTTTCCCCTTTCAATCCCCCCTTTTTTTCATTTTTTTCTCTTTTTCTCCCCTTCTCCATTTCTCTTTTTATATTCACTTTTACTTTTTTTTCTTTCTTTCTTTGTTTCTTTCTTTGTTTCTTTGTTTCTTTGTTTCTTTGTTTCTTTCTCTCATTTTTCTTTCTGTTCTTTCCTTTTCTTCATTTCTTCTCTTTTTCATCCTTTTTCCATTTTTCTTCTTTATTCATATTTTCCTTTTTTTCTTCCTTTCTTTCGTTCTTTCTTTCTTTTTCTTTCAGTCCTTTCCTTTTCATTTTTTTCTTTTTTCTCTTTTTCTCTATTTCTCTTGTAATATTCAGGTTTCATTATCTTTCTTTCTTTTTTCCCATTATTTTCTTTTCTTGTTCGTTCTTGTCTTCTCTTCATTTGTCCCCTTCTTCTTTCTTTCTCCATTTCACTTTTTATATTCACGTTTTTCTTCTCTTTTCTTTCCTTCTTTCTTCCTTTTTTCCCTTCTTCCTTCCTTTCTTTCTTTCTTTCTTTCTTTCCTTCTTTCTTTCTTTCTTTTTTTCTTTTTTTCTTTCCTGTGAAATGTACTTTAGACGTTATCTGATTTAATTGTTTTTCTTCGTTAATTTTTGGCATACTTTTTGAGTTCGTCTATTTAAATGGAGGAAAGTTGTGGTTAGATTCTTTTTCGTGGGGAGCCCACTGAATAGACGATCTTTGTTAATGGACTTCTCTAAATAAGTTCTCTTTTTACTTGTGGTTTTTGCTAATCTGATGACCGTCGATAAAGAGATCTTCGGGTTTCTGGCCCTGAGAGAGAAAGGGGTAGAGGTAGGGCCGGCTTTAAGCCAATTAGACCAATTGCTCCCAAACAGACCTCTGCACCCATGGGCGTCTGTAAGGGGGTGTATTTACAACCCCCTAGAAAAGTACTACAACTCATTTAATCTACTAATTTACGATAATAACTCAATATAAGTTATCTATTCAAGAAGATATCTCTGCAGAATAAAAATTCCTGAATGAATTGATTATTTTTTTTTTCTATACTAAACAAAGAATGAAATCATCGTCACATCCGGATGATTTATAGACTACAAGTTGAGAACAGCTAATCATCAAAATGAAACTGGGTTCTTTTAGGAAATTTAAACTTTGTTTATGAATTGTATTTTATTTTCGTTGATTTTATCTCCTATGAACACTTATACATAACCCAGATATGCGATCATCGTACATTGTAGATCTTGGTAAAGTTTTAATTTTCCTTAGAAAATAAAAAGTGCTTTGTTCTTCAGTCCGTGCTCTTTCAGAAAAATACATTAATTGTGGTCCTAAAACCAACGTGAAACTTTAACCTGATCACCCTAATGATAGCGTTATCGGAAATATACCGAAAATATCCTTTTGTGCACTCCGTAAATATATATCCTTTTGAAACCCCCAGGAAAAGTGGTTGTAGATGCCCATGCCAGAGCGTAAAGGTGCCTTGTGTTAGGGTAATCTACTCTAATCCAAATACGCCCAGATACACCCAACAGATGTCAGATATGACCTACAACAGATTTCAACGTACATCTAACACCACCACCAACGAATTTGGTTTTCTTCTGAATTCTTAAAGAGTCAGTACTTTTTGTTTATATCTTTTATGATGTGAGTTGTTTTTACTGAACTTGGATTAAATAATAATATGTTAATTATTTGTTGAACAACGTATCAAATTATTTCGCTGATATTTTTACATGCATATTCTGATTGCTTTCCATCCTACAATAGATATGAATAATAGACTTTTCTTTATTCATCTAAGATTCTACAGACCTTGGCTGTGGACTTGAAGCCTGCAAAAGTGTTTTAAATTGAGCCCCGCATCTCCCAAGGGCGAATAATGACAGAGGAACAGATTTGAAGGCAGTCGACAGGAATGGGCTCAAAGTAAAGAAAAGAAGCTCTGTTGAGCTAAAGAAAGGCTGAACCAAATCTGTAGCATATAAACCATTTGGATGGGAGAAAGACCGGGAAGAGAGAAATGGAATGTACAAAAAATGGATTAATTGAGTGAACACGTGACTATTTTGGGTCGTGTTTCAGTACTTTTGCAACTTTTACTCCAAATCTGGACTAATACTTCGATCTATTGATTTACATCGGACAAACACACAACGATTAGAATCGAGAACGCCGAACTGAAGGAAGTAGACCACTACGTCTACTCAGAACAACGAATCTCCATGAAAACCTTAAAATAAGAAATCAAGCGAAGAAATAGCTCTAGGCTGGCAAGCTTTCCGTAGAGCAAGCTCGACATTCAAAAACAAGAAAATCCCACTAGTCCTAAAAAGAGTCTACAACTAATGCCGATAGCCATCGCCGAGGTGTATGTCCAACGATTGACGCTAAAAACCATGATGATGATGATAATGATAATGATTGACACTTACGTAAACGTAAAAGGCAGAAGATCTTAAAAGTACATATGTATAGAAAATGAAAAGGATTAAAAGATTTATGATTGATTCATACAATTCTCTGATATTAAAACATGTATATTATTCATATTACAAGCTCAAGGAAAAGGTTAATTGTCCGTCTCTAAAGAGATTACTCCCATTGGAATATAAACGTCTTGGGACGAATTCTGGTTTCTGTTTTGTGCATCAGCTCAGTGATCCTTGTGAGTTTTTAGTCTGGTTCAGACCAGGATTTTGTTCTCGAGTTCTTGTAACCATTCATTGGTTGGATGCAAGTCATCCGAAATGGATAACTCCATATTTAGCTTCCTAAGGGAGACGTTGTTATTTGTCGCCTTGTTCCATTCGACGAATGCTTGGGAAGGTGGCAAGCTCAGGGGGATCCTCAAGTTCAGCCTTAGGTCCTGAGTGGTAGATAATCCGTCATAAGATCAAATAATTTGTCAAAAGTGTTGAAGAGATTTGTCTTTTGCAACGCGTGTGACTTCTGTGAACCATTTAAGAATTAATTTTTAATATTCTGAGCCATTTTTCGAAGCTTCGTGGTTGAATGAGGCAACAAGATAAAGTGATTAAAAACAAAGATCTGCCCAACCCTTATGGTTCATGTATCTCAGTAAGTCATATCAACACAAGTGTAGGACTCCCCGGGAGGATCGAACTCTCAACAATAGTTATGGTCTGTGATACTAGTTTGTTAGGCATTACTGGACAGCGATGTGCCTGAGGGGAAAATAGTTACTGACATTTCTATATCCGTACGAACATCTACTTGAACTTACACTTACCTGACCCGGTCATCGGGATCGGATGCTAGTGTACAATCTGTACTGCAGGTGGAACGCGACTTGAACGAGGTGAGACTACTCCTGGGGATCCCTACTCCGAGACTGTACCTCCCCATTGCACCATAAGTGAAGGGTGAGGGGAACATTTCAGACGTCTTCGTGAGACTGGGCGATCTTTGTCTATAACCTCACGTGCGTGTGCCCCCCTCCGTTAAACCGACGTGTCACATTCTGCCCTCGAGAGGAAGGGATTAAATTATTCCTTTAACCTATACGAGTGGTTTCGAAACTTTGAAAATTTGAGGACCCATTCTATAAAGGGAATATATTATTTTTAGCGCGTAGTTTTTAGACTGTAATCAATTTGTAAATGTTAGACAACTCTTGACATTTGGAAATAATTTCATTTAAAACGGATTACATTTATTCGAATTCTCATACATGGTACTTACTGGTCTCATGTTCATCATACAGTCATTTTTCTCATTATTTTTTCTTATATACAAGAATATGTGAAAAGGTTGGTCACAAAGGTAACTTGTATGAAAAAGGTCTATTTATTTTAATTTGTATTTATTGTACTAATTCAAGTTTTTATATTCATTGAAGTTTTCCACCGTGGACCCGACATTATCTGACGGGTCCTTAGGGGGTCCGCTGACTTCAGTTTCAAAAACAGTGATCTCTACCCCTTCGATGATATGGAGCATTACACGAGATAAGCTTTTGAAACAGGAAACGTTTAGGGCCTGGTCTAGGCAGAGGAAGTCAACAAACAATTCCGTCCCATATGAAACAAAGATAATGTTATTACAAATGTTGTTCTACTTATTGTATCCGATTATATGATAGGTTATATTGTTATTTTATTATCTTAATATTGGTATACGATTAATAAGATGGTCATAGTTTAAAGTTAAACAAACATTGGCCAGGAACGATCAGATAGTTTTCCCTTACACTTAAGTTAAAGGAAAACATATTTGAATTCCAAAAATTCAGATTACATGTGCTGAGTCAATTACTGGTAACTTTAAAATCCAGAGTCGAGCATTACAAGGAGTATGTGATGAACCTATGGGCGTCGAACATTACCCGAGTAAATACGGTAATTGGTTTTTGTCTGAGGCCCAGATACGTGAGATGTTTATCTCCCCTGCGGTGGTTCGTTCGTCATGGGAGGTCTGTCACTGTTTAGAGACGAAATACAATTTGTGACATGTCATCTATTGTTGCTCCAAATCTAATTGAGCTATGATTGCTATGTAGAGAACTCGTCAGTTTAGAAAATCAGCATTTTCAAACCTTGGGTTGTACATAGATCTATGGCCTCATTGGGATATACATTGTCATCTCAGTGACGAGGTTGAAGTTTTGCTTAGTACGGCATGACACCATCAGACCTATAGTGAGGATCGAACCTCCCACAATTTCATCTGTTCCTACACCTGCTTTAACCTATGAACCAATGGTTTTCAAACTATGCGCTGTGCCGCGTAAATTTTTCCAAATATAGAAATATATATTTCGTGTCTCAAACATCATATTCAGTACGGGTATTATGTCTGTCCTACTTCCACCGCTGAGTTGCCAGTTTTTTTTGTAATTTTTGTGGGGTATGAGTTCTTTTAGAAGAAAGGAAAATGGATAATGAGCACAAATATCAATACGCTGATTTGAAAGTTTCGTTTATTGATTATTAAAATGTTTTGGTCTAATTCATTTCATCTTTTTTACTGTTAGTGTGCCGTCTAACTAAAATATGTTTTTTCGTGTGTCGTCATACAATAAAGTGTGAGAACCACTAACCAATATATATTTAATGAATTTTGAACAAGAACTAGAGTCATAGTTTTAATCGTATATAATGCGAAACATTGGAGGAGGGATAGTATTATACACAAGTGTAAACAAAAATTGATAATATTTGCATATAATATTGATGTTTAGCTACAAAGAGTTGGGGGTCACATTACATTCAAGATCATATCATACGGTAATTTGTTTTTTGTCTGATACCCAGATGTGTGAGATATTTGACCCTAAACCATTGGTCGTTCGTAGCGGGAGGTCTAGCATCGTATTGAGACGAAATACAAGGTGTGAGATGACATGTATCGTTGCTCAATTTCTAATCGACAAACAATTGCAATGTGGAATTCGTCCGTCAATTCCCTCCTTCCTGTCAACAACATCTCGCATCAGTTTTCACTTAACCTCTCTGATAACAAATCACGGATGAGATGTAATCTGCGTGTCCAGCCAAGTGTTATAGCAATGAGCTAGATGCCATAGTGTCTACCGTGTGCCTGGTACCAACCAGGATTGTCATTTGGTATTTTTCATGACCAAAATTGGGAAAATCTGGTACTAAACAAAAACTATCTGGTTCCGAAAGTTAAAATTTGATCCCGACGAAAGATAACGATCCCTTCCATACGATCGATGTGATACGAATTAAATATACAATGGATAAAAAAAATATGTTCTCCAATCCATTCTCCCCACAAGCTTAATCTGATCACGAATTTCAAGTTATTTGATCATTATGGTACTGAAGTTACTTACCATATTTCCCGGCATATACGGCATACGACGCACCTCAATTTTTGCAGGTATGTGGTCGATTCTGCCCCCCACAAAGAACGCTTCCTACCCTGATCTTCGAAGCCCTCCACACTATGGGGTTAGTTTGATCCTCTTATCAATTCAAATCTCTATTCAACCCCACAATAGCTGGCTGAATATTTACATTATTTGCATAGCGCAGTAACTATAGTATACAACTGATAAAGCGACAGAACTTATTTAAAAAAAAAAAAAAAGAAGCGCGCCTCATATACCGGAAAGACCTTAATTTGGTTTCAAGATCATACAAATTTTGTCTTGTACGTCAAAAGACATCTGGCAACGCTGGTACCAATGAGATGGGCTCAAGATGAAAATGTTTACATGTTTCATGTTAAACGAGCCGACCCAAGCGGGAACGTTCACCCAAAGATAAAGGCGTCTACGCATTCATTAATAAAACATTTGTACGCATAAGTGGGTGTCTAAAATCTAATCAGAATCCGATGTATCAAATAAGACTGAAGACATTTATTTGCTTACTTGGATAATGGTACTTTATACTAACCTTGATAAAATTACAAGTTTCCACTAATACTGAATCATATAATATTTTACCGATTTCCATATATGACAATATAAAGAGAAATATACAGGTTTTACATTCGAGGGCATGTATTTAAAGGTTTTACCTTTGGCGCCCCGGGGTTCTACCTCGCTGAGATTCAGTTTATGAGACGAAAAATCTTTGGTAGAAATGCCAAACGCCAAGGGCAAAATCTTTACCATCTTTACCTTTTGTTAAAGAAAATTCTTGTTACAACGTTAATATTCTAGATTTCAATTTATGTATTTATTCAAGTGTTTTTAGGAGAATAAGATCATCGCAATATAACTCATGTATATTCTTCTAACTTGAAGCTAAGAGTTGACACGACCCACCTTCAATTATTTGCCTAAAACAGTCTTGAAACCTCGATTCATATACGAGTGCAAAATTACCATCACAGAATGTTACCAAATGTACTTTGGTTTCCTGATTCGACATTTTTCGAATTCTGTTCTTGTGAAGAAAATAAAAGGACAACAGATCGCATATCAGTTCTCCACGCCCAAACCGTCAAAGAGCAGATAAGATTACATTACTGGATTAATAATTCGTTAACAACGTTGATGGTGACTATGAACAGACGGGCCAATCCCCGCATTTAACAAAACTCAATGTATATGTATTTTTAGATTAAAAAAAAATCATTCATTTATTTGTGACCTGTCGTACTTTTTACGTCACTACATGATGATGTAGTAAAAAAAAAGAATTTAATGTTCAGATGACGTTGTAAAAATAACGCCATTAATTTTCAATGGAGAATTGAACGTCATTTGGGGATTCTTCAGAGGAGAGATATTTTTCTATTAGATAAATCGTACATCAATATAAGTATATGTGTGTTTTTGTATGTACGACTTCTAAATTTACTAAGGCGCTCACACACACACACACACACACACATACACAAGCAAAAGCAGACACAAACACACATATATTTACACCGTAAATGAAACACGCACTTAGCAACAAGGCCTTGAATTTGTTTTGACAGTTTTGTCCAAGAGTCATCAGTCTTTCATCACACTCTTTTTGTTCTACGCAATCCTTTGTTGCTGTCAGTAATAGGCTCTTCTAAAACACACACACACACACCCACACACACATACACACAGACACACAGACACACTCACACGCACACACACAAAGAACAAATAAACGAAAAAACAAACAAACAAAAAAGCAATGAGACATTTAGCCATTCACCCATCTCTTTGTGTTGGACTCTTCCATTTTTTTCTTTACTCAATCCTACCATTAGTTCACTTCATTATTCGGTAAATATTAAACATAATCAAAAAAATGACGTGCAACATCAAATTTTTAATATTTTATTAAATTGTCCCACATGAAATGGCCGTTTGAAGGCCTTTGTCAATATGGTTGCAATTTCGACAAATTCTATAGCAAAAAAGTAGTCACACATATTTGACTGATTATACATTAGCTTTATTTTAAATCTTCAACTTATGATTTATACCAGTTTTGATAAGATCATTCCCACTCTTGAAGATGCTATACTGACAGGAAATTAGAGTATTACTTTTGTGTGAGTTCAAACTAAGTAAAAGTGTTTTTCAATCTCTCGAGAGCATCAATTTTTCATTTGGAAGCTCAATCGTATTGTCAACAAATTGATGAAATGAATTCAAAATTAACCAGAAAATAAACACGAGAAGAGACTCGTTTTTTTTTTACTTGAACTTTTCTTGTAATCAAGAATTCATAACGATTGTCAATGTTTATTCAAGAAAAAATCCAGATGAATAGAAAAACTCTATCTGACGAAGATTTTGATACTCTTTAATAGTCCGAATTTCACAGATAAATTGTTCTCATTATTATAAATTTTTGACTTGTATTTTTTTGATTTAATATCTTAGCTTTTGGCTCAGAAAATACAGCGCAGTGAAAGAAAATATACAAAGAAGGGCAACATAAATGACCCCTAAACTAAAAAATCTGCCACGTGAGGAAAGACTCCATAAAATACAACTAACTACACTACAAAGGCGAACAAGGGAAGATGCAATAGAAACATTTAAAATGATAAAGGTATGAATAAAATCTCAGCTAAAAGTTTTTTATACAGTGAATGTAAGAAACAACAAAATATATAAAGAACACTGCAAAAAACATAAGCAAAAGACATGTTCTCTTAAAGAATTATCAAAAACTTGACCTCACTAGTAGAGCACGATCCAAATATACTGAAAACAAAAATAGGGAATAACTCCAAGAACTAACATGACAATCACACAACATGGAACAAAACTAAAAACCTTAGAAGAAAATAACTCGAGACGTAAGTGAAGTGGCGAGATACAAGCACAAAATTTACACCATGTTAACTTGCAAAATTTTTCATGTTCTTTCGTGGGATTTTGGATGCATCCACGTGCATCTCTATAAAGGGGTCTGCAGGTTGGTTCATTCCCAATACGTTCGGAATTAATTTTAGGCTCGTGGTAGAAAGACGCCCTGCACCTTCGCTCTTACTTAGAGAATGCAACTAAATCAGATAGTTTCAGGTCGTTACGTCATAGGGGGTCAGTTCACGATACTACAGTGTAGACTGGACTTTATGGCTACTTGAAATCATTATTCAGAGGATTAAAAGAATTCTCTTATGTTTCAAAAAATCGAAGAACGAAACAATCTGATCAGACAAATTTTTTTTTTAGGAAATAAGTTATTTTTTTTTTTACTTACTATTACTACAGGTAATCTCCGATATAATGCAGTATCGAAGATGCAATTGTAATTTTGTTTTTAGGCGTCCCCCATCTCTCTCTCTCTTTATCTCTCTCTCTCTCTTTATATATATATATTCACAAGCAGTCAGAGAAGAGTGATGCAAGTAAGAAGCTCATGGCATTGTAGTAATGGCAGGTGGAATGTGGACGCATCGTGGGACTTATGTTCTTGTTATCACAACTCGCAAGTCGTTTTCCCGTTCTTTTTCACCTTTATTTTACGACATGTAAGACAGCGTGGCGTGGATTAAAAAATAAACAATACGTTTTTTCTGTATTACCTCCCTCGTTTCATACCCCGCCCTCGAACGATGTGCTAAAACTTACGAAAAATCATTCTTTTGCCTTGTGTGTTCCGGGCCCTATGTCAGGTAGCAATGCATCGAGGATTTCGTGCAAGGACCAAATAGGAAAAATTATCTTTTATAAAAAAAATGCATGACAAAGAAAATAAATTTTAATATTAAAAACTTGAAAGTGATCCGTCTTTTTACTTATATTCGATCGTTTTCGCACAAGAATCGACAAAAGAGTAAAGTAAAAAAAAATTACAAAAGATATTTATCACAGACCTCAAAAATAAAAGACATCTTTCAGATATCAAAACGAAATAATATACTTTTGTTTTTAACATTAATTTATGATCATTTGTTTTTTTTTTTTTTATGAATAAAATATTTTCAAACATCCAAAACAAGAAAGTAATATGAGATTCGGCATTTTTCACTAACAGACCAGCCGTAACTTTTCAGCCCTACAATTGACAAAAGAGTGAAATGAAAAATTAACCAAAGGAATTTGCCACAGAACCAACAAATAAAAAAAAAAAAACATGAAAAATAAGACGGAGGATATCATTCTTATACAAGACGAAGAACAAAATAATAAATGTTTGTTTTTGAGATTAGTTCATGATAACTCATTTTTTAAAAATTTTTTAGGATAAAACTTATTTATCTAGTATTAAATTCTTTTGAAAAATTGTGCTTTGTCCCAGCAGGGAAGGATCACCCCTCTTTAGATTCACAGTTGCAACTATGTTAGTGTATGTTCGTATTTGGCGATGATTCTGTACATTAATGTATACACGTTTAAGCAAATACAATTGTCTGTGAAATACCAGTCTTATAAAAGTGCCTATAGAGCTGAATTGTTTCTGTGCTTGTCTGTTTTTCTGTGAACGTGTATGTGTTTGTATGCAAAACATGATTTTTTTAGGGCACACACGATAACGTGTTTACCAGAAGTTTTGTGTGGATGTAAATTGCACCTCAGTGTGTTCGTATTCACGCTATGTGCGTGAGTGTTCAGGGGTGTGCGTGTGCATTCGCAGATGTCTCTTTTTCTTCATTACGGAAAGACTTCCTGGTTACAATTTGTACCGTGATATTCTGGAGATGAAACTATGTCTCTTTTTAGGTCATGTCACGCGGTGTTTGATGACAATCATCTCAGATATCACAGAAACCACCCCCGATGCAAGCATACGCTCTCATTCATAAACGTACACACAGACACACACATACAGACACAGACAGACGGAGAGACAAACACACACAAGAGCGCGCATGCTCCTTCGCGAAGCAACTGATACTTCCGTTTGCAAGTGTCTTAAGCAGTGTTTCTTAAACTATTTCAGTGTCATTCACCCCCGAGGCTTTATCCCCAAATCTCATTCACCCATGACTAAATTTCCTTAAGTTTTTAATCATTTTCATCTTATTCTCCCTTGTGTATAATTTCATGCATAAATCATTTTCTGTCATGAGGTCTCACTTAATAAGTAATTTATATCAGACTGTGCCGGGAAAATATTTAACAACGTTGAAATTTGAAAATCGTAGGCAGAGATTTCAAGCTTAACCACTATCAAAAAACAATGAGAACTTTTTAACCACTTTCATATCAACACTTTTAAAAGTGTACAATATATATATATATATATATATATATATATATATATATATATATATATATATATATATATATATATATATATATATATGCGAGTAAATTAGATAATTCATCGTTCATGTTTTATTCGCACTTCATTCACCTGTTTCATCATCATCATCATCATCATCATCATCATCATGATGCTTTTATTATCCATCGTTGGACATAGACCTTCCTTAGGATTTGCTAGACCTCATTATCATGGGCGTTGCAAAGCCAATACATTCTGACTTTGTCTAGTTTGTCTTCCCATCTTCTATTCTGCCGGCCTCAGATTTGCATGCGATCTCCGGGGATCCATGTTGTGAATCGTGATGTCCATCGGTTGTCTGCCATTCTTGCAACATGACCAGCCCATTGCCATCTGAGTTTTCTAACTGCTTACATGATGTCCTGGCCTCCTGTTTTTCGGGAATTTAAAAACAAAACAGCTATATTAACATGACTCCCCACCTAAAAAGATCAACTCAGAAATTCAAATAAATCCGTGAGTTTTTCACACGTGTAACAAGTTGTACATTGGTGCTTGATTGAGAGAAATTGTCGGTTATGTTGTCTCATAAAACTGCAGTTAAACTACCGGTTCGAGCTTTATTTGGTACTTTATTATTATAACATTGGGACAGACGAGGACTTCCAACTTTACTGACTGTCCAGTTCTTCGTAGGGGGAAAATGCCAGCCTCTGGGTCTGGGGCAAAGTTTTCGATCCTACTTCGTGATAGTGGATGTCATTATGGATAGTTTATAGCCACACTGAAGAGGGGTAATACAACGAAACAGCTGTCTGTGAATGACTCAATTACTTGATCATTATTATAATTATTCAGGGTTGAGCACTCTTTAAGTAAGGTAATTATAAGCTATAAATCAATGCTCTTCCAACTTTGGAACGGAGCACTCTGGTGGATGGGGAATTGTGTGTAAGTAAATATATCGCTAAAATTCAGTCTTACTGACCATCCAGTTACTTATATATATATATATATATATATATATATATATATATATATGTTGCTTACGTAACGGTCGCAGAATGTAAAATGACCTGAAAGGCAATGAAAGTAAAATGAAAGATAAACAAGTATGAAATTAAATATAATGAAAATACTTTTTGTAAAAAAATTGTTTTGCTGACCGTTAAAGCACATGTTTGAAATTGAACAGTGTTCTGGGGTTCACTAGGGTAGAAATGATAGTGAGTCAGCGAAATCAGAGACCCTAGAAGAAGAAACACGTGGTTAGGTAATAGGGAGTGATTCGAAGGGCATGGGTTCGCAGTGAACTTTAAAAAAAAAATTGACAGAAAAGTCAAGTTTAAAAATCTCAGATTCAAAATACTGTGCAGCTGTGTCACCGTTCATTTTGTGAGTGTTAACATTTTCTTTTTATCGTATTAAATAAGACGGTTCTAATCACATTTCTTTAATCTACACCTCATCTTTATTCATTGCTATCCCCACCCCCAAAGTAATACATACTACGAGGCTAGTCAATATTACAAATTTACAACTGAATACAAAGTGAAATAAAAAGATACGTAATAATGAAGACAAGGCACAGCAGCAGTGAAGAAGAGCAACTCCCCCCCCCGACAGAATGATGAGGGCTGATATACTCGGGCGAGTATCCTCATTTTGGTTGTTATGACCAAAACGTTCCAATCGTTGTACGCTCCGGCCTTAGGTCTAGTAGGTCTAGTAGTGTAAAAAAAGAAATATCCTTTTGTTCAGTGGAAGAGACAGACAAGCAACATCACAAGGTTTACTAGGAATAATCAACTGATACTAAATATCCTCTGGCAGGGGCAGTGGAATGAAATCTATCCTTTGGGGTTAGATAAAGGGGTCTGTTCAGAATTACCAGGAGGTTACGACAGACACCCGAAGAAGACCCGAAAGAAAGCATGGTAACTATAACAACCAAGATGAGTCTAGGTAAATCGACATCCACACGTATAATTAGTGATGAGCAGATGTTTTTGTTATGCTAGGGGACAACTGACACATCAAAATCGAATTTCATTCCTGTTTTTATGACACAATGAGAATGTTTGATTCATACAATGATATAAAAGTAGAAAAAGCAATAAAAACCAGAAAAAAAACAATTGTTTGTGGTCAGCAGAACGCTATTTTCCAAGCTCACCGCAAAGCAAACCTCTATGATCCACATATTTAAAATGCAATGCGTATTGAAGTCTATTTTCTCAGCTCACTGCAATGAATATCTCTATTATCCACATATTTAAAATGAAATGTATATAGAAGGCTATTCCCCAAGCTCACTGCAATTAAAGTTCTTATTATCCACGTATGTTAAATGCAATGTGTATTGAAGGCTATTTTCCAAGCTCATTTCAATTCAAATCTCTATTATCCACGTATATAAATGCAATGCGTATAGACAGTTATACTCTGGGCTCATTGCAATGCAAATCTCTATTATCCATGTATATAGAATGCAATGCGTATAGAGGGCTATTCTCCAAGCTCAATGCAATTCAAGTTCTCATTATCCACGTATGCTAAATGCAATGTGTATATCTACATATTTCATACATGGTGTCATTCTTGACGGCATGTGTAAACAAGTATGTAATAATTATAATTCCTCATCTGAGGAATTCAGACAAAACTGAAAAAGACTGGATTAAGAATAAATAGAGAAGAACAGATGGAGTGATGGTTGTTTGTACAATAAACAGCTGAAGAAACAAGGCAGATAATCAAGAGATTCGAGAAAATGCAGAGGGAGGCATAAAGCTCTGAATGATGCTCGGTTGGGGAAACGAAAAGAATTCAGTGAAAATGCTTGTCGAATGACAAGAACTCAAATGAAGCCCTTCATGGCAAAATGGAGAAAAATCAGTGTATAAAAAAGATGGGGAGGATACAAAAGGTTGAGAGGAAAATAAATCTACCAATTGAGACCTTTCCCGTTTCAGAATGGTTACCGCTCCAGCTGTAAAGCGAATTTGAAGTCAAAGAGGCAGTCCACAATAACATCAACTCGAACCATAACCACAAACCGAAAATACTCACTCCAACCCTAACACTAACCCTGCAGCAGGAGCAGTGGCCATTTTGATACGGGAAAGTTGCTTCCTACGTTGCTCAATTAATATGCAATGCTTTTTTTTCTTCGTGTCTCGAGTGATCCATTGTTTGTTGTAATCGTGGGATTTCACAGGATGTTGGTGCAAGCCCGACACCAAAGATGGACTGCTTTACAGGACCAAAAGGTTCCAACTGGCCAGCTATTCGCCCATGTAACTGGAGAGGGGAGAAGTGGATTCATGTCTTTCTCAAGAGTGACATTCACCATTAGGTTACTTGCACCTTACGGTGGAGATCTGAAGAAAAGTTTGATTCGTAAATTGAAGCTATGTTCATAGAACTATAAACAACAAGACTAATATCTCCCGGGTCAAACCCCATTCAAACTTCTATTCCGACTGGAGATGAGTATTACAACTTTTATACTGTATACATACCAAAAAGAAAAAAAACCCAGGTCTCCTTAGGTCTCAATGAAAACCGTCATGTAACCAACGTATTTTAGCAGCATGTTGGTAATGATCAATTAAATCATTGGAAGAAGGTGTGATCAATGGATAAGTAGCTTCTTTCGCCTTTTGTTGGGCAGTGATCACCAAAAAGTTTTTATCAAATATATAAAAATAAAAATCGAAAACTAGGAACCAATTTAGCATGCACTTATATTGCAAACTGAACTCCTATTAAAAAATCTATTATGGAGGATTAAAGAAAAATGAAAAAAAAAGTTTTTCTTTTGTTGACATAATAACGAGTAAATCAGCCCTCCAGCTCCATTGTTACGGCCTGCTGGTTAAAGATAAAAACTGAGAGAAACCTATGCCGACAGTTTTGGTTGATAGTTTCTAATACATATTCTTTTCTATAAAATTATTTATTAGTATGAAATCAGCCAGTGCGCACCTGTATGCTAAATTTCCGTTATTATCTAAGACTTGTCAATTTAGCTCAATCAGTAAGGCAGCCTCTTGGTAATCAGTTGGCTGTGAATTCAAATCACGGTAGGTTAATGTAGATTTTTACACGTCTCTTTCCAACTTTTATTTTGGTAGGGATTGTTCTTGTTGTTCTTGTTACGTTAGGAATTAGTCAGGAGTTGACTTTATACTGAGTGTAACAAAAAGCTGCCAAATGAAAATTCAGCCAAATGAAAAATTTCAAAGTATCCTCTGATATGGTCCATTATTGTTGCTATTTGATATCCTCGAATAACACTGAATATCATTTTATTTGAAAGAAGTAAATTCGTTCTTCAAACTAGTTTACATCTTTTTAAAGTTTCACGTTTCTAGCCTCAAAAGCTTTGTTGGTTTTTCTCAACTAACAGGCTAGCTAGTATTTATTCTGAATTCCAATTCACACGTCACCGTTCAATACTATGGACCTTTGCAAAAAAAAGTACTAAGGCACCTCGGATAAATTGCAGTCATCAGGGGTTACCCTGATATTGCATTTTTTTTTTGTACCAATGGGGTGGAACAGTCTCTGTAATCCGTCAATTGATATGAAACCCCTCATTCAGTAAACTACACCCTGGTTATCTATCCCTGATTCATATCCGTCAATATGTAGGGGGGAGGTGAATTTTCTAAGTAGACTAACGTACAGTTCTACTTAGCCACTTTTATTACAAAACCCCTCTCCCATACTTGAGAAATCTCAAGAAGAACAAACAAACCTGACGAAATGTTGATTCTTTGATTCTAATTTCCTTTTGGAACGGCGACGTGACAGGAACGCGCCTGGCAAAACAATCATATCTTGGAGGAATGACAGAAATGTCTTAGAATGGAATGCAGACTTTAAAGATTTTGTTTATTCCGTGTCCCTTGGATGGAAATTGGGGCGAGGAGCCGGTGATATTCATTTTGCTTTCACGTTCGGTTAGTAAAATACCCGTTGCTTTAATAACAGTTACCTAAAGTTGAGTCCAGTGTCGGTATGTTTACACAGTAATTCGAAAGGTTAACGCAAGGCACTGTTAACTAAAATGCTTGTATTCATCTAGGATAAAGAAACTAACGAACGGAATTTATATATACGTATACTATATATAACTAGTAAATAACTATTGTTTTGCTGATGGTATTCTCAAATCTATGGTCCGTGTCCGTATTTTAGCACATTGATTTGAAAGGTTAACGAAGGCATTTTTAACTAAAATTTTTGTATTTATTTTTTCATCAAAACTGAAAGAACAAAAAAGCTTAGACGTATTGTGCGTCTAAACCTTTTAATTGTTTTAATTAGGTTTTATGGTCATTAGATTGCATAAAGTAGATTCGGGTCATAATCCCAGATGGAAAAAGAAATCCATTACAAAAATGATTTTCTTTCATTATATCTTGACAGTCTACTTGGGTAGTGTAAGGGCTAGCTCGTCTGATTCAGACGCAGAAGGTCCGAAGGTTCGATTCCCAGTGTGAACGAAGTACATAGAAAACTCTTCATTGGGACAAATCTCCCTGTGCACTACGACTAATTGTGTGGTTTGGGTGGAGATATCTCTTCGTTGGACTTGCAACCTGCCTGGTCATAAAAAGTATAAGGTCCTTGTCTCGACCAGACTTGGGACTTGCAAGGGTCACTGAGATGACGCATATACCAGAACCGGTATTTTTTCACTTTCCTCCACACTCTATTGAGGGTTGTCTCTCAAGAGATGGGACACTTTACCATGATACAGTGGTGGAGTTAATTGTTCAGATAGATATTCATTGAGATGTCATGAGAAGAACAATTAGAGAGTTTTTTCTCCTCAAAGTAACGTTTTCATAAATAATTCAGAAACCAAGGAGTTATGTACCCTATACGTGGTGTCATATCGACACTATGCAAATAAAATATTGTTTGTTCGTAATATAGATTGTGAGACGATATCCCCGTCTACATACACAATGTAATGTTAATCATGGGTGAGGAAAGGGTGGCAATACTTTTGTCTGAAGTTTTGCGATGGAGATTTTTTTTCGTTTTTCCATCGATATTTTACTTGAAACTGTATATTATTTTCCTTTCCTTTACAGATTTTGACGATTATCGACATGGTTTACAGCCCACAGAAAACCATCGTATGAAGGAGAGTGAGTTCGAATCTTGTCTGAAGCTATTTTGAAAGCCGAAAAGCATATCGGTCGAGGTCGTTATAATGAGAAAATAGAATAGTAATTTCAATGTGGGAAAAATAAAATAGTCCATCCCAGACGTCTCAAAAATGGTGTTAAATGTAAGTCTTGAGTGGTCTGACTTTTCTATGTCTGGAATAATGATGAACGCTGAGTTTGGATTATAATAATTGTCGGCTGGGGTCCTCCTTCGGGAATTCTTAATTATATGTATAAACCAATAAAGAATTTTTTTTCTTTACACGCATATACTCATGTATACACATTGTATCTTGTTTCTTGTGCGAATATGGGGTAATCCAACAAAACAGTGGTAATAATTTGACAACGTTGGGGTGGAAGATTTGATGAAATGTTTAAATCTCAAAAAGTTTTATTATCATAAAGAAAGGCTTGATGCATTTCGCTGAAATTTCACCGGCGTCTTCGAAAAGCACTTTTGCAATGCACAAAAACTGTATCAAAATGATGTTCTTCACATGTCCAGATGTCTTATGGAACATTTTGTCAAAAACAAGCCTATGGAGTCGGAGTTTTAAGCAGTTTTGGACGGAGTCAGATCTGTCTCCAACTTGAAAATAGAAAAAAAACTTACAATAATACATCACAATGATATGATCCAATAATATAACACTGAATCAATTTTGCATCGAGTCCCAACTTTTGATGATTTTCCAGAAAAATGATTTGTAATTTTGTTTGATGATTATTTCAAGATCCAATTCCCAAATATCTGATAATGTTCCCTTGAAACCAGGAATGTTTGAACATTTTACTGAAACTCAGGACGGAAAAGATGTTTTGTGACAATGTATGACACACGAGCCTGATACTATTCACAAGCACTAGCTGGAAACCCACCCGATAGGGCGAGAGAAAGGGTTGGGAAATATGTTTGTGTGTGTGTTACTCCACTTCAACTTACTTTTACTAATGTTTCATTGATTGAACGATAAGTAATGAAAAGACGCCCAAAACTTTTATAGAATTAACTTTATTGTAAGACATCTTTGTACCATTTTTAATTAGAATGATTGGAGAAGATTCTGATATAGAGAGTATTCGTTTCCCGTGTTTATAGTTGGAGATTGACTAGTTTCCAGTTTGCGATAAAAAGAAAATTCAATTTCATCTTTTTTGTTCTCTTTTTCAGGCCTCCGAACTCTAAAGTTATGTATGATAGCTATAAGCAGGACTCCCCCGAACCTCCTTTTGCCTCAAGATTCACCGAATCCTTTGGAAGAATGTTCTCATGAAGCCAGGAAGATTTGAGCATTTGAACAATGAAATGTCTTATGTGCGTGTTTGTGTGTGTATGATGTCTATAAAGTCCCGGTGAAGTTTAGATAACAAGTAACTTGTATATACAACAAAACTAATTTATCTCAAAATTTATTTAAGACGTAGTAGCCTATCTAATCATCGAAAAGTTAACTCTAAAGTTAACATTTTTTTTGAACGCAAAGGTTGAATTTGTTTTCACGTTCAGGCAAAACTTCCTGCAGTTGTTGCTTAGATTCAGGTGTAAAAAATTCTACTTATTCTTATGGTCCATCATTTTTCTTTTTTCTAATCGATGGGTCATCCCCGCAGTAACTATATAGAAATAAGAAGTAAAAATAGTGAGACAAACATATTCTGTAATTAGACATGTAGAACACCATAATCAGTGGGGGCAGTGAAACAAGACATAGCAGATCATGTATAAAGAAAAAAAAAATTACATTTTATTTTGAAACCTGGTCCAAATAAATGATAAAGAACAATAAAAATGGAGAAAGGGGCACATATGTCTTTATCAAACTATACTATGATTAAACCAAGAAGTTAATCTAGGAGAGCTAAAAAAATCAGTTTATGAGCGTTAAAGTCTTCTGTAACTTCACAAAAATTAACATACCAGTTGTTTTTTCTCAGATCTTGTCAGTTTGCCAACAGATTTCTGTCACAATCAGGAGATTTGGATGCTCAGTTCTATGAAATCTTTCCCATTGAGGAAGTTGGGAATTGGGTGAAAAAAATGGGTGGTACTCAAGGACAGTCGGATGCAAGATACACCTGAAGAAGACCAGAGAACAGATCGACAGAGACGTTATGTAAAAACAACAAAGATCAGGATATTAGTCCAATTTCATCGGATAATGTTTCATCGTAGAATTTCCGATAAGCCTGAAAAAGGCAACAGAGCGGACAGGACGAATTGTCTAAAGCAACGAAGACGAAGTATTAATCCAAATGATTTATTTCAATGGAAATATTTTATAACAGAATTTTAACACATTCGGGGAGGAGAGCAACACTAGAAAAGTTGCAATCGAAACAGTAGAATTGAGGATTTAGGTCAAAATAATTTGTAGGATGATAAATATTCTTCATCCCAGAATTTAAGACAACACAGGTTTATAGAATCTCTTTTGCATCAAACATTTCTTGTCTAAATCATTGATGCCACACTACAATATTGTTTTGTAACTATCTCCCAAGTGTGCCGTGCAGATTTTTTCCAAAACCAAACTGTATTTCAAGCCATTCGAATATATCTAGCAAAAGTATAATGCTTTCCGCACAGAACTGCCAATCCAGTGGTTTTGTCACTAGACTTTGTGTGATCGGAATTTTTTCATCATCATCAATCTTTTAACGTCCGTCGTTGGACATAGACATTACCCAGGATCCACAACACCCCTCTATCATGGGCGTCGCAGAGCCAGTATTTTCTGAATTTGTCTAGTTCATCTCTCCATCTTGTATTTGGTCGGCCTCGATTTTGCATATGGACTGTGAGGATCCATGTTGTGAGTCGTGAAGTCCATCGGTTGTCTTTCATTCTCGCTACATGACCAGCCCATTGCAATTTTGAGTTTTCTAATGGATTCTATGATGTCTCTGACCCCCGTTTTCTTTCTGATATATTGTGCTGTCCTGTGATCTCTCCAAGGTTGAACATGATTCTCTTATGCGCACACTGCATGCTTCTCAGTTTCCGGGTTTGTCTCTTGATTACGTTCCATGTTTCAGCTCCATAAGTGACTATCAGGAGGATGCATTGGTTGTGAACTCTTCTTTTTAGGATTATTAAGATCGTCTTGCTTTGCCAAAAGCTTTGCCGTCCTAATGTGATTCTCCGTTTAATTTTTTCTTCTTTTGGGGATACCGACGGATAAAAAGGAATATGGGCAATGGGTACTAAGTATTCTGAAATAAAGGTTTCGTTCATTGACTACTGAAAATGTTTTTCTCGAATTCTTTTCATTTTTACTGTTGCTTTGGTGGGCAGCGTAAGTCAAATATATCTCTTAGTGCGTTGTAATTCAATAAAGTTTCAGAACCACTGGTCTAAATAAAAAAAAAAAAATCCTGTGTCAGCTTTCCCCCTCAACCTTTACAAAAGATCAAGAGAGGAGAATTCTCGTGACATAAATCATTGACACGTATCAAAAAAGAATCTGCTTCGAGAACGGAAAAGAAATAAATCCAATATGACTATTGCCGCTATCAAACATCCTGTCAAGGTCAGCTCCAGTAAACCCGCTTTGGAATTCATCCAAACCAAACATTTAGTTTAAAAAAGGAAAAGAAAACTAACAAAAAAAAAACTCGGAATCTCTCTGAGATCACATACATCTAGCTAACTGCGTACATCAACTAAAGACTGAATGAAAATTTAAAAAAAAATGATTAAAAGACCAAAAGAGAGGACTTTCAGAGTACAAATATTGAATTAAACTACTTATGATTTTAATCTACCATTTTTATCAAATGTTCGTTTTTAACTTATTTCCTGCAGAAAAATAGAAATATCTCACAACCGAAAAACTCTGGGTCCACCTCAGAAATTAATTAATCATTCCGTAATACACGGTCAAATCTTCCACAAAAATTTTCAGATATTCATTGGGAAAGTTGGGAGATATGAGAACCAACAAACGGACTAACATATGACGAACACAAGTGAATACTGATATTTCCATCTTAGTTAGTACCGATTAATAAATCAAGCCTTATTCTAATCACTAACGAACATCCTATTATGGTCAAACCCTGAAAGTAAGTCCTGATGTATGAAATTCATCAAAACTAAATATTTAGGTTAGAATCCAAAGAGGAATAAAGAAGGCTGAATTTTTTTAAATGTCTGTCTTCAAAATTAAGACTTGAAAACCATATGACAATTTCGACCGACATAAGTGATATAATGCGACGATTTTCAAGTTCGACGTTGTTGGTTGAGGGTCCCGGAAAGCCAGGTTGTCAAGGGCTTAGCAAGACTATGATGGATGGCCGTGTGTCAAGTCTTATATAAGCCCGCTATGAAATGGAGAACAGGGCTAGGAACTTAATTATTTCAGAAGATGACAGATATGTCTTCTTGCTTTTCACATTGTATCTTATCTCTCTCTCACTTTTGTCGGAAATTCAAAATTTTTTCCACTTGACAATGGCGGAAGTGATGGATTAGAAAATCCCAAACTATCAAATATTTTTTGTCCCGAAAAACCACGACATATTTTCAAGTTTATGTTTACAAGAAACAAAAATAAGAAAAAATACAACAGTAATTCTCCAACCTTATTGTGTGAAGGAACATTCAGAAATGTATTTTACTTATGCAGTACGCCGACTGAAAGAATGAAATGTATCAGGCAAAAAGATTTCAGTTGTTAATGAACAAAACTTTTTGTCAACATGCATATACGCCCTCATCACACTTTTCACCGCGTTACCATTTTTCAAACGTCAGTGTGTTTGCACACAGTATTGGTTCTCAAACTGTGTGCCGTGGTACGCTACTGCGTGTCAACTACCTTCAAAGTGTTCTGCATAATTTTTTTCTTCCAAATACACAAACATGTATTTCAGGTCTTGAACGTGTCCAATACGAATATTAGTTCTGTCCCGCTTCCGCCACAGAGTTGCCAATCTAACGATCTTATCACTAGATTTTGTGATATTTTGTGAGATCTCAACCACTTTAGCAACAATTGAAAGCACCTATGAAGCCGAAACGTGGAACCTAACCAAAAGATTACCCCCCAAACTGAGAACCATGTAACGTGCACATGAGAGAAATATGTTCGACCTCACATAGAGAGATCACAAGACAGCACTATATATCTGGAAGAAGACCGAGACATCATAGAATCCATTGAAAAACTCAAATGGCAATGGGCTGGTCATGCTGCAAGAATGGCAGACAGCTGATGGACAAAAGGGATCCCCAGATATCACATGCGCAACCGAGACCGGCAGAGTACTAGATGGAGACACGAACTAGATAAATCCAGAAAGTACTGGCCCTGCGACTTCCAAGATAGAGAAGTGAGCTCTGCGTACAACGACGGACGTTAAGACACTGATGATGATGATGATGATGATGATGATGATGATGGTGATGATGATGATGATGAAAGAAGCAGATAAGGATGAGACATGGATGAGTATTCTGATTTATAAGTTTCGTCCATTGACCACGGAAATGTTTTCTTCGAATTCATTATATTTTTTTACAGTGCGTCAAAATACATCAATACTACTTGAAAGGTAAAACATGTCTCTGGCATTACATATGTATATTTATATTTATTAAGGGTCTGGTGTGCCGTGCAAGTCAGATATATTTCTCGGTGCGTCATTGTACAATCAGAATCACTGTCCTGAGCGATCAGAAATATTTTTCCTCACCCAAAACACGGTAAATCATCACGCTTCATTAAAAAAGAAGAGTATACTGTAATGCAATGTATCCTTTTGTTGGGAGTTGTCATAAACAGATATTACCACAACGAGGTCAACTCCGCTATAGGGTCGTATCATTATTTCGCATGTCAACGAAATTGGAGACGTGTATGCAATAGGTCGTGTCAACCTTTTTGTCTTTCCGGCTTTTCGTCTCCTGTCAGTCCATACGATATCTCCGGAAGTACTCACCGAATTTTACCGAGATTTTGTGGGAGGGTGTGCATTGGGGGTGAGGGAGAGTTGGAGGTGAGGATCAAGGAATTATTTTTTTCAATCAAGAGATATCATTCTGTGTTTTCTTTCATACATCTATGCATACGGTCATGACAATTCGTACGTCATCTCTTAAATTTTGTCGAATGGTGAATAATAATGATAAACTACAAAAGAAAAGATTGGATTTTAGCGCAGATCCATCCAAAGTTACCTCTCCTAAGTAGCAATTATATGTTCAAATAACGTAATATCAACAACATTTGATGTATGTCCTCACGATATCTCAAAAAGCTCATAGTAATTTCGAAGAAAATTTCTGGAAAGGCTAGGAAAGAAGTGATTACTTTTGAGGGGGAGCGGATCCATGTACAGTTACTCACAATGGTATTGGCAGTGATATGCGCTGTCTGGGTTCTTTTTACTTCATTGTATGTGGTTTAGTCAAATTAATAACCTCGTCTTCGCTCTTTATTTTATTCAAAACGTTTTAATCGTATACCCTACTGCCTCCTGAGGATGTTCTTTGTTCTGGAAGTGAACACTGAGTCACACAAAATCCACACACGAGCTGTATCACAGGTCGAATAAAATCAACAACCTGTCAAGATTTGCCTTTCCATTTTATTCATGATTCGAACTTCATAAATATCTTCTAGCATCTCACGCATATGAACTAAAAATGTTTTCTTTCTAGTTTTTGTTGTCTTTTTCCCCTCTCTCTCCTTCCTTTCTCTCCTTTCCCCTTCTCTTCTTTCTAACTTTCTCTCCTTTCCTTCTTTCTCTCCTTTCCTTCTTTCTCTCCTTTCCTCCCCTCCTTTCTTTCTTTCTCAGCTTTCTTTCTTTCTCCCCTTTCTTTCTTTCTCTCCTTTCCTTCTTTCTTTCCTTTCCTTCTTTCTTTCCTTTCATTCTTTCTTTCTTTTCTTTCTCTCCTTTCCTTCTTTCTCTCCTTTCCTCCCCTCCTTTCTTTCTTTCCCAGCTTTCTTTCTTTCTCCCCTTTCTTTCATTCTCTCCTTTCTTTCTTTCTCTCTTTTTCCTCCTTTCTCTTCTTTCATTCTCTCCTTTCTTTCTTTCTCTCCTTTCCTCCTTTCTCTTCTTTCCTCATTTCTCTCCTTTCCTTCTTTCTCTCCTTTTCTTCTTTCTCTCCTCTCCTCCTCCCTCTCCTTTATCTCTCCTCTCTCCTTCCCCCTTCTCTTTTCCTCTCCTTTCTCAACTTGAAGAATTATTTAAATAGTCCTGTTCACAAAGACCTGAGTATCCTACTTACACACTATTGTACTAAATGACCTAAAGAATATTAATAGAATAAGAACTGGATTAAATCATCAAAAACAGGTTTAGTTATTAGATATCAGATATAATAAGTATTTGTTTGAATTTTTAGCCCACTGTCTCCATTGATCTGGCGTGAGAATATTTACATACAAACCTAAATACCATTTACACACCAACACTAGCCAGCCAGGCCAGCCAGGCTAGCCAGGCTAGCTTAATATTAACCTATGTAGACAGTTTTGATTGATGTTTAAAAAAAATCGAGTATGCTAATCTTCAATCGACTGTATAGTTATTTTTATTCATTTTACCAGGGAAATTCATTGAAGAGGCAAATTATATTCCATTCAAAGGGTTCGACAAAATATCACACAGATTAATTTAGCTGTAAGCGCTCAACACAAAAGTAATATAATAGATCAAATTCATCATCATTATCATCATCATCAGTCTTTTAGCGTCCGTCGTTGGACATAGACCTTCCCCAGGATTTGCCACACTTCTCTATCATGGGCGTCACGGAGCCAGTACTTCCTGAACTTATCTAGTTCATCTCTCCATCTAATATTTTGCCGGCCTCGGTTGCGCATATGGTCTCGGGGAATCCATGTTGTGAGTCGTGATGTCCATCGATTGTCAGCCATTCTTGCAACATGGCCAGCCCACCGCCATTTGAGATTTTTTATGGATTATATGATGTCTCTAACTCTTGTCTTTTCCCGGATGTGTTGTGCTGTTTTGTGGTCTCTCCATGTGAGGCCCAGCATTATTCTTTCATGTGCACGTTGCATGGTTCTCAATTTACGGGTCTGTTTCTTGGTTAAGTGATCAAATTCACGCAGGGATAAATTAAACTTATTTAGACATATGGACTGCAAAACATTTATGCATGAGTATTATTGTATTTCCAAGTAGGAAAAGAAGCATATGCTACGGGCCCCGCAATTTCAAGAGCCCTGCACTAAATGCTTACAAGCTATCAATTCAGATTCGGTGATAATGCACTTGCCCTGTTAATATTGTATTATACTGTCCTCAACTTTTATGAACGAATGGGTGTTCAAGATTTGCGATTAAGGCTAAGTATTACCTTTAATCAGGATTATTATTTCGCCAGGAGTAATGAATGGGGGTGTTGTATCTATGTGATACGTATACCACGGGTAGATTTGACCTGTTCTGCTGGGGGTCTTCCAAAATTTGAAAATTCAAAAATGCTGCAGAATCATCATTTGAATGTCAGGAAAAATATTTTTCCTTCGTGGTTACACCATCCCCTTTAATTCATTAGATGGTTTAATTTACTTATGATTTTTGTACAATCATGATTTTTACACATATTAAAGATAAGTCCATGGACATATAAACTTTTTACCCCCCCCCCCGCTTTTTTTCTCAAGGAATGATTTGTAGAATTAATTTTCATGGGCTCTAAAGGAAAAAAGTTGGTTGTCATACAAGACGAAGGGAAGACAGTATGAATAGAAATTTTTTGAAAATTCTGAGGGTCTTTCGGAAGACCCCCTGGACCTGCCCCTGTATACGATACATAAATACGAAGGTATTTGAACCCGAAGTCATTGTGGTTGCATAAAGATCAAAACAAAAACGGAGTAATTCTATTACTGAAAAGTCAGTTATGTTAGTCGAATTATCGGACTGGGCTGCAGTTGAAAAAAGATGAATTACTTTACAATGCAAATAGAGAGGTTTACGTGTCTAGATATATATGAACATTGAAAAAAGATCAAGGTCCCATCATAACATATGCTACAAGCCCTACGCTAGCTTAATCCGACCCTATCTGTTTCCAGACTTGCTGTACTCATACAATTCGCACGAGGCTCAGTTCACACACTGATATTATCAAAGGGAGATAACCAGATGCTAGATAGTCTCCTTGGAGAGAAGGTGAATTTGTTAAGAAAACATTACGCAATATTTTCGGCATCCTATGTATTTCGGATTTCGGGTTTGCATAGCAAAATTTAACAAAAATCGTTTTAAAAAAGAACACACACACACCAAACACACACACACACACGCACACACACACACACACACACACCAAACACACACAAACACACACACACACACGCACGCACACACACGCACACACACACACACACACACACCAAACACACACAAACACACACACACACACGCACGCACACACACGCACACACACACACACACACACACACATCTCTCTCTCTTTCTTTCTCTTTCTCTTTATTCATTTCTCTCTCTCATATGTATCTATGTATATTCCATTTACGTTGCCTGGGCCAAATAATACATTCACCCAGAAATAACGGGAGATCGTTTCTATGTGATATAACGCAATTTATAATCATTCTGTCAAATCATTTATCCATTTCTTAAAAACACGAATTGTCCGTGTTGAAAGAAACAAATAGAGCAGGTATAGACCGTGGATAAACAATCTGTTGCAATTGTTTGGGCCATTGTATTGCCGGTGGCTGTTTGGCTCAATTATAAGAGCCACACTATGTAAAAGTGGCTACTCTATTGGTCGCAGGTTCGCTTCCTGCAGTAGCCATATTTTCTTTGACTGTTTATTCTATTTACGTTATCTACGCCAAATGTTACATTCACTGTGTCAATAATGAGGGGGCTTTTTAAAATGATGTAACGTAATTGTAATATATATATATATATATATATATATATATATATATAGAGATAGTACCTAAAATGATGGCATAAAAGGAAGTGATATTTTGTCAGGTCCTTACCATGCCAACAGCAAAAATAAAATGAATCAGACGAAAACTTTCCGTCAATGAACGAAATTTTTATAACAGCATACTTTTCAATTACGGTGTTACTGACGAAAAAAATTATTGGTGTAATATTATATATACATTTATTTTCATATGATTTATATATTTCATCACAGTCAGTCCCTGACTAATATTGTTGTCTGTTCTCAGTTTAATAAAAAATGATAGATGTAGACAAACAACTAAATTAAAGCGGACATACCAATTTCAAGAGCCGAATTTCGGTCATGTTTTGGCCCTACCAATCTAATACATTTCCCCAAAAAACAAAATTTACAGTTATGAAATATGGAAAAGATGATCTTTGAATGATTATATATATATATATATATATATATATATATATATATATGCGTGTGTTGTGTAAATGTGATGTGATCCGACGAAATGATGATGAAAATGGTAATTGGAAGGTGAAGAGAGAAAATTTAAGAATAGAGCAGGTGTTACATCTCTAAATCTTTATTATCACTTGGGCATGTTTCGATTCATTTCAACGATTGCCATCCATCTTCCTCAACCGTCGAAATGCATCAATGCATGCCCACGTGATGATACCAGTTTTTCTCCTCATTTTTTTCCTCTTCACCTGCCAATTATTACTTTCATCATCAGTCCAGAAAGCTTTACAGCTTTAAGGACTCAATAGATCAAAAATTAAAAACAAACAAACTTCATGTCATTTCAGTCAATTATTTCCCAACATCTGTTAGTGTAATTTATGTAATTCTTCCTGTGGTTATTATGTTTTATACAGAATTTGATATTTTGGCACTATGTGAAAATTTTGTTTACTATGTAACCGTTTCGGGTATTTGAAAAAAAAGAAGATATATTAGCATGCCCCCAACAGTGTTAATCAAACACCACCTTAAGCTATTATCTTAATGTATAACTTTTCATTATTCTATTTTTTAGGACCGTGTCATACAACATAAACTTTGTAACTTTATATAGGGTTATACCATAATGCACCGTATAGGGATATTTTTTATACTACACATCGCTTAATTGTTTTGAAATACAAGGCTTATTTACATAGGTTACCCCCAAGACGTATTTGACGATGAGGGATCAATAAATATAACAACAGATGTGACTCATTTTTCGTGTCACTTCTGTTGAGTGTTCACCCATGTAAATATCAAATCCGTTTTGTCGGTTTTGATCTCTGACTGTGTGCAAACCAACTCATGATATCATCTTCAAGAATATTAGCTGCACAGAAAAACTTTTTCGAGTTGATTTTCTACCAACAAACTCAACCGAAGAATTGAGAATTGCTTTCAACATCACTAACCTTAGACTTGATTTTTCTCGTTGCACACCATCTCACGTCAATATCATAATTTCTTCTAAATCATCAAATCAGATAAAATAGCCTTGCATATACATAGTTTAGACGAAACCAACAAATATTATAGAGAAGTGGATACATAATCCGACGCCTATTACCATGGGAGCACCTCTGTAGACTGCGCTAACTGATTGAGCCACCAGGACTCTGACGATAGACAGAGGTCGAAATAACATCCCTAACTCATTCCTTCTCTTCTCCAATCGCTGGCCGGTTTATGTTTAAGTATTCTGTTAGTCTAAGAACCATGGGTATATATATATATATATATATATATATATATATATATATATATATATATATATATATATATATATAATTATTTGATTATTTATTATACACAATTATGTAATTGTACACGTGTGCGTGTATGTGTGTTACAGCAGTGATTTCGTGAAATCCAGAGGATTTTTTCGAAATCTGTTAACATTTCAGTAATGAAATCCCTAGATTCACAATCAGAGTACTAACGGATAACAATGCTGACCATTCTTACTGTGAATATTTCAATCCTCTTTGGGTGCCAAACTAAGCTATATATACTCTGTAAACACTGAAGCAGAATATAATTGATATTTACTAAATTTAGCTTCACGATATTACTGTAACATATATTTGTGTGCATGAATATATATATATATATATATACACACACACTTATATATACATATATGTGTGTATGAATGTATGTATATATATATGTGTGTGTGTGTGTGTGTGCATGTGAGAGAGTGTGCGTGAAAAGTTTGATACAAGCACACAGTAGCATCTCTTCCACAGGGGATCAAACTTAAAAGATAGTATGTATGCTTGCGATTGATATCCAATATGGCGGCTGTTTTCTGGACCTGCAGGCGTTCCAAAAAACCTCCTTTCAAGCCTGACTACTCCATCCATGTGTTGCTGGCTGGAGGGAACTCTAACAATGGTTGAATAAGCATCGGGAATGTTTTTATAATAGCTGGACTGGAAGCCATCAGACACTGCTTTCTCAGCACCAGCCCTAATGATATTTTTACAACATGGGCGATCCAAGCACGGAATCAAATTCTGTTGAGTGGAAAGAGTCGACATTTTTTGGAGGGGAACCACACCCCAAGATTCTTCTTCTACTTCTTGATTCCATCGTCAGAAATTGTCCTTAAGTGGATTGTCGTTCTGCTTGGCTTATTCTTGAAGAGCTGAAATTCGACTTCCTATTTCTAGAGAGATATTATCCCGTCCAGGGAAACCCCGATGGAGAAAGTGTGTGGACCATTAGAATTAACAGATCTCGAGAGAAGGCCAACGGCTATGCAATAATGATGCAGTTTTCTTGTTATTACTGTGTGAATCTGCGAACTATACATCATCATCATCAACAGTATCATTATCGTCATCATCAGTCCAATGCTGGACAAAGGCCCTTCACAGCCCCTTTCATATCGGCAGTGACTGTGCTAACCTTCACCATATCTTGCCAGCAAACTTTGTGTCTCCATTTTATGCCTGGTCTTCTCCTACTGCGTTCACTATCTCGATGGAGAAGATGCATTGATCATTAAAATCTACTGAACTCTAGATAAGCCAACGGCTGTTTGATGACGCAGTTTTCTTGTTTTTATTGTTCGAATGTACGAGCTGTATATGATGATGATGATGATGATGATGATGATGATGATGATGATGATGATGATGATGAAAAAACAATTGCATCATCATCATCAGTCCACTGTTGGACAAGGGCCATTCCCAGCCCCTTCCATACCGACTGTGACTGTGCTAACCGTTACCATGTCTAATTGGCACACCTTTCTATCTCATCTCTCCATTTTATGTCTGGTCTTCTCCTACTGCTATCCCTTGGGCATCAATCGACTAACGTTCTGTACCAATTGAATTTTTGAGGTAAAATTTTATTCTTTGACAAATGAAATTTAAGTAAGATCTCGCAAGTGACATGAATTTTGACTTGCCTTCTTCATTTCAACTTTTTCTGAAAAATATATCTATCATACCTATCTTTATTTATCTGGTTTTAGAAATTCAGCTTTTTGATCGAGAGAATTTGGGTTTTTTATGATAGATATTTGGCGTTTGCAAAGGTTCGCAGCGCTCTTTTTCGACAGTGAAAGAATAAACACACAGTTGAAAAACAGCTTTCCAGTCAGAGAGAGAGGGGGACTTGGCGTATTTCTTACAGAAATTTCAGTTCGCATGTAAGACTAGTCAATTTCTCCCAATCGGTAAGAGACAAGGATACTAATCACTTGGTTGTGATTTCAAATCATGGTAATTGATTGATCTTTATTCCCTAAATTTGACGAGGATTGTTTTTTTTTACAGCAGAAAAACAAAATCCTGGTTTGGACTAAAGTTTGAGAAAAGCAATAACTCTGAATCTGACTGGTATTGAATAAAACTGTTAAGTGATTGAGCTTAATATAGCAGAAGACTGTGTAAATATCAAGTAAAAGAAGGAATAGGGCATAAGTAAGAAGCGTTTTAGAGTATTTGGCCGGTGACCAGCTTGTACACGCCATCTTGAAAAAAATACGTTTCCCGTTTTCAGATTGTGGTCAAAATTTCATATATTATCAAGCCACCTGATATTACCAAATACTGTCGAGAAATCCCATCTAATCTAATTAATGATAGAGGAATTGGCATTTTTATAGATTTGGCGGCCATCTACAATGTTATGTTGGAATTGCTGACTGGGAAAAAATAGCCAACATACTTTTTTTGGAAACCTCGGACCCCAGGCTTGGTAACAATGCATAGGTTGTGCCTCTAACAAAAAGTCCAGCGGATTTAGAATTAAGTCTCCATTATATTATAAGTTGTTGTGTCTAATGACAAATCCTAATGATGTCGTCGAGCGTGTAAGACCAGAGAGGAAATGTCGAGATAAGTCGAAACTTGTCATCTTGTCAACACGGACAATCATTTCCTTCCAGTAGCATATGTCGGAAGAGTGTGTCAAAAATCACAATTTAGTTTTAAACTTCCGTTAAGACAGCATCTTATGATATTAAAGCCGTTGTCACTTTTTCGTTAGTGTGTTTTGTGGTTTGGTGGTTTTTGTAATGCTAAAGCTAATAAAAATAGAAGGAGGGGCTAGAGCAAGGATCTACTGTGTCTGTGTGTTTGTGTCGACTTCACTGTTACTGCAGCTAATATTTCAGTTGTAGAGCGAAAAATGATTTCACAAAATACAGGCATGTATGATTTTTCACAAATAAAAAAGATGTTTTTCTCATTGGAAAAAAAGAAATTTGTTTGGAGGGCAATTCTGTTGTCTTTTGTTGAAATTCAAACAAAGCAGAAGATATAAAGAGTTGTTGTACATCGAAAGAAAATAAATTGCATTTTTTGTTTTCATTAAATATATCTATACTATCATATAATGTTGTAAAACATATCAGCACGTAAATAGTTCTGTTATTTTCGACAGGTACTATGCTAGTTTTACTATTAAAATAATGGTTCGGGTTTAGTTGCCATGCTAGTCTTATTTTAGCTTGTCAGCAGGGTCAAGAACCCTAGAATCGTATTTTACGTGTGTGTGTGTGTGTGTGTGTGTGTGTGCGTGCGCTCTTGTGCATGTGTACACGTTGAGAAGGCCGAGAAACACAGCGGCTGAAAAGTAATCGGAATAACAGAGATGAAGATTTTGAGTATGATTTTTTTTAACTGGGATATTATCATTATTGTACATTGATTTATTCAAACTAGTGTTCTCATTTTTGTTATGGAAATTGTTATAGACAACGTTTTGGTCGAGTACACTCCGGTATTTTTCCGTTGAACCATGTGACATGATGTCCTTCAGGACGACAGCCTAATGAATATTAGCGTTGTTGCAGTTACCTCTCGAGTAATGAGATTATATATATATATATATATATATATATATATATATATATATATATATATATATATATATATACGGGAATTAACAAGTACAGATACCTCCAAGTACGGACAGCCAAAAAGAGGAACAAAATGGACACTTTGTGAGTGCTGGAGGTTACACGGTTGAAACGTTTTCTAGCAATCTAACAAAGATAGAAGATATCTGCGTGATTACTTGACAACTGTCCATTGTAGGCGGCTAACATTCGCCAGATATATAAGGGAGCACGTAAGGTATTGCTATATCAACTTCAAAGTTTTTGGATCAGTGGTCATCGAGAATTATAATAAAGATAAATAAAAAATCACAGTTTATAGACCTTATTATTAATTTTGACTGTTTTTTCGCCTTCATCCTCACTCTCAGTTGCATTTTATCACAACTTTGATTTTGGCCGTAATTCTACAGCATCGATTCAACAGTGTAATTGAAAGTAAAGACTAAACTCACGGTGAGAATCGAACTCACTCCAGCTAGCCAGAGGGAGTCCAGTATACACCTTGATAATAGATCGTTCATCATGGTGTCCATGAATCACCTCCCTTGACTTCCGCTCTTATGAGTCATGTAAATTGAGATATAAAACATCTAAATTCGAAACACTGAAGACAAGTAATCGAAATACATCGAAACCGTAGTTTTGCACAACGGACGGAAAAAGATTTTACATGACAATTATGGGAGACTTCACACATAGTAAAGTTGTTCCTTCTAAACATTCACTTTAAGAACCAGCACTACCGTAGTATCTATAACAATGGCGTCATTATTGAGTTTTGGTTGAATACAGGAAAAATTGAATTCATAACATTCCAAATCTATGTTATAATTCATGTAAATATGTTTTTATTTCAGTTTACACAAAAAGTTGGGCTAATTCCCTTTCAGAAAAAAACATTTAAAAATCAAAAACGGATTAATTTTTTTTTTTTAATCTCGTTTTCAAAATCAGGTATCGATTTTAATTTGGGAATTTTTGTCCAAAATTGTTCCTGTCAGGTTATGATGATATCTTATTTGTCAACACCCAGAGACTTGTTTCAACACATTCATTGTATATTGGAACAATGGGCTTTTCTTTACTTTTCAACCTGTTGGGTCGTTGGGGCACTACATGATTTCATCGTGGGTGTACCAAGGGCGAGATAGCCCGACGGTATTCCTCGTTTGGTTGGTTTGATATCAGAATTGTCCCTCCTCTTGAAAACTCAAATGTTCTATGTTATTTTCTGAGGGGAAAAATCTTTCCGGAGGGCAATTATCATCGTTGTTTATATTGTCATTTGGAACCAGTGGAGACCATCAACGCCAAAGGAGACGAGATTGATCTCCTGACTATCATCTCTGTGGTGCAGAGAGGTCGAAAGTCAGAGAGGATGGAATTGGCGAGCCGAGTTCAAACTCCAGCTGAGATAGTTTGGATTCACTTCACATTAATGACCGAATTGGGCCCCAAAGGAGACGATATCAGCCATTGAGAAGTAGAATGGCGTCACTCATTGAGGCAGCTGCTCCCGTCACATCTGTTCCAAGGCTCCAGCCAGTCATTATATAACAGTTCAAAGAGATGTATCTCGAACATTCACAGCAGCTTTTGATTAAAGAACAACCAATTAAAACAAAACCGACAACATAAATTCGGTAAATGGAAAAAAATAATACGGGAACAGAAAAGAAAGAGCCAAAAAACAAAAACACCTCCCTCCCCAAAAAAGCAACAAAAAAAACGAAAACAAAGGTGTAAAGTTGACAATAATAGAATTCATTTCTTGCCAGATGGCGATTATTAGAAACCATCAACTAAAACTGTCCCCAAAACATAGGTTTCTTCAGTTTTTGAGTTGGTCCGGCTGGCTGACTGGCTGGCTGTTTTATATATCACGCGTACAGGCCGCAGCAATGGTGCTAAAGGGCTGAAAATTGAAACATTTACCCCTTATTATTTCTACAAAAACGTTGACCTCCCAATTGATTTTCAGTTAGAGATCTATTTGCACTGTAAATTCATACTAAATTGATCACTTGGTTTATGCATTAAGGCTTGTTTTTTGAAAATTTAGCCTTTTTTAGTGATCACTGCCCAACAAAATGCGAGAGAGGTTACTTATTCATTGATCACCTTTTTTTTTTACTAATTCCCAATTGATCACCCCCAAATACCACATGCTGTCAAAAGACGTTGGTCACATGGCAGTTTCTATAGGATGACTAAGTAGACCTCTGTCGATAATTAATTGTTCTTTATATAAATATTTGGAGCCAGTGTCGACAGGGGCGTCAGAGGTAGACGCTGTCGGCTTGAAAGCAGAACGGCGTCTCTCATTAGGGCAGCTGGTTCTGTCACATCACTTCTGCGTCTTATGGGGCGTTTTTTAAAGACTAACATGTGAACACGTGCTCTGCTATGAAGACCCATAACTGGTGGCCTCTTTATGAAGACTAATATGGACGGAGAGAAGCCAAGATTACAACCCTACATTTTCGTTCGTATATTTACGCCTTTCCATACACTCAAAGGATCATGTGCACCTCACACATGCTCATATAGTTACATATAGTTGTAGTAAATTTACTTATGTAGATGCATAATAATATCTTTCGGCGTATACTTACGTCGTTAGACGTATACTTACGCCATTGGGCGCATAGATATGCTGAGAGTTACATCTGTAATTATGTCTGTAGACGTATGGATATGCCTATGAATATATACGTATCTCGTTCTCATTCAATGAGACCTGTTTTAAGACATATAATCTATAAAGGACCGATTGTTTGAAAGAGAATCTTCACGTATGCCATAATCCACTGCAGCGCCGTTGGGGCACCTAAGATGATTTCATTGTAGGAATATCAGTGAGGAGATACCATAACGGAGTCCATCTCTACTCAGGCTGGTTTAGGATAAGAGTTGTAAATTTCTTAATATGGTTGCCAACCATGCCTATATAGCTCGATCTGCCCTGTTATTTACCAATTACTGAGGGGAGAAAATGTTGATTCATACTTCCCTTACGGGCATCAATGCTATGTGAAAGCAATCCGTCTCAGTTGGAATTGGAACTCGGCTTGTCGATTCCATTCTTCGTGACGTTAACCATTCGGCCACGCTGTACAACAGAGGCAATATCCAGGAGATTAAACTCACAAGCCATATCTAATGAGCTCAAACCTCTCTATGTACTCTACTATTGTGGCCTTGTGTCAGACAAGACCAAGCTTAGTAAGTAACAACAGGACGTCTCTGAACCGATTCTAAATCGATTCGGAGTTACCCAGCTACAGTTTAATCTGTATACATAAGTGGAGAGTGTCACACCTTCAGTCTGTCCCTCTGTCTTGCTGGGGAAATCACATGAACATGGCCGTAGCTCAACCAAATTTTGCATGAGTTCTAAACGGACATAGGGAAAGGTTTTCGTGTGAGGAGTTTCGAGAAAATCTTTTTTAAAAGGTTTTAGTGGGGTCTTCATTAACAATGTCACAACAATGCTAAACTAGGGTATTAGTTTCCCTTCAATATATATACATATATATAATCTTATTTTATATGTTTATACATAATAAAACACTATAACGCCTTTGAGGATCCAAATTCAAACCACCTGAAACATTACCTTTGGGATCTTCACCAGTACAGTATTATTTCATAACACAAACCTTGTTTTTAATTTCGTGATAGTATTTCTTCGCAACATACTTTAAATGTACTTTTTAAAAAAAATACAAATCGTGCATTTCATTTTTGTCTTGAATAAACTAAATTGGATTTCTGGTAATAGAGCAGCGTAAATTCTATTTCAAAATATTTGTAATTCATTTTAAGGCAAAACCATTTTATCAATTTATTTTTAGTTCAGTTTTTGATTTATAAATCGAATAGGCCAGCTAAAATCCCTCATACATCTACAATTCAATTGATCACCCCCAAATACCACATGCTGTCAAAAGACGTTGGTCACATGGCGGTTTCTATAGGATGACTAAGTAGACCTCTGATGTATCATTACGCCCACAGACGTAACGATAGGCCAACAAGTATTAACTATGCGCTTATATATGTAACTATACATCATTTGGCGTATCTATGGTTGCAAGTATACAAATACAACTACAGGTCCTTCTGTACGCTTAAAGTATATGCCTATAGACAGGCATACATACCTTACAGGTGTAATAACTATACCTTAATTGGCATAACCGTATTTTTACAGTAACTATACATCAATAAGCTCGACTTTATGCCAACAGACGTGTCTATACGCCAACAGACGTAACTATGTCTTGAGGCAAAACTGTATGGCTACAGGTGTAACTATACGACTACAGGAATTACTGAGACTACAGTTATAACTTTTGGCATATCAATACGCCCAAAGGCGTAAATATGCACCTAAAGACGTAACTATACGTCTACTTGTATAAATTTACGTCTACAAACGTATACCAATATGCATACATATAACACCACAGGCCTCTCGTATAGACTGATAGTCATAAACACTATACGTTTACGAACTATGTTGAAAGGTGGAACTGCTCTCCAGACGTAACTATACGCCTGAAGTTGTAACTATACGTCTACAGACGTATCTATACGCCAACACGCGTATCTATACGCGAACTATACTCATGAAGACATAAATATACAGCTGTAACCATACGTCTACAAGCGTTTCTGTGTGTATACACGCGTATCCATATGCCACCGAGAGTAACTATACGTATGTAAACGCAAATATACGTCGACAAGTGTAATTATACGTTTCCAATTGTAACTGTGTGCCCACAGATGTAGCGAAGTATCCAGTTAAACGCTTATATATGTACGTTATATATGTACGCGCCTATTGACATAAGTATACGTCTACAGGTGTACTTGTACGTCCTCAGACGTAATTATTCTCCATAAAAATACGTATTTAGACGTAACTATTCACTGAAAGGCGTAACTATGTAGGCAAAACAACAGTTGTAACTCTCAGCATATCTGTATGCCCAAAGGTCGAAATATACGCCTGGTCACATTAGTATACGCCTAAGGACGTAACTATAAGTGTACATGTGTAATTGTACGTCTACAAACGTACACCTGTAAGCATACATAGGCCTCTCGTATAACTGACTGATAATCAAATACACATTGTAAGCATAACTATAAGTTTAAAAACTATGTTGAAAGGTGTAACTGCTCTCCAGACGTAACTATACGCCTACAGTTGTAATCATATGCCAACAGATGTATCTATACGCCAAGCCACGTATTCATTGGCCAACTCGAGTGACTATAAGTATGTACTCGTAAATATACGTCGACAGGTGTAACTATACGTCTACAAGCATAATTGTGTACCTACAGACATGACGAAGTATGCAGTTGAACGCTTACATCTGTCCGTTGCAGACATAACTACACGTCCATTGATATAACTATAAGTATAAGGTTAACTGTACATCAGAAGACGTAATTATTCTCTATATGAGTACGTCTTTAGACGTAACTAGTCACTGAGAGGCATAACTATACATCGAGAGGCGTAGCTATGTGTCTATAGGAATAAAATCAGCAGATCAATACGTCCAAAGGCAAAAATAATACGCCTAACGACGTAAGTATACGCCCAAGGACGTAACTATATGTGTAAACGTGTAATTTTGCGTCTACAAATGTATACCTGTAAGCATACATATAACACCTATACGCTGACTGATAGTCATAAACACATCGCAAACTTTAAGTTGAAAGGCGTAACTGGTCTCACGACGTAACTATACGCCTACAGTGGTAACTATACGTTAACAGACGTATCTATTCACCAATACATAAGCCAAACTGGGTAACTTTACGTCTGTAGACGTAAATTCACGTCGATAAAGGTAACTATACGTCTTCAAGTGTAACTGTGTGCTCATAGATGTAACAAAACACACAGTTAAAATAATTACGTGTGCGTTGCAGGCATAACTACATGTCTATTGACATAACTATACGTCTACAGGTGTACTTGTACGTCTACAGACGTAATAATTTTCCATGAGAGTACGTCTTTAGACATAACTAGTCACTGAAAGGCATAAATATTAGCCATAGGCGTCTACAGGCATGACAAAAGTTGTAACTCTCAGCATATCTATACGTCCAAAGGTGGAAATATACGCCTAACGACATAAGTGTATGCCCTAAGACGTAAATATGAAAATTTACGTTTAAAAACGTATACTTGTTAAGCGTACATATAACACATCAGGCCTCTCTATAAGCTGATTGATAGTCGTAAATACATCGCAAACGTACCTATACATTTGTAAACTTCAAGTTGAAAGGCGTAACTGATCTCACGACATAACTATAGTTGTAACTATACGTCTACAGACGTATCTATTCACCAACGCATGTATCTATACGCCAACAAGTAACTATACGTCGGCAGGTGTAACTATACGTCTTCAAGCGTAATTGTGTGCCCATAGAAGTGACATACAGTTAAACACTCACGTTCAGGTGTACGTTGCAGACATAATTACATGTCTATTGACATGACTATACGTCTACAGGTGTAACTGTACGTCTACAGACGTAATTATTCACCATAAGAGTGAGTCTTTTGACGTAACTAGTCACTGAAAGGCGTATCTATATATCCATAAGCATATCTATACGTCTACAGACATAATTACAGATGTAACTCTCAGCATATCTATGCGCCCGATGGCGGAAATATACGCCTAACGCCGTTAATATACACTTAAAGACGTGATTATGCGTCTACATATTTACAAACGTATACCTGTAAGCATACATACAGGCCTCTCTATTGGCTGACTGATGGTCGTATGCACATATTGCAAGTATAACTATACGTTGAAAGGCGTGACTGGTCTGACAACGTTACTATACGCCTACAGTTGTAACTATACGTCTACAGACGTATCTATTTACCAACATGCGTATCTATACGCCAATTACCGGAATTATACGTATGTAGACGTAAATATACGTCGACAGGTGTAACTATACGTCTTCAAGCGTAACTGTGTGCCAACAGATATAACAGAGCATACAGTTAAACGCTTACGTTGCAGATATGATTACATGTCTATTGACATAACTATACGTCTACAGGTGTAACTGTACATCTACAGACGTAATTATTCACCATAAGAGTACGTGCTTTAGACGTAACTATTTACTGAAAGGTGTAACTATATACCCATAGGTGTATCTATATGCCTGCAGACATAACTACGTGCCTACAAGTGTATCATTGGGTGTATACGTATAACTATACACCTACAGGAGTAAGTATCCGTCAACAGACGTAATTATACATCTTTATATATATATATATATATATATATATATATATATATATATATATATATATATATATATATACGCCCACAGACATTTATTTACGCCAGTTTACGTGATATGTACATATAAGTTTGCGTGAGTGCATAATGCAAAACTGAACCCTGACTTCTTGTTCCCTTTTGCGACATCTGATCTCCAATTTACAATATTATATATGTATGTGTAAACAAAGGTCTTGTACAACAAATAAGTAGAAGACAAATTCACAACGATCAAAATCGAAAATACAGAGCTAGAGAAAGTAGACCACTACATCTAACTGGGACAATGAATATCCATTAGATTCCTCATAAAAAGAGGAGATCAAGCAAATAAACACCCTAGGATGACAAGCTTTCAGTGAAGCAAGTTCAATCTTTCGAACAAGAATATGCCGTTAGTCCTAAAAAGAAGGGTATACAACCTATGCATCCTCCCGATAGTCACCTACTGAGCTGAAACGTGGAACATAACTAAAAGACTTACCCTCAAACTGACGACCATGCAACGTACACAAGAGAGAATCATGCTCGCCATAACATAGAGACATTAGAAGACAGTACAATGTATTAGGGAGAAAGCAGGTGTCCGAGTCATCAAAGAATCTCATGTTGTAAGAACATCAGACAACCGCTGGATATCACGATTTACAACCTGGATCCTTAGAGATTACATTCAAAGCCGTGGCCAGCAGAATATGAGATGGTGAGACGGACCAGACAAGTTCAGAAAGTATTGGCTCCGTGATGCCCATGATAGAGAAGTCTGGGGAAGATCTATGTTCATAGACAAACGCTAAAAGGCTGCTGCTGCTGATATATATATATATATATATATATATATATATATATATATATATATATATATATATATATATGTGTGTGTGTGTGTGTGTGTGTGTGCGTGTGTGCATGTGCAACTTAAATATTTTCGTGAAGGGAAAATAAAGCAGTTTTGTAGATCTTCCCCAATTTTCGCCATTTTCGTCGACACTATTGGCGTCCAATATCTGATATCTGGCCTTTATTTCCTCCAGCCTGAAGTCCCACATGACATTCTGTGACCATTGTAATGACCCTGAATAAGACCATCCAAATAGCGTCGCATAAATAGGCTTGGAATACAAAATCATATGATAAGGGTTACAATCATTCAAGTTCGTCTTTCTCTCTCCCTCTCTATTTGGATATCTGTCCCACCGTTTCTATCTTTCTCACCCTTTTGACTCTCTTTTTTTGACATTTTTATTGTATGTAATTATTGCATCAGATGGTGTCAGCCCTTTCTTGGCTAGTTAAGCATTATTCGTTTACTTCTTGTCTTCTGGAGAGTCCATTTCGTGGATAGAGGCGATCATATTTCAACTGATAAAATGGGGGAAAAAACAATCTCTTAGCCGGGTCCTGCACTTCCAAATAGTTACATTACACAACTAAGATTATTTAGAACGTTAAATGAGTGCAAAATATGGTTTCAGTAAAACTGTAATTCATAATGCAATTGTCGATTTTGAAATTCATGGGACTTATAGTGTCAGGAAGTGATAAACTCACCCTAGGAAAACCTATAGAAAGGATTGCTGTGTGTTCTCCAACCATTCCGATCAAAAAAATACGGGCTGCTTTGTAAGCAGGACACGAATGTTGGTTAAAATACCGCTGTTTCGCTCTGTTTGAGCTATTAATTGGGATTGGAATCATTTAAACCCGCTCGTAAACCAAAACGTTGATTTCATGACTATATCGAAAAATAATGCTGGGTGGTCTTAAACCTTTGGGCGTCACTGTACATATATGTACTCACACACGCACACACACACACATACACGCACATATATGTATATTTATGTATATAATTATTAATTTCATCATATGAGTATCACATCAGAACTGTTTCAACAGAACAACAGGCCAGTGTAATAACGATATAAATTACAAGCTCTGTTTTATCAAATTTTTTTATGATCCTTTTCTTAAGCATGGAATACTTTATTTCCTACATGTACGCAAAAACAAACTTTATATACATACATATATACATATATGGGGGTGGGGGGTGTTTGTGTGTATGCGTGTGCGTGCAAGTGTGGGTATTAACCGATTTATTGATAGATTTATTTCGGTTAATTTTAGATAATGTGACCTAACTGTAACTTCAAAGGTAATTAGATTAAAACTATAAATAATGCACCACTCTTGTTAAATGGTACTCTTCAGGAACCGAAAGAGAGTTGACAATTTGGAAATTTGGAATTTCTATATCTATTCTTCTAACACGCACACACACACACACACACACACACACACACACATCCCTGATTTATATTATATTGAGAAATAAGAGACTGAAGTGACACAAAAAAACTTCGAGAAAGTTTTTCGATGTTCAGTTTTTAAAGCTGTAAATCATTCTTCAACAAGACTTTGGCAAGTCTCACCCCCCCCCCCAACAGATACATACATACTCACAGACATGTACGCCCACATACAAACACAGATATAGACGCATGCATTCATACACACTGAGATACGTACACATACAGACAACCCGGCACACTGACACGTACACACACATACACAAACACGATTACTCACAGATTCGCACCCATACAGACACATAACAGTTTATGTATACACTCGCATACAGAGAAGCTCACATAGAGACACACGTGTAAATGGACACGCTAACAAAAACACACGGTCACATACACAAACACGTGCATACACACACATACACAGATACACCGGAACATACAAACTCACACGCATACAGACATGCACTGACACTCATACAGGGACGGATCCAGGATTCTATCCATCTGTGTGTGTGTGGGGGGGGGCAAATTTCAAACATCAAAAACAAGGAAGTATTTTACCCTTCGATTTGAGTCGTAGCTTCTTAGCAATGGAAACGACATTTCTAATTTATAACAATTTCTCTATCTAACTGATATATTTTTTTTAAAATGTGTGCTCTCCACGAGCAGGGGTGGGGATGTCCAGGCCACCCGGGTGCCCCACCTTCATGGATCAGCGTCTGGCGTACAGATGCGTCAACAGTAACTCTAACCAAAAATTGCAACACGGACACACAGACACAAACGAGTAGTCACTTACACACACACACGATGTCACTCATAAAGGCAGTTAATAATTGCAAAGGAATCTTGATAACTAGCTTGTCACTTCAATGACGAACTTTTGACGTTTCAAGGGAGATAACTCTGTTAAATTAAATTTCTAACCTCCCCTCCACGTTGTTTTAGTAAATTTTGTTTCGTGTTCCACAAAGATAAATGAATTTGAATCCTACCCACTCAGTGATTAAATCGTATCACCAAGTTGCTAAATCGGACCTACAAAGTGGCTAAATCGTACCTACTAAGTTGCTAAATCGTACCTACCTAGTGGCTAAATCGTACCTACTCAGAGGCTAAATCGTACCAACTCAGAGGCTAAATGGTACCTACTCAGTGGCTAAATGGTACTTACTCAGAGGCTAAATCGTACCAACTCTGTGGCTAAATGGTACCTACTCAGTGGCTAAATGGTACCTACTCAGTGGCTAAATCGTACCAACTCAGTGGCTAAATGGTACCTACTCAGTGGCTAAATCGTACCAACTCAGTGGCTAAATGGTACCTACTCAGTGGCTAAATCGTACCAACTCAGTGGCTAAATCGTACCTACTCAGAGGCTAAATCGTACCAACTCAGTGGCTAAATCGTACCTACTCAGTGGCTAAATCGTACCAACTCAGTGGCTAAATGGTACCTACTCAGAGGCTAAATCGTACCAACTCAGTGGCTAAATGGTACCTACTCAGAGGCTAAATCGTACCAACTCAGTGGCTAAAATGGTACCTACTCAGTTGCCGAGGTGTATTTTCTCATGGATGTCAGTGGTCGGTGTTCCAGTCAAAGTGAAGACCAGAATTTTCTACTTGAAAGATTGGCGTAACACAGTCATCCTCCCCTACCTCCTGCCTTTTTTAGCCCTGGGGTCGATAACGTGAAGCTTGGTGAATTTCAATTAGAATTTCATCCAAATTTGACTGTTCTACACTCTCTGTATCCCCCCCCCCTTTATTTATTTATTATTATTTACTCATTGATTTATTTATTAGGTAATACCCATGGAAAAAATTGCAGATATTCAGTGTTCCCCGCAATCAGAAAGAGGATTCATATAAAGGCCTTAAGTAAGTCGAAATAGCGTAAAGTGGAGAAGCAATTAGAATAAAGATAACAATTTAGAGCGCCCCCAGACCCCCAAAATGGTTAGAATGCTAGGTCAGATTGAGTCATTAGAGAACATGGTGGTAGGAGTTACAGGAAACAATTACGTGGAAGAGAGAAGAGGAGGTGCGCGTTGCCTCTTTAACAACTTGCCACAGAACAAAAGCTGCACGCTATTTTCGCTTTTTGCCTTTTTCCAAAAAAACTGAAAAAGTGTCCGAAAGCAAACGTTTGAAAAGTTGGGACCGCCTGTATTTGCATACTACTAGATGATATTTTTATGGAAGAAACTGAAAAAAAGATTAATTCAGAGGATGAGTTCATTGTTTAAAGTGGTTGGTAAGAGTTCATCGTTACGGACAGGGAACCAAAGAAATCACGCTGTTCATTATATACGTAAATTGCTTCGTATTCCATTTTCCCCCCTTTTGTCTTAAATACAGGTTGTCCCAAAAGTCAAGAAAGAGTTCCCAAATTTATTGTTCTTTTTATCACCGTCTACTGTCGCATGTACACAGCGATGTTAGAAAGAGTACTGCTCACAGTGGGTAGCAGTAAAAGTTCGTACTACATTCGGTTCACATATACTATTCAAATGTCAAGTTCCCATTATTATATATTGATTTATTCGGACTAGTGTCCCCATCTTGGGTGTCATAGTCACAACGTTTCGATCGTTGTACCCTCCGACCTCCTTCAGGAGTCGTTCGTAGTTACTACTCACTGGAAATTTCGAACCGACCCCTGTATCCAATCCACGGGTGTAGGTTGTTCACATTCTGCTGTTTATGCCAGAGGATATCCCGTATCAGTAATTTTTTCCTAGTTAATTCATTCTTGCGATGTCTTTTGCCTGCCTTTCCAACTGAACAAGAGCATATGACGTTGTTTTGCACTACCTGACCCAGGAATTGAACCCCGGGCCGTGCAGAGCCAGCGATAGGCCCAGAGCAGGTGGGAAAGTCGCTCCCCTTTATTTCAAAATATTTATTAAGCATTTTGTCATCATTGCAAAATACATATGATTTACGTATCACATAGTTATATACTATATACATAATGTAAAAGGTGTATTGTACTTACGATTATTTTATGACGTTTTTATGACTCTTGGGTCAGCAATTTGTTGAGAATGTGACTTGATTGTTCTCCGCAGTTCGTTTTGAAGATTTCTCGGGAAAATATTTCTTTGCAAAAAAATTAATGACGAGTTAGCAGAGAAATTAAATGATCATCCGTCTACATAAATGATGTAATTTTCATAGCATCTTTTGAACAGTAAACGTGTTTATATCTAGATATTGTTTTGACATGGCTTTAGTCAACTGTAAATAAACAGTAGAATACATGAAATAAGAATGTAAATAAGTCAGAAACGAAAATATACGTACTTAATTATTTGCAAAAAAGATTTCAATTAGAAGGTACATACAAGTTAGTTACGGAACTAAAATGATGTAACTTATCTTAATCGGTGTTGAAAGATATAAAGCTAGTGTAAAAAGTATACTGAAAGTAGAGATAAATATTAGAATGTTAGAACGTGCACATGGAGAAATTAGTTTCAAAGCAAGGATATTTTATAACTACGTTGACGGACAGACTCAAAATAGCTTGTCCTTGGATCGTTAAAGTTCTTGAAATTATACAGAACGCACAGGCGTCGTATTGAGCAAAGACGCTGAAACAGATTTCGACCAAAATGAATTTGATTCTGTTTCTCTCCAATTTTATTTTGCTTGGTGTGAGTGTAATTTGGAAGCCAGCAAGTTATAACTGTGAGAAAATGTCTCTGCCTCGTCAACTGAACCACGTTATATAATTTTTTGCTCTACTCGTAGTGTAATTAGGAGTGAAATTTTAGAGTCCTCTCTTTCTTAATCAAAGGCTCTCATATGGTGTTCATATCTAAGCTAGGCCTCTTGGGACAAATATCTAGCCTTTTTTATTTGTGCTATTTTCAAAATATGCAATTAAAATTAATCCCCCGTCTTTAAATTTCATTTAGAAGAATAAATCCTGTTCCCTAATTTACGGAAATCTATTTGAAGTGTCATTTTACCCAAAATGGCGACGATAAGAGTTACACTATTTTCCCCCCGCATGAAAGTTTTCGAGAAATCAATGAAAGCAACAAAGAAGCTGGAAAATCATCGGATTTGTTAACCCTTCCATGACTTTTGTAGACCGGTCATTTATTACAATAGCTCGGGAAAACATTCACGGATATATTTGAATTTCTATCCGATGAATTTCTTCAAGACAAGAAATAACCGTAATCCATGCTAAGGGGAGGTGGGGGTGGCGTTTCATCAACATTGCTGGGATGCCATGTTGATATAATTGTTTTGTATTTAAAATCCCCGGAACGGTTACATGGTAAACAACTGATAATCCCTACAAGAGAAATTTTACACATTATACCATAATAGCGAAGTAAATGTAAAACGGTGAAAAAACACTGAAGAAAATTACATAAATTGCATTGACAGATAGTGGGAAATAAGTGTCTGAAGTGGCAGAAAAGAATTTTGAAAACGTTTTCAGTGCTCAGTGAACAAGGTAGTAAATCTCTCTAGACTATATATATATATATATATATATATATATATATATATATATATATATATTTGGAACATATTAGAATGCAAAAAAAAAAAATGCTTGAATTTGCTTTTTTCCTCATTTTATTTGACAGCCTTAGATAAACCAGAATAAATAGTAAAAAGATAATGATAAATAGTTGCTTATTCTAAAATAAGCTCCAAAATTCAAAAAATAGAAAAAAATACGCAATCATTTTTGCACCAACCTAATATCTATTTTTTAAAACGGTGCTTTGGATATATATATATATATATATATATATATATATATATATATATATATATATATATATATATAGCGCCACCCGTATACTCAATTTCAGATGAAAACATTTGTTTAGTAGGGCAATGTAAATTACATATTTGGCACACCAGCTGGCTTTGGTTTTCGATTGCCAGTTTTTTTTCAATTACATATAGATAAACATGTGCGACCGTAGAACCACTGACGTGAAGACAGGTGCAGACGAAAAAAATAAACACACTTACTAATATAGACTCACCTGCACATACTCACACTTACGTACATACGTACACACCCATTCACCCGGAGTTCCACATTAATTCTGTCAAGAATATGTAACAGTCATCATCATCATTATCATCATCAGTCTTTTAACTTCGGTCGTTGGGCATAGACTTCCTTCAGGATTCGCCACACCATCTGAATTTGTCTAGTTCGTCTTTCCATCGTGTATTCTGCCAGCTTCGGTGGTGCATATGATCTTTGAGGATCCACTTTGTGAGTCGTGATGTCCATTAATTGTCCACCATTCTTGCAACATGACCAGCCCATTGCCATTTGAGTTTTCTTATGGATTCTTTGATGTCTTGGACTCCTATTTTCTCTCTGATATACTGGTGCTGTCTTCTGAACTCTCTATGTGAGGTTTATCTAACAGTACATACTCGCAAAATTTACAGATCATCATCATCATAGGTCCACTGTTAGAAAAAGGCCTTTCCCAATTATTTTTATGCCGATCGTGACTGTACTAACCATCTCTTATGTCTTATGGGCAAAACCTTCCCATATAATTCCACAATTATGCTTGGTCTTTCCTTATTGCATTTACTATTCGCTGGGTACAATCACCTAGCCTTTTGTACTATCTACTTTTCTCCCTCTTGCTATGTATGCAGCCCATCTCCATCCTTTTTCGCTTTTTATTTCAGTGATATCTTTTACTTTGGTCTGCTCTCAGATACCTACTGATTTATACATCAGTAAGGATGAAAAGAGATAGAGTGTTTAAATCGTACCGTCGTAAACCCAGTGCTCAACAACCCTGCCAAGACATTTCAACAGGAAGTAGACAAGTTGATGACACCCTCGAACTTTGTGTATCACAAAGCGTGATCAGTCGATCCGTAAAAAGACATCAGGTTACGGGAAGAGTCTGTGAGCAGCCACTTCCCGGTGGTCAAACTGACACTGGCCTTCATGACACGGTACATCTGGATCTATGCCCTACACCATCGCCATGAAATAGCGACCCAGCTCCAAACACACACCGGCGAGCTGACAGGCGGGCAATCGTATCCCGTCAGACAATGCATAACCATCTTCACCCTTTTGGGCTGCATTGTAGGTTGCCGTAACCTGGGATGACTCAACTGACAAACATCGCCGAACATATCTGCAGAGAGTCCGAGCCAATGTGAGTCGGACATTGCAGCAATGGTCGACAGAGTTCTTCACTGATGAGTGCAGATTAACTAAGAGCAAGCAAAGCGAACTGCTTATCTGGCTGGGATCATCTAGGACCAGGCACCAACACTCCTGCTGTCTGGGGATGGACACCAAATGGTGAGAGACACAGCAGATATGTTGGTGAACATTATTCGCATTTGCAACCAGCTGTCAAAAACTGGCCAAGTGTTCCTGTAAGAAATGTTGAAACCGGAGATTCGCGTGCATCAACTCAGGTCATTTGGGCCCAACACTCTGCAATTGAACATATGAGCAGTAGCAGCCAGAAGAACATTTACATACGTGCAATAAAGTCATATTAATGTTCTTTTTTTGTTACTTCTCCATTACTAATTTCGTACAATATCCCAACAATCATAACGCCAGTGTTGAACTAGTGAATAACAATGAAGCATATTTTTATTTTTACAAATCAACTCCAAAATCATTTAAATCAGCAACCTGCTCATTTCTATTCCTTAACAATTAAGGTAGGCCAATTTGGTGGCCATCTTAAAAAATGACCACCATCTTGGATTTTAAAGCGGTCAATCGTACAGATTTGATAAGAACTATCTGGATAACGAACTCATTTTGAATTAACTCATTAACGAAAATCTCATACTTATATCACGATGTGAACAATTTTTCTAACATCTGCTTCACTATAAGTAAGATTCTCCGTCAGCAGTGAACTTCATTACGTTTCAAGTAAAACTTGATTTTATGAGTTCAACTTTAAGAAATCCATACAAATAGGGTCAAGTATCTCACCATGGAACAGTGGTTATTAAGCAAGTCTCGAAACTTGTTTCTATTGAAGCGAGTTCGATCCTCACAGGGTGCCTTACACGTAGCCTAATGTTTGACAAAGTGAAGCTTAGTCAATACACGGTACTGCGCTTTCAATGCTTAGCAATCTCGCCTAGAGAACTATTACAAGTACAGTCTTCACTGTCATACTGAGTTTAAAAAAACCCAGTATGACCCCCTTTAAATGAAAATTATAGAGTCATACATACTTAATAGTGTTCCCAGAGATGAAGGTGACCTAATAGTTGATAACGCTCGAACATAGACACATAGATTATAATTACAGTTATCTTTGATAAAACTTGCTTAAAACAACAATTGCTGCCAAGATACATTCACACAAACACGCCGCACTCACACATGTATATTACGTGCATTGCTTTGTACAACAGTCTTTCTTTTCAAAGGTCGCTCGGCGCCATTTTAAACTTTAATCCCAACGGCGGGAAAAGAACAGCAGAAAAAATAAATAATAATTTGAAAACCAGAATAACCTCCCTTGAATTCGGACCAAAAAGGAAAACACATTTTTCTTTTAACTTGATAGTTGCTCAGTTTCCTTGTCTAGTCTTCCATCGTGTCGGATTTTCTGTTTCAAGAATAATAAAATAGACGAGTAAAAAGAAACCGGATACAACAGCCAGAAGTGAAGGGATACAAACGGGAATCTCGTTTCGTATTCTTCAGCCGCATTCGGGAAGTTCTGCACGTGGCTTCTTGATAATCATGAGTTTTCAACCAAATATTTTCCACGGATTCCTGGGAAATAGGCTAGATAAATAAATACCAATATAATACACGTCGTGTGTGGATATTAGCTGAGCATAGTTCCTTCAAGCACAAAGTGACAATATTGGGGCTCCAGGCTGGGATCAGATTTATTTGTCCGTAAGACAACGTTGTTGAACATCGCTCCATCATATCATCATGATTAGCCCTTATAGTCCGTTTTCAGTCATGGGCCTTCCCAAAGGTCTCTTTCTGCAGGGTGATGGGCCTTATCCTGCCACAGTGACCCACGATGTATTGACAGGGGTACAGTGATTTTTGTCTGTTTCGATCACATGAACAACGTAGAACGTACTCAGTACAGTTCTATACTTATTTTTGGTACGTAAGCTTTTGGATTATATCCATTAAAAAACGTAGTTGTCTTAGAGCTTCGAAAATGACACCTGTTCTCCTTGTCAGACTCTAAGTAAAAGATAAATAAGAATGATAATCCTATTTTGAATACCGTTTCATGGAAGATACCTAACAGATAACGATACTCAGTCTGGCACAAGGCCACAGTGGTAAAATAATCAGTGAGGCTCGATCTCATTCCACTAACAAACGATCTGCGGGACTAATGTACTAAACATCATTCTACATTGGATTCCCTGCTTAGAAATCTACAAAGATTAGGTCTGGTTTTAAGCCCACATTGTGGGACACCCACAACTTTGTGACACCATGAGTAGTGTCGATTTTACAAGCATGAGATGAAAAGGAAATGAGGAGTAAAAGGAGTGGAAAGAAGCCCCAACAGATTGAACCACAGACTTGCAGTCCGAACTTGACTTGAAAAGAAGCCCACTCTTAGTGTTCTCTCTCTCTCTCTCTCGTATTAAAACAACCCAAGGCAAACCGACAGCAATTTGATAAAGCTGGCTTATTTCAAAAGCCTTCTTATGATTTTACATGCTGCCTTGTACCCGCAGAAATGAATATCTTGAATTTAAAACAGGTGTCTGACCTTTTTCCTGTCAAGTTCACTTGTGAGCTACCCCCCTTAGGCAAGGCGCTTAAAGCCAGCTTCAGGGGTCATCGTTGGATCAGAGATTACACAACGTGGGCTTAGAGGGTGTGAAGTGTACTGGCAACGGGGCACGGGGTCATATTTTGTAAAATATCGAGTTCGCAAATCACATAAGCTATTTCTTACTTCTTGGGAATCGAAAACATGCCCTCCATTCCTCAATTCTATATATTGAAGTTGAAATTATATGCCATAACATAAAACTTAGATAAACAATGCCTTGGAAGGTAACCATTCTAATGGGGCTTGAATTTGGTATTTTACAAAATATGACACCGCGTCTCGTCGTCTGGCGTACTTTTAACAGCAGCAGCCCTTTTGATTCCATGTTGTCTTAATGCATGGGAAACCACCTGTCTTCCATACAACTTTGCTGAGGCCAGCGCTCTGGTGGGAGTTAAAGCAAGACTTTCCGGATGTGGGATCCATGGTCTCGTGAGACTGACAGATGCCACCGAGGTGAACATTGCGGATCTTTTCTTTGATGGGAAGAATTCAAGAAGTCTTTCGAGTCACGTCAGTGATTCTAAATATCGGAGACTATTTCACCGGATTTTAATCTAACATAATTGTTTCTCCATCGGATCCGCCCTTTTCTCGTCTTTCTGACCTCGAGGCATTCGGTTACTGAAATCGTTGTCATGTTGATTTCATGTTGCCAAGATAGAAACTTTATCAGCTGACTTATTCGGCACTTTCAAAATCTAAAAGTGCATTATTAGTATCATAATGACCAGGTTCCTATTTGTTAGTGTATTTGTGAGATTCTCACCAAAACACTGTGAAAACAGCACATCATACCGCAATTTTTGTTAGTGCAATACCGTCAAGATGCTCTAACTTGCAAAAATGTCCAGTCTAATAGGGCCACCACTTTCAGAATAATCAATTTGATTAAGCATAGTTTGACAAATATTGTAGCTCCAGGTCAATTACTTCTTAATCGCAGTTCTTTATATGAAAATAAGAGGAATAAGCAAATAATTCAAATACAAATTCTATAATTAGTGAGTGACTTGACATCAAACTGAACAGCAGCCAAAAGCGGCTTTTGGGTGAGTTGCTTATAGGTGTACATGTGTTGAGAGTGATCAGTGAAAAAAAAAATAAGGGGTGATGATGTTTCATTGTTTTTTGTTAGATCACTGAGATGTTTCAATTTTCGAAAAAAAAAAAAGGAGCGGGCTCAAACTAGTGACCAGTTTAGTACAAAGTTATATAGTTATTTGAACCCTCACTAAAAACCTATTGAGCAGGAACTTAAAAAAAAGATTTTTCTCCAAACTCTATAAAGTATAAATGTTGAAATTGATGCAGCTTGTACGCTGGCTTTTGGACGAGTTGCTGGTAGAATGAAAGAAAAAATTCATCTCCCTGGCCTAAAAAAATATCAATAGAACAAGAACTGTCTTGAATCATGAAATCCAGGTCTGGTTAGTCGCTCAATGGAAACTGTCACATGATCAACATTTTTGGCAGCATGCCATTTTGGAGTTACTCTTCTCGCCTTTGGATGGATCACTAAAATGTTTCAATTTTCAAAAACTGTGTAGGCCCAAACTAAAGACCAATTTAGCGCAAACTTTGATCGTCTCACAAAGAAATCCATTCAAGGAGGGTTTTGAGAGAAAAAATAAAACAAAACAACCGTTTTTCTAGACATGATAAAAGTAGATGTTTGAAATTTCAGCCCTCTAGCCCCAATGATGCAGCCTGTATGCGTGATACTTACATATACAGCCAACTTGAAATCTGAAGAAACCAATGACGACAGTTTTGCTGACGGCTTGAAATAAGCTCGGGACTAAGTGATGAAAAATGCTCATTTGTCGATTCCTGCGCGGATTTAAAATCTTTTTGAAAAGTTGTGCAAATTCGCAAATATCTACGGTTCCCTCCGTATTGTTACAGAATCTCGATTCAACGCTAACTTTTTCACATTCCCATTATATATATATATATATATATATATATATATATATATATATATATATATATATATATATATATCATCCACAGACAGCTGTTTCGATAGATTACATCTCTTCAGTGTGGCTATAGAATTTTCATTATCCCATCCAGTACTGCGACCTTCACATCAGACTTGGAGGCCGATGTCCTACCTCTGGACTACGGAACTGGACAGTCAGTAAAGCTGAATTTAAGTGATATATGTATTTATACACAGAAATCCCTCATCCACCAGAGTGCTCTATTCCTATGGAAGAGCATTGCGCAAGCTTACAATGGATGAGTTACCTCACTTAAAGAGTGCTCAACCCTGAATGGAGGAGCATTAATTATTGTGTCATCTACAGACAACTGTTTCGATGTATTACATCTCTTCAGTGTGGCTGTAGACTTTCCATTATCCCATCCAGTACCGTGAGGCAGAATTGAAACCTTCACATCCGACCCAGAGGCCGATGTCATATATATATATATATATATATATATATATATATATATATATATATATATATATATATATATATTCAAATGATAAGTTAGGGTGGATCAATAAGACCATAGTCTGACAGGTATTTATTTATCAGCTGAATTTTGATTTCCGCTGTGTCATGTTCGGTTTGTGAGATCAATATTCATTACCGAATTAGGTGCATTGACAAGGGAAGGGAATGAGTAGAAACATACATAATATTGTGCGAAAAATGCGCTTTTTCATCGTAAGGCTGATGACTTATTGATATACCTACACACACATACATATACAAGCACACATACACTCACACATACACACACACACACACACACACACTCAGACACACACCCACACACACGTGCACATATATATATGTATATCAGTCTGTTTATGTCTATCTCGCGACCAATCTCTGTTCATATCTATCTATCTATCCATCTATCTAAGTCTGCTCATATCTATCTATCTATCTACCTATCTATCTATCTATCTATCTATCTATGTTTAGAGGACACTGAAGAAGTTAAAATCGTAATTGAACACTTGTGCAACTGGAAGACAGATGGATGTTAATCGAGTGAGCATATGTGTTGAGTGTGCGTTCTTCTGGACACTTTGCTGTGTCTGCAAATGTCCTTATTGATATTATTTGCAAGGGTGTGGTCAGAGGCTGGGATGAATGTGGAGGACTCCAAAGATTATAGGCCAATGGATCTACATAAAGACGTGGTAATGAAAAAACAGGCATACGCAGTATACACACACACTCTTGTATGTCTACATCATGTACACGGTATTTCTACATAAATGGGGACATATATGTGGGAATTCTATGTACGCCTGTTTTCTCAATTCCCTGCCTTCAATAAAATATATAAGCCGTTGAAACCTATCTAATATGTTACGTGGACCAATTATATATATATATATATATATATATATATATATATATATATATATGTGTGTGTGTGTGTGTGTGTGTGTGTGTGTGTGTATTTGTGTTTATGTATGTGTGTTCAGTGTACTTCTGTTTCCTCAATTCCTTATATCAGCCATTGAAATCAATCTAAAGTTTTACATTGAACAATATATATATATATATATATATATATATATATATATATATATATACACATATATATATATACATAAGAAATGGATATATATGTGATCCAACAGAATGATGATGAATCGCGTTATATTATATAGAAACATATTAGAAATGAACTCGTTTATTTTCGGTCTATTCGTTTCTTTCAGGAAATCATTTCAAATAAGTTCCTATATAATATAACGCAATTTATAATCATTCGGTCGGATCATATCCATTTCTTGAATATTTATATATATCTATATATATTGGTCTATGTAAAATTTTTGATTGATTTCAATGGCTAATATTTGAGGGAGAATTTGGGTTGAGAGCACTTATTTAGGCCTTAGCATCACCGGTGGCTGTTTAGCTAAATGGTAAAAGTATCACTACGTTGAAGCGGCTATCCTACCAGTGACAGGTTGATTTCTGCAGCAGACCCATTTTCTTCAATTGTTTATTCGTTGCCTTGGGCGAGTGATGCATTAACCGTGAAATGACGAGAGACCATTCATTTCTATATAATATAACGCAATTTATAATCATATATATATATATATATATATATATATATATATATATATATATATATATATCCCACCCTCCCTCAGTCTCTTTCTTTTTTTTTTCTATCTATCCATTAATCTATTTATCTATCTCAGTCTGAGATAGATATGAATCTATCTATCTGTGTATATTTAGGGGGAAACTTCAACAACTGTACAACGGAGATCAAGTTCAAGTGTTTTGAGAATTGATCTGCGATTTGATTCAATCTCCGACGACACTGGAATTATAAATGGACTCACGATTCCATGTTGATTGAAATAACAGCAGTGCTCAAATAACAGGTTCTGCTATCAGTCTGTGAGGGTTCCCGTATTCAAAGCCGAATCTCTCATAAATCCTTCTTTAAAAAATACACAACTTGTAGAATCATAAAACTAAAGTACTACAAGCCCCTCTTGAATACTCGTGCCGGCCTGAAAAACTCGAGAATTTGCCGTGAAAGGATCCCGAAAATACACAAATTCATTATCACCAAATGCCAGTCGTGAACTAGGCCTGTAATTTTTTTATCGGGAAAGCAACAAAAAGAGTCCACTTAATCTTAAAAATTCGCCAAGGAATCGTATGAAAGGAATGGTTTGAAATAGGAAAATAAAATGTTACATTCCTTCCATATTTTATTTACCATCAAATAATGTTACATATTATACAAATCAAAATCTTAATGATAAAGCATCATATGATATTATAACATCGAAGAAGGGCCAAAATTAAGGGGTTCCACAAGGATATATATATATATATATATATATATATATATATATATATATATATATATATATTCAAGTCAGCCACTCCACCACTGCCAAAGGTCGGGAAATATCCATTAGGTTTCTCTTATCTCCAAAGGCATAGATTTATGAATCAGATTAATGTACAACTTCAACAACATGGAAGAAAGAGAACATGGGGGGGGGAAACTTAGCTTGCTCATTGTGTTCATCAGTTGTTTTGTAACGAAGTGGTTACTGTGATCACCATGGTTATGCTCTCAGACCTCTTGCGTTTTCCTTGAGAAGTACAAATGTACCCCGGGGAGTACACGTACCCCAGGTTGGGAAGCCCTGATCAACGACATCGTCATTCTCGGGTTGCAGCCGAATAAGAATGTACCCAAGTGAATCGTTTAATTTTTTTTGCTTCCAATTATTGCTATCCCCATAGGAGCACTCACACACACACGCACACACACACACAGCGGCGCGCACACACGCACACGCACATGCACACAGAGGTGCACTTACGCGTGTACACACATATATAAATACACAGCCACACATACACACGCACACACACACGCACACACCCAAGCAAGTCTGTGCCAATACACAGACACTTCAAACTATACATTCTGGCGTTCCCTCTACCTGAACCTTCTGGGTCGTTGGTCAGAAAAGCCATTTCATTTACTGGCGCCTGGCAATGATTAACCAATTCACCGAATGAATACTGCCCCCCCCCCAAAAAAAAACCCATCAAATCTCACGGCCCCGACCAAGCTCTGCTCATATGTTCACAGAGATTAACAAAATAAAACAAAATTGAGCGAATAATTTCTCCTCGTCACGGACGTCAAAATTACAAATGTTTTTCGCATTTCATTTCAATCCCTCTCTCTCTCTCTCTCCCTCTCGCTCTCTCTCTCTCTATCTCACACACACACACACACATTCACATATAATTTGGAAATCTTCCCAGCTTTAAATACTAAATATATGAAAAACAAACATTTATGTCATTTCAGTCAATTATTTTCCAATATCTGTTAATGTAGTCTATTCAATTTTTTTTTTTTAATGTTTTACGCTGAATTTGATATTATGGTACTATGTGTGTGTTTTCATGTGGGTATCATCAATAGGTTTCCATGTAACCGTATATATATATATATATATATATATATATATATATATATATATATATATATATATATATATATATATATATATCAAAAGCTTACGCGGACGACTTGGCAAAAATTAATCATTGTACATCAAATAAGCATGCAAGATTGTAATTGACAGAAATTAACCGTCAAGAACGAATATCAGTATCAAGTTGTTACATATAAAAGGAAATGAATGAGCGAGATTAGAGATTTAAATGAAATAAGATCAATAAAGTAAAAAAAATCATTCAACTCAATCTAATGAATAAATATTACTAATTCTCCTTGACATACGTTCAAAAGAAAACGGATCAGATGAAAGATGATATAGGCAACAAAAAACTGTAATTATTTGATCGAAATGTGACTCATTTGAAGCAATAACCCTTTTCCAACAATCATCTAATGATTATGTACCATTTCCATAAAATCATTCAGGTTCAGTTACAAATTCTGTAAAAGTACGAATTATAGCTTCCCTATTATTGACCCATTTACTACGGACATAAAGTTCAAAATGCTTAAAAGCCGATCATCTGCGGGGAAAATGTCAGGTGGATAGGGAGGGTTCTGCAAGATTTCATATCCCAATTATCGAAGCGTATACAGTTAGCTGGAAGGTATGGAGCAATTCATTCAGTTTCATCTTTTTAACCTCCATCGCCAACGTACAGAGGGGAGGATCACGCTCAATATCACATGGAGAGACGAGAAGACGGTGCAGTATATTAGAGAAAAAAAAAACACAGGAATCAGAGAGATCATAGAATCAACCAGAAAACTCAAATGACAGGTTGCAAGAATGTCAGACCATCGCTGGACGTCAAAACTAGCAACATGCATTCCCGGAGATCATATACGAAACTACAGTCGGCATAATATAAAACGAAGACGAAGTCCAGAAAGTACCGGCTCCGCGACGCTCATGATAGATAGATCAGGCGAATCTTGAGGAATATGTATGTCCAACGACGGACACTAAAGGGCTGGTGGTGGTGGTGGTGTTGATGATTGCCTCGTGATGACGTGACATGGTTGCTGTTGAAATCCAAAAATATTCAGAAATTTCTCAACCCATGGGTCGTCAGCCGTTGCTGTTGATAATTCCTCATCATTAAGATCTGGTTTGAGCTTCCCTTGGGGTTTATTACTGATATCTATGTATCCAGACCTGAATGCTTTGTTGACGTTATCAGCAGCCTTATTTCCTAGTTTGGAATCGCATGGGAGAAATTAATTTTTGTGCAGTCACCTTTGCTATCAAGCACTCCAAAACCTCCAATAATAACGAATCATATCTTCATTTGTATTTAATCGACAACTCATGCAATTAGTAATCACTTTAACATTATTCTCTACGATGTGACTCAAAGACAACTTTAATGTGTAACAATCTAATAATAATAATAATGACAATGATAATGATTTAATTTTTCAAACGTTGCAAATGCTTCCGAAGTAAAAGACGCCATAAATGAATGTAACGAGCTGGCTCAAAAACAAACACGACGGAGTAGGGAGAGTCATACACTGTGAACTGTGCAAACCTCTTGGATTCGACCATGCAAGCAAATACTCTCAACACAGAGTCTGTCATAGAAAATGAGAAGAGCTAAATACTATGTGTCTTTGAGATCCAGACCGACCACCCGATTTAAGTGATAGACAGCCATAAATAGATAGATTGTCATAAACAAGGAAGAGAAGACCTGCCAGATCGTGGTTGTCATGACAGCTGACCACAGGGTGAAGACGAAAAATGCCTAAAGCTTACCCAATTATTCAGAAAAATATGGAAGGTACCATAGAAGAAGAAGAAGAAGAAGAAGAAGAAGAAGAAGAAGAAGAAGAAGAAGAAGAAGAAGAAGAAGAAGAAGAAGAAGAAGAAGAAAATTTAGTCGGTGACTCCATAACCCTGCCCGTCTCTTTGTCTCAAGTGAGAACGTGAGCCAACGAAAATCGATTTGGAGAAATAAAAAAGCACCCAGAGAGTACATATAATCACCAACACCATTGTCAACATAGATTGAATGAAAATCAGTCAATAAATAGCTACGATGCTAGTGGAGTGACTGAGAAACAAACCTCTGGATCCGACCCCAAATTAAATCAGTTCTCAGCCCATTGCCAACCCTCCCCTGCAAAATTTCATGAAAACTTTTGGAGATATTTTGTAAACAAAGACCCCGAAGAGATATTGTGTGGTGTGGAAATATAAAGCTACAATGTAGGGAAGGTAAGTATGTATGAATCCGAAATTCTATCACTCTTTTTTTTTTTTTTTTTTTTTTTAGCTAATTGGCCACCCTTCTACGAAATCTCATCGAAATTCAACGAGAACTTTTGTAGATAATGTGAGGGCAGACAAACAGATTGACAGGCCGACATGCAAGAGTGGATACATATCCCTTTTCTAACTTTGAAGGGTTAAGATGAAAAAGGGTGGAGGTAAAAGAGGAAGAGAAGCAGAGGAGAAGCTAAAACAAATTCGTGAAAGGAAAGGAAAGACGGTATAAGTACTGAGGGTTGGAGAGAGTTAAAAGAGAGGCTGGACAGAAAGAAGGAAGAGACAGGGAGAGAAAAGGCAAGTATTGTGGTGAAGACAAGACGTAGGAATGAGTAGCAAAGGGCCACCAAAAACAGATGGTTTCTGTATTTCCAAGTTCCAGATTTAATGGACACTTAATTATTTAACGGTATGTTTACCTTCTTGGTTTGGCGGAAAGAATATTTTATTGGCTTTTCCGCCATTTTAGATAGAGTTTATTTTATTTCATTTATTTTTTTAGCTTCCACTATTTTAATCCTATACTAGCTCACATACAAACACAGATACACACGTATGCATGAACACACACACACACACACACATATACATATATGAATGAGTGGCTTGACGTTGCCAACGGAAATTTTGGGAAGTGTTTACCGCAGCACCAAGACCATTGACAGTAGGTCCAATGTTGAGAATAATCCTCCAGCCCACATGATGAAGTTTCAAGGCGAAGGGTGACTTGCGCAGGTCCTACCCCATTCAAGTCGATTATTTGTATCCTCTGGTCCAAGATGGTGCAAATAGGAGAAAGACGTCTATGTCGTAGGCTCGACAGGAGTATCCTTCTCTTGGAAGATACCCGACAGTAAAACAGCCGATGCACATTAGAACCCATGGAAAAAAGCTCGTGTCCACTTAAGCTTTAACTTTAACTGTTGAAGTTCAGTATTCCTCATCCAGCCGCCTCACAAACGAATGATAAACCCTTTCACTTATAACCTACCCCTCCTTTATCTTATGGGGCATTCTATCGAATAAAAATTATAATCAGTAATTTCACGGAAACATGGGAAAATTGTTAGTTGCAAAAACTGGAAAAATACCAGGATCTGGCAAGAGAACTGAAGACGGTGTGGAACATGAAAGTCAGGGTAGTACCAGTAATTATAGGTGCACTCGGAGCCGTACTAAAAGCGAGATTGGAAGAACTAGGGATAAAAAGAAGGATTGAGACTGTGCACACCACAGCACGACTAGGAACTGCACGAATACTGAGGAAAGTGCTAGAAATATGAGATCTACGACCCCAGCTGTTAGCAGTGGCCTAACAGAGGAGGAAAACAAAACAAAACAAAACAAAACAAAAAAAACAACAAACAAAAAAAAAAAACACACACACACACCTAAATGGTGGTGGAGGTACAAACCACATCACTGCTGTGATAGGTGACGGAGAGATAAGATGAGAGGAGAGCTGTAGACCTGAGGAGACTTACTGTCACTCAGCCTTCAGCAATAACCACTGGTGTGAAACTGTAAACTACAGTACCGCTGTGGACAATGCCAGTGTGAAGAGGAGGGCTGGAGACTTGAGAAGACTTGCTGTCACTCAACCTCCAGCGGTAACCACCGGGCAACTGGCGGGAAATTGCTAATGATAATAATAATAATAATAATAATAATAATAATAATACAAGATGTAGCAGATGAGAAATCATAGACGTGGTTACGAAAAGGAAACCTTAAGAGAGAAAGGAAATCGCTCATCATGGCAGCCCAAAACAAAAGCATAAGGACAAACTACATAAAAACAAAAATCGACAGAACACTGACAAACAGCAAATGCCGCATGTGCGGTGAAAGAGATGAGACAGTGAACCACATAACTAGCGAATGTAGTCAACTCGCCCAGAAGGAGTATAAGCATGGACACGATAGAGTAGCAACGATGATACACTGGGAAATAAGCAAACTAATTGGATTCAACCATGTGGAAAAGTGGTATCAGCACAAGCCAGAGGCAGTTTTGGAGATTGACAACCACAAACTACTCTGGGACTTTGACATCCAAACTGACCACCTGATCAAGGCAAGAAGACCAGACTTGGTAATAGTAGACAAAAAAAGGAAGGCCTGCCAAATAGTAGACGTTGCTGTACCTGCAGACCATAGAGTAAAAAAAAGGAGAGTGAAAAACGGGAAAAATACCACAACCTAGCAAGAGAGTTAAGGAAGATGTGGAACATGAAAACCAGGGTAGTACCGGTCATAGTGGGCGCACTAGGAACAGTCCCCAAAACGCTGAGGGAGAGACTGGAGGAGATCGGGATTAGGGGGAGGATAGAGACCGTACAGACCACAGCACTACTGGGAACTGCACAGATACTGAGGAAGATGCTAGAGATATAAGTACTGCAACGAATCGTAGCCCTAACATGATAGGTGAAAGAGAGAGGAGACGTTAGCTGAAGACCTGAGGAGACTTATTGTCACTCAGCCTTCAGCGATAACCACTGGGCAACCGGTGTGAAACTGTAAATCGCAGAATTACTGCGACCTATGAGAGGAGGGCTGGAGACTTGAGGAGACTTGCTGTCACTCAAACTCCAGCGGTTACCACCAGGCAACTGGTGTGAGATTCCAAATAATAATAATAATAATAATAATCTGCTCCGTCTTATGCCTTTGTTTGTTGTAGAGGAAGTATCTAAGATAGTTCGAGCAAAGCTGTCTTCAAGAATTAAAGACCTGCTTTGCTAAGGATGGATCTGAGGAGAGTAAAATGTTTAGCTTTTGTTCCCTATCTGACGTCCTTGCAAAAGTGTATACCATTTTTACCCCATCCAACCAAATCTTCTCAAGCAATTGTCATTAACAATACGGCCTTTGTATTAGACGTGGTTTTCTCTTCTTTCGAATAACAAGCGATACAAAAGTAGAATGAAAATATTTTGACAAATCAAAGTTTTAAAGATTAAATTTTGACTGTGGATTAGAGAAAAAGAAAACTAGTAGCGCTAGTCATTTTAGTCCTGGCAACATCGCAAATAGTAATGGAAAATAATGTCTGGTGAAGCTTCCATGGTCTGTGAAAGTCAGATGTGAATTGTAATGATTTGCTCGAGTAAAATAAAGGAGAATAAAAATGAACGTACGAAATGCCCTTCGGCATTCTTCGAGGGTATACTGCATCTGTTGGTATTTACAAGTCGATTTTTCGTTTTTTATCATCTCAATGAGAACACCACAGCCTAACTAGATCATAGATCCAAGTATCAAGTTTTCTTACTGGTTTTCTCACTTGGGAGATGGTGAAGAAAACGTTAACCCCAAGAACCTATTGGCTAAAATATGATTAAAAAGAAGTGAAAACACTAGTCAGGATGCAGTATAGAATAATGAAGAATGATACATCTTGGGAGTATTATCTTCCCCTTTTTATCTTTACAGGAAGAACACTAAAGATATAAAAAGTTTCCAGATCCGAATATTGAAGTCTCCTTTTTGTGAGGAAGCTTTCATACGAAACTTGAAAAAACTCGGTGAATTGGCCAGTTGATTCTAGATATCGGAGACATTAAGCAAAATATAATTGTTTGTCGCATTCCCAGTCGTGTTAACATTGTCATTCAAAATGCTTATACAGACCAAGCAGTTTGTTATTATCATGGATAATGTTATCGAAATTGGTAAGTCCAAAACACTTTATCTAAAATCAATTGAAAATTATATTAAAATGATTATATTAGACATATAATTTTTTCCGAGAGAGAAATTGTTTCTAACAGTGATGACGAACTTATAAAAAAGAACGTTAATTGTTCAAATTTTAATCCTTGGCTTAATTTTAAAAGCTAGTTTTTGTTACCTGAAAGACTCCTTGCCAAAATGATCACAATTAGCAGCTAGCTCTGTGCGTATTTTTTTTCTTTTTAACTTCGAGGAAAGTAGCAGTTCTATGAAAGCCAAGGAGTTATTTTTTTAAAATTCTATCATATACTTTTTTTTCAAATTAATTCTCAAATAAAAAAGTAGAAAGTACAAGAAAGAAAGAAAGCAAGAAAGAAAGAGCTGATAGATAGATAGAGAGAGAAAGAGAGAGAGAGAGAGGGGGGAGCAGGCTATAAAGACAGGGTTTATAATTATTGTATACACTTCAATCTTTAACTTTTTCATTTCCCGATCAATCATAACGAATTAAGGACGATATTTTCCCTTTAGTTTTGATGCAATAACGCATTTTTGTTCCTAAAGTTTTGGAAAATCAATTGGAAACAAAAAGTTTTATTACATAAACAAGTATTTGCAAACGCAGCCAAATGCAGTCAAAAATCATGTAAACAAAGTCGCAGATTTTGAACACAGTCTGTTCTTTTTCTTGTTTCTTCGAATATATTGGCGGAGTTGATGTCTCTCGATGTACGATTATTTTTTCCGGGTCGTATTTTCGAATCGAAGTCAACGTCTCATTTTACCAAAACAGTCATCGAAACCTCCAGTAGTTTTTTTCTCTTCAGTAGGAAACCTATTTATCTCTTAGGAACATCTAATTTGTCAGTCTCTTCCAACTTTCGGGGATGAAGACACGTGAAGAAAAAAACATAGAAAGCTATTAATTCTTTTTTTTTGTATCTGATCTGAAAATGTGGCTCTCCGAAAATATCTGTGAAGACCAGAATGTTTATTGTGTCAATTAAGATCGTGAAGAAAGAAAAGTTGTCTTTGAAAAAAAAAAAAGAACATAAAAAAAATCAGGCCTAGATAGTCAACCAATAGGAACCGTCACGTGATCATGGTCTTTTGGCAGCGCACCGTGCTGTGTGTGATCAATTAAGAACAATGAAAAAAAAAGTGATCAACCAATAAGTTAATTATGTCGCCTTTTGTTGGGCAGCGATCACTAAAAAAAGCTGAATTTTGAAAAAGCAAGCGTGAATGCTACCGGGCACGAACTAAGAGATCAATTTAGCTGAGCTGACAATTTTGCAAACTGACCCCTCACTAAAAACCTATTTAGGGGATAAAAAACAAAAACAGATGTTTTTTCTAGACATAATAAGAAGTAAATGTTTATTTTTTCAGCTCTCTAGTTCCATTGGAGCGGCCTGTGTGTACGATACACATATACATGGCCAGCTAGTCAGCCAGACCAATTTGAAAACTAAAGAAACCTATATTGACAGTTTTGGTGACAATTTTGGTTTAAGGTTTCTGATATGACAAAGATATTGATTTAGAAAATAATTAGTGTTTTTTTTTCTTACTCCATCTTCCCGAGTGACAGTTTATCACGTGACGTTGGAAAAAAAAGACTGGAAGACAATGAAGACAACTTTCAGTCTCCCTATTTAATTACGAAGCGATTGTTCACGGGAGAAAGAAATGTTTAAAACGCATGAAGAAAACCATTTATTCAAGACAGCACAAAACTGCCTTTAATACCCACACCCGTACAGTAGAAATTCGCTGTCACTCTTCCCCTGGGAGAGCACAAAGGGTCGTATTTCCAAGGGTGGACAGCAAAAAGGATATATCTGGAAAATATCTTAGTGACATTTTACCGGCGAATACTGATGCAGCTTTTTCAAGGTATGGGAATACCAAGTTAGGCTTACATGAAACAATTGTACAGCACCATTATCATTTATTGACTATAAGGTCCAAACTTTCAATTCCCCTGGCCTTCTGTGAAAAGGTTTGATCCATTGTTGTGCAAAGGTCCCGTTTACCCCTCAATCTAGCCGGGGACGCCCTTATATACACATACAGATGTATCTTCATATCTCTATCTAAGATGGCAGCATCATTGTCTAGACCCTTCCGACGCAATCCATTTTTTTCCGCTCTCATAATCGGACTTCCTGTGACATCACGCGCCGTCAACCATCACGTCTCGGCGCACAATGAGCTTTTTTTTTTCTTTTCTTTTTTTTTAACCCCATTCATTCGAGATTAACTAAAACTGATAACCTTTCGGAAATGATACGCTGCTGGACGATCAGATTTGATTTCCTATGCTGAAAGGCCGACCCACTCATTGTGCGCATGTGTGTATGTGTGTGTGTGTGTGTGTGTGTGTGTATGTGCGTATGTATGCACTCGTGTGTGCTTGTACGTGTAAATGTTATCCATTTTGTCGACAAATCCTGGGCCGAAGAATTGAAGAAGCTATGTGAATTATCAGGAAAGGAAATTCATTTTCCAAGATAATTATCGGTCAATGAGAAAAAACTAGAAGTGAAATGAGAAATTGACTCTGCGTCGAAAATACAACCAGAGAAAAAAAACAGAAAAAAAATCCATTCATAAACATCAGTATGTAACCACATAGGTGTACGTATCAGGGTGTGGGTGCTTGGTTGTAAGTGAATCCCTCGAATTCGGGCAAGACGTGTTAAATTTCGGACAAATCAAGTCTGTTGCTCCTTTAGCGGAAGACTTCTCATTCGTCTATGTGTATGCGGGTCCATGGGTTCCCACTAAGGGAGTAAACGAAGCACTTGGCCCTAGCCCTAAGTCAGGTTTTTTTTCCACATGAGTCGGAGATGGTACAGAGATGGAACATTATAGTCAATAAAGGTTGGTGGTGAAGTACAATAGTTTCGTGTAAATTTTTCTATATAAAAAGACAATTATTATTCACAGATAACATGGTGGTCACTAAGATGTATTCTGAGTATATCCTTTCCCCTTTCCCATGAAAATATATCTTTTTGTCTACCCCACCCCCGAAAAATGGCAGCTAACACCCATGGCCGGAACTGTTTCATATTTTTGCCAGGTGAACAAAAACGTTCATAAAAATTTTCGATAATGCAAATCAGTTACCAAGCCGGTTCATCATATTTATCGCATGCTTTTGCGTTCAATAATGAGAACGTGGATAAAATTGAAAAGGAAAAAAATAAGACACCCTGTCCCTTACCGACTTTACCGCAAAGTAAAGTTTTTCTTAATCTAGTAAGCGTGTGTAAGAGTTTCCAGCGATGATGATTCATGTTTGATTACGTAAAACCTGTAACTTGACGATATTTCATAATTATTCATTTTGAGCTAATACTTATCTCCACCTTAATTGTTGTTCCGACCTGAGCTTGGTTGCGATAAAAAGCAACAGTAATTAAAATTAAGGTAAATAGAAGCAAAAAAAAAAAAATCAGTTATAATTATTTGCAATACTCTGTCTAATAAACTAACTAAAAGAATTTTTAAATTGGATCATCAATACTAACTTTATAATGCAGCAGCTGAATTTGACACACACATACACACACACATACACTCACACAAACACACACACACGTATATGTATGTTGATAATTATCTGTGACCATCAGTATTTAAGTATAAGTTTGAAATTAAATTATAATAATGTATTCATAAGTTAAACAGACTAATGAATTATTAATATATCGTCAAAAGTATATTGTTTCTCATGGTTTTCAAAGAGTTTCCACAGTTTTGTGCATATTCGTTATCATTTCAAATTGAAACAAGATATCATTAAAAAAGATTACATTCATTAAAAAATGATATAAGATCAGCAGTTGTGCACTACAGAATTCAAGAGATAATTTCAAACTGCCATTTGGGTCTTTAATGGACAACACATTTATTCATTTATTGCCTCAGTGAAAGAAGGGATTAGATGCGTTCTGTAAAGGTAACAGGAATGTCAAATGGTATTCAAATGTTATTTTTGTATCCATACTGGG
>OY735222.1:5474124-5646624 GCA_963457665.1 Thysanoteuthis rhombus | reverse complement strand
AATTGTCTCTTTTTGGGATCATCAGTTGTTTATCATGTAACAGTTTCGGAGATTTTAAATACAAAACAGTTATGTTAGCAAATGTTGATCAAATACCACCTCCCTTTCAGATATGATTTCGATATATAGCTAATGTCATACATGCAGTTTGTTATTTCATGTAGGGTATTATCATATTGTAGCAAAAGAGTCAGCCTACACATGAACTTCAGTAAAACAAAAATCATGTGCAACAATCACATCAAGAATAAGGACATAACTGTCAAAATCGGAGATGCTAAAGTGGGGAAAGTAGACCACTACACCTACTTAGAACAACGAATCTCGATGGAACCCATAAAAGAAGAAATCAAGCAGAGAATCACCTTAGGATGGCAAGCTTTCGGCTAAGCCAGCTCAGCGTTCAAAAACAAGACGATCTCAATCATCCTCAAAAGAAGAGTATACAACCAATGCATCCTCCCGATTGTCACTTATGGAGCTGAAAAGTAGAACCTAACCAAGAGACAGAACCGGAAACTGAGAAGCATGCAGCGTACGCATGAGTCTGAGGCATGTAATCCAATAGAAAACTCAAATGGCAATGGGGTGGTCATGTTGTGAGAATGACAGACAACCGATGGACATCACGACTCACAACATGGATCCCCAGAGACCACATGCGAAACTGCGGCCGACAAAATACGAGATGGAGAGATGAACTAGATAAATTCAGAAAATACTGGCTCTGCGACGCACATGATAGAGAATTGTGGCGGATGCGAGGAGAAGGTGTATGTCTAACAACGGACGTTGAAAGACTGATGATGATGATGATGACGATGATGATTGTATATGGATGTTATTATTTACTATAATGTGTATGAAGTTTTCCGGAAAGTAATAAACTGTTCAATATTGGCAAAAATTGTGAAAATTGGAAATGGTGCCTGAGTCCTCTTCAAAGTACCCCCTTGTGACTTTACACACTTATCTCAGCGTTCCTTAAACTGCAAAGTTCTATTTTCAGAATAGCAATCAACTGACACCTGGCGTTCTCCTAAATCTCGTCCGCGGTCGGAAATATCTTCAGGGAAAGACAGAAGCCGCCGGGAGCCAAACGTAGATTGTAGAGGGGGGGGGGGTACTGGCTGACTTCGGTTATGCAATGTTTTGCCAAAAAGTTTTGCAAGAGACGTGACGAACAGCAGCATGTCTTGTTGGGGTGATCAATCAAAAAGTTGTAAATAAATGGGGATCAATGAATTGTTAACTTCTGTTGAGCAGTGATCACTAAAATGTCTGAATTTAAAAGAAAAAAACCAAAAAAACAAAAACAAGCGTGAATACTGCCGGGCAAAAACTAAGGGACCAAGGTGAAACAATCTCTTGCTTTACTGGAGCGGTCTAAGCGCGTGATGAATATATACATACATAGCAATGGCGTATGGTGCTTTGCATCACGAGTGTGCACTGAGCCACGGATTCACAAAAACACAAAAATATCGACAGCTTCAATGACAGTTTTGGCTGATAGTTTCTAACAGTCAAGATAAGAAAATTCCCTTGAGTGAAGACAGATTTTTCAGGAATATTTGACGGATAATTTTTGTTGAAATCATCTTTTTATTCAAATATATTTATTGTTTTCACTGTGGAGCATAAAAAATAATATTAATATACTTTAAAGGGCAGCTAAGTTCAGCATGCTTGGGGCATCAAGGAACCCTCGAAATGGACCTTCAATTTAACCTTGTCATACAAAGCTACGCCCGGTAAAAAATTCCACCCATAAAGGGATAAGCGACTCAATGGTCTTCGGCTATAAATATTCACTGATATCTTATGCTTGCCATGGTTCGAGTAAGCCAAAGCCCTTGATAAATCTGTGATTTTGATCCGAAATGACAAGACCATAAGGACTATGGCGACGACTTTTTCTTCGCTCTCATTATCTGACCATCTGTGACGTCATACCTTATCAACGACTGATCTCAGAGGCTAAAGGGGCTTTCTTGACTCTTCTTCTTCTGTTTTTTTTGTTGTTGTTCTTGGTCTTTGCTGTCTTCTTCTTCTTCTTCTTCTTCTTCTTCTTCTTCTTCTTCTTCTTCTTCTTCTTCTTCTTCTTTTCACCCTTTCTTCTTTATTTCTTCTCCTTCTTCGTCACCCTCCCCTCTTATTTCTTCTTCTTTTTCCCCTTTTGATAATTCAGTCGAGCTTAACTAAAACTGATAACCTTCCGGAAATGACACACCAAAAGGCGATCAGATTTGATTTCCCGTGCCGAGAGGCCGACCCAGTCTTTAGAAGTGATCCCAGATCAGCGCTGATCGCTCTGATACTGCCAACCCCATTTTTCCACTTTTTGACGTATTAGCCGCATCCACGCGGAACTTTATTTATCTTGCAAGCTCGCTTGATTCTACACTTATTCAAAAAGCAATTAATCGTTTACCTTCGTAATTTTTTTTTTATTACAATCCGACTCGTTGGTTTCACCTGGGGAAAAAAATTCTTCCAAGCTTCCAAGGTGAACGGGATAAAAAACAAACAATGTTTTAACCTGAAGAGCAACAACTGTACAGACCTCACCCTTTATTTGAACGTAGAACGTTCTTATAAAAATAACATTTCGATGGTATACTAGGTTGAGTCTTCAGGGGTTGGGATGGTGAAAGTTACAAGAGACTGGAATGTAGGAGATAGAGGAAAACAGTGTACGCTGCAAAACAATTGCAAGACGCTATTTCCGCTTTTCGCTTTTGTTTCGTAAATCGAAAAAGTGGCGTAAAGCGAACTTTAGAAAAGCTGGAACTACACTTTTAATGATTATCCGAAAAAAAGTATTTTTTGGCACATCATTTGGTTATGAAGTAACGGAGTCTTTTATCTTTGGGGTGCTGCTTGTGATTCGAAATTCTACAATAACAGTGTTCAAACTGTGTTCCGTGGAACCCCAGGGTTCCGCGCGACCTTTCCAGAAGTTCCTCAAAACAAAGTGATCTTTTTGCAATAATAATAATTCTTAATTACGTGAACGATTCCTTCACGGCTACCACACATTGGTTTATACACGTTCGGATAATTCCATAAACAAGGTCAACATACATGACTTCCATACATGTATAATTATAAATGTGTTATATTGAAAAAAAACTCTATTTGAACCGACATCCCGTTTTTACACGGTGAATATGCCAGTTGGCCTAGACAGCGTAAAAAGAATAAACAATTGAAGAAGCTGCAGGAATTCAACAGGAGGCCATCTTAACTGATCTAAGCAGCCAGCAAATATTTCGGAGGCCTGAATAATTATTTCATACCCAACTTTCGTCTTGTTCCTTCTCTGCCCATATCAACTCTCTATGTTTCTTAGCGCGGGCAATTATATCGTAAAAAAAATTGATATATAGTCCGACCGAATAATCATAAATGCTTTATTTTTTATTTCAAACTTCTTATGAACCGACTTCTCTATTTACACGGTGGATATGCTGTTGACTTGGACATCGTAAATAGAATAAACAGTAAAAGGAAAAGTTGTTTCTTGAAAGGGTTCCCAAGAGGAAAATTGTTACTGAAAAGTATCCCCGAATAGAGTATGAATATCACAGCTCTATAACCCCACGCCAACGTATTCAAGGTCACCTCCTGTAGAGCGATTGTTAACAAGCTAATCTCGCATACCAATAGTAATACAATGAGATCGATCATCACTTGGTGTCTGACAATTGTAGAATTAAACCCGACCAGGATGAGTAACTCTATACTTACTGAATGGCGATGAAATACGAGATCAAACTATCACAGTCATCGGACGAACACATAACAGCTTGGGAAGGCAGTTGATGTTTATATATTTATCCTCCCTTCTTGTAATGAGTGTAACTGACCCACCATTTGTGGGTTGAAAGTATTTGATCTCATACTGCATGGCACCCATTAAATGGCTTACGCGCACCCATATAACACGCACATGCATAAACTCATACACATAAGTACACGCGTATATAACCTGTGTGTACTTTGACACGAACATGCATGCATATAACACACAAACACTCACATGCGGACATAGGCACAAAAACACACATATGACACCCACACTCATACAACTCACAAAAACACGCACATAGTATACGCACTCATCAACACGCATACATAAAAACAAACACGCACACACCAACGTTCATATAAAGCGTATACTCAGAATCCTGCTCGCATAAAAACGCACACATGCACACATACAAACTTGAACGGGAGCAAACGTCCAAACGCACATACAATGACACACGCATTGAGGCATTTACACCCAGACATACATAAGTCTAAAGTACACACATTATGATACACGCACAGAAACACACACATAATCTCACATACATGCGTATACGGGGATAACACATTCACACACACACACACACACACACATACACACACACACACACATACACACACACGTGTGTTCATGAAACATTTGAGAAGGTGTATTACATCTAAAAAAATAATGTGACTTTTTATTTTTTCTGATAGTAATAATGCACTCTTCTACTTGGAGAAAACAATTTGGCTCATAAAAATACCCTGCCCACTATTTACAACAATGAACTCTTCCACTTGATCTAGTTTATCATTTTTTCTTCTAAAAATACGCATTCTTTCAAATACGTGTATCCGTGAAAAAGTAACTAATTTGCGTTTGCATATATATATATATATATATATATATATATATATATATATATATATATATATATATATATATGTATATATATATATATGTATATGGGGGTGAGAGGGAGGAAGCAGTGAAACTATTTTGACCCCAGGAATCTCGAGAAATGTTGCGCTCTTCATTTGTGTCTCTCCATGATCCAATCAGTGGAGACTCGTATCATCGAAATTCTCGATTTTAATCAGAGATCCTTTCCCCTTTAAGTACATGAGATATGGATCAGATTTACCCCCAGCATAGCGAGAGTGATACATATTCAGGTGGGAAACTTCAGACAGCTGTCGCTTTCAATTTAATCTTCATACATACATAAATACATACATGTTAGGTTGTTATACACGAAATGTCGTTTTTTGAATAAAGTTATCATAAAATTATCATAAAGAGAAACAACTGACGATGCACCGAACAGATGAAATAGGAGTTGACATTTAAAGTGTGAGTATTTCAGAAATTTTTATACTTGCATGGTAAGCTAATTTCTTTCGATGGGTTGTTTTTCAACATGTTAATAGAAATAGGGTTTACTGTTCCGTCTGACAAGGAGTTTCATCATGGAAGAGATATTGGCGTCATAAGTCCGTTACTAATACCAAGATGGAGCCGGAATTGGTATTTGTGACTGCGACCTCTGTTTGTGGTTCTTGGTGTTTTTCGTAGCCTGGGCTGAGAGTCGGTGTCTATTTCGACCGTGCAGTGTGTTGTTTCGTAAATATAAATCGGGTCACTTTTCAATCTTCTGTATTGTAAAGTGGGAAACTGTAGTATTTCGTGTCTTTCTTCTTATCTTAGGTCTTTTAGATGTGGTACCAGTTTGGTATGTCTTCTCTGTAGCCTCTCTGGTATTTTTTGGTATTTTTTTGGCGTGAAAAGACGAGTTATTGCTTGCATACTTTGATATATGTGCATATGAAATAGTAAAACACACACACTAATATATGTTGGTAGAGAATCAACTGGAAGTGGTTCTTCAGTTTAATCAGCATTATTAAAGATTATATAAGTTAGTTTGAATGCAGTCTGAGATTAAACACGCAATAAAAGAGACACAAACAGCGAGTATCGTCTGTTGTTATACTTACTGATCCCTCATCGTCAAGTACGTTTTTTTTGGATAACCTACGTAAGTGAGCTCTGTTTCATAAAACAAAATGATGTGTATTATTAAAAAGCAACCATATGCAATACAATACGATATACCTTATCTAAAATAGCTAACTACATATATGGCATAAATTATATATATTAAAATCAGAATTGAAAGGAGGTAGTGTTTGTCCAGCACTGCTAGGGTGTCATGTTTATATAACTGTTTTGTTTTGAAAATCCCTGAAACGGTTACATGGTAAACAACTGATGATCCGAACAAGAGAAAATTTACACGTAGTACAATAATAACAAAGTACATGTAAAACAGAATAAAAAACATTGAAGAAAATTACATCAACAGATATTGGGAAATAATTGACTGAAGTGAAACAAAAACAAATTTTGAAAAGTTTTTCAATGTTTAGTGTTTAAAGCTGTAATATATATATATATATATATATATATATATATATATATATATATATATATAACGTAACAGCTGTCTATGGATGACATAATTATTGATTAATTATATATATATATATATATATATATATATATATATATATATATATATATATATGTATATATATATATGAAAACTGATATAAACAACGAAAACTGATAAATATTCTAACAAAGTATGATCCATTCGAAACAATGAACCCTTTTTCTCTTTTTAAATTACTTACCTCGATACGTACATCAAATAGAACGTTCATCACGTGACACAACGCAGCCTAATCAGCAATTACTAATTAGCAATTATCAGTTCTCTATTTTTATGCCCATAACTTCATGGCCACACTTTCCAAAATCGATACAGCTCAATCAATTATAGGTCAGTAGTATCAAAGTTACAGAATGATTAAGTGGCGAGATATTAGGTTGTTACCTATGAAATGTCGTTTTTCGATTAGTATAACGAAGAATGACATAAATAATAGAAATATGGCGTGTATCTAATAAAAGATATAACCCGTTTGAAGCAATAACCTACGATCCTCTAATTATGACATGCTATCTGTATGAAATTCGCTACGCTTAATGGTTACGAATTCAAGGAAATATGGAGGATGCCATAAGACTTCACATTCCGATTCTCTAAGCCTAGATGCTGCTAAGGTCGAAACCATTTATTGAATCAGCAAATTATCTCAGAGTCTCACACAAAAACAACAATGGAAATGAGGAATGTCGAAAACATTCGTTGAATAAGGGAAACTATTCAATTTCGGCCTTACTTCGATTTATTTCTCCTACAATGATTGCCTTTTTGCAAATGAATCCCCCGTTTATAACCAAAGATCACGGAAAACCGCTGACATTTAAGGTACAATAACATTAGAAACATCCTTTTTAATTTCAAGAGAAAAAGTCCGGACCACCATACTTGCTTCGATCACAACAGAGTGAGATTTGCAGACCCTCTTGTATCTAAGAACCTCGTCATATTTTTTCCATAAAAAAAAATTACAATATCATTTAAGTAATTTTGCAATTACAAATACATATAACACTTACACCGAAAAGAGAATGTGTGGAGCAGAATTCAATAGCGAAAATGTCACAGTATTCAAATATTATTGTGTACAAGCATCATCCTCTTACAAAGAACGAAATGATAAAATAGTTCTCAAAGGGTTGTAACTATTGCGTAAAAACATGAAAGATACTTCTCTTGCGGTATTACAGACTACAAAAAATATAGACGTACCCTTGGCGTGTTATTTTAACTGGCTAGGTTACCCCTTTCCGTCGAAGAAATGATAACAATAATCAAGTAATTTTGCAATTGCATTGTACTCGTGAAATAGCAAAAACATCATGTTGCGAACAATTTTCTTTAATATTTCCTGAATATTAGATTAAAGATACAATTTATCAAGTCTGACATATCATACAATTCTATTTATAATTAGTTACGTCACCCTTCGCCAATGATGTCGTAAGTATGATATACAGCCATGTACATTGTTAATTATCGTATGCACTTAGTATTGGTGTAAACTATTCCCCATACACCAATAATCAAAGCTACCGAATAAGCTTCTTTATTTACGCTAAAAATTTCCCAAATCAAAAAACGTCGACGGAAATATTTCGAGAATCATTTTTTCAACATATTTTTTGACTGGAACAATTTCCTTTTTTTTTTCATTTGCAACCTACTGAGTTCGTTTTTAATTATCGTCTGATATCAGACCAGGCACGACATGCGTGAAGATTGAGGAGAGAGATAGAGGCAGTCGAATATTGGTTAAGCGATGATTGGGTGGAGAACTTGGTCAAATGGGACGGGCAGAGGGATAAGGCGGGGCGGGGTGTAAATAGGTAAATAGGATGGGGTCAGAAAAGAAAAGAAGAGACGAGTGAAACGATATATATATATATATATATATATATATATATATATATATATATATATATATATGTATATATATATATATATATGTATATATATATATATGTGTGTATATATATATATATATATATATGTATATATATATATATATATATATATATATATATATATATATGTATATATATTTATATACATATGTGTGTATATATATATATATGTATATATATATATATATATATATATATATGTATATATATATATATATATATATATGTATATATATATGTATATATATATATATATATATATATATATATATATATATATATATATATATATAGAGAGAGAGAGAGAGAGAGAGAGAGAGAGAGAGAGAGAGAGCAGTTTGAAGAAAAAATCCACACACAATTCACGAGGTAATCCATTGTGACTAGATATAGGGAGTTGTTGTTGTTGTTGTTGAAGAAGAAGAAGAAGAAGAAGAAGAAGAAGAAGAAGAAGAAGAAGAAGAAGAAGAAGAAGAAGAAGAAGAAGAAGAAGACCTGGGCATAAATCTGAAAAACTTGTCGAACATGATGGTGATAGCTGTACCCATCATTACTGGCATACTTGGAACAGTCCCTGGAAGTTGGATAAATTGGAGATCTAAGGAAGAATCGAAACCATCCTGATTTTAGGATGGACTTGGGAGCACTCAGAGAGCGCATTCCTCTCATAACACCATTGCCACTAAAGCCTAAATGAAAATTAGCTCACAAATAGTTACAAGGCAGGCGAGGTAACAGTAAATAATTCCTGAGTCCGCCCCCGAATTTGATAATTTCTTCCGTAGCACATTGCCCACCTTTTGAGGGTATAGTGTGGACAGACAGACATGATGAGTGAATACATGCGCCTCTGTCAAACTTGTTAGGAGAGATAAATTAGGATACTGGGGATAGTGCTTGAGAATTAATTGTGCAAATAATAAAAAATCTGTCCAGAAAGTATCCAGCCATTTTGGATACCTCGAGAACCGCTTGCGTGGTCTAGGCAACTAAATAGAGAGGACCTTATTGTGCACACGTAAACATATAATCTCCTATTGTGTTACTCAGTCGGCAGTGAGATGCTATTGAATAAGCTCCTGTATTGTGTGACTGCTTCATTCACAAATACGGTGTCTGTCCACTTTTCACGTAGGACTTAAAAAAAAAAAGATCCTGCTGGTCTTCCACCGCCATTACCGTCCACATTTGGCTTCCTACGGTTTCTGCATTTCATCGTTGAAAGGGAATGGATTTCTCACCGAAAACATAATGGGGTAGTTGTTGGCGATCCCGAAAGAGGACCTTGCAGACTGTTTTGAAAACTGCAAGGGACGCTAGAATAAGTGTAAGGGCCCCCAGGCACCATTGTCCTAAGTAGGCAATTTTTTTCGTTAATATTAATTTTTTGGTTATTATCCGGATAGACCTCGTAAGAGGAAGACGAAAAAGAATAGCTTAAGAAAGATAAATGGGACTGATGAAAATAAGACTGAATGTTAAGAGAGATAACATACTCCATTAATGAAGGCTGGAAGGTAGCCATAAAAGGCTATAAAAAGTAAACCAGACTGGGATGTTGTAGTTTTCAGGAGACTTGTTGTCGCCTGATCCTTAGCGATGACCATCGGATAATTTTTGGCATGAAGATAATAGTAATATTCAGAATATCAGATGTCACAGAAAATATGGTGTTGCGGAAATAAAAATAACGGATGTCAACTTCTCAGACTGAAAAATCAAAAACACATGAAAATGGCGACATGGACGCCTATAAAATGGCGGAACGTTCAGTGATGACATTTCCAGGAGTTGTTTTAGTAGGCAGGTCAAAGGTCAGGCAATTTTGGTAGGGGACACGTTTCGAATGGAGATTAGAGTGCGTGATTTAGGTATAATTGTCGTTATAAAGTCCGTTTTACTCCTGTGAGACGATAAAACAGAAAGCGTATAAATCAAGCCTGTAATAAACACACTCTGCCGGGGAGATGATGCGTGTGTTTGAGGATACGGCGTGCCGTAACGGTTATAAGCACGATAAAACAAAGTCAGCGAACCGAGTTCTAATTCCGTCTGAGGCTGTTTACATTTCCTTTACGACCAGCATACGTCAAATAGCCGTAAGAAAGGCCACAGATTCTTGAAGCCCTAATTATGAAATCAGGTGACCCAGAACTAAACAATATCTCCCTCGGTTTGGTAACAGGGGTTTTAAACGTATGTAGCAGCTGATAAACAGGTCTGGTTAGTGACTGAATAGAAATCATCAGGTGACCAACGTCTTTTGGCAGCATGGGGTGATTCTTTGTCGTCATGAAGTGAATGTTTAAATTTTTAGCCCTTTAGCTCCATCGGTTCAGCCTGTACACGCAACACATACATAGCCAGGCATCCAAGCAGCCAAGACTCAATTAAATACTGACGAAATAGTTGCTCCTCCTCCCTTGGGCTCTGGGGAGAAGAGGTGAAAAATTTCCCTTGGCCCATAATGTGGGTTATATACTAATTATGCTCTACTTCTAGGATGTAGTCTTCCGGGCGCTGATTTAATCCCCGGGGCTAAGAACCACTGCGAGTATGACGTCATCATAATGCACCAATGGGAAACACCGTGTTTAAGTGTATTTAGAGTTCGAAAACTGAACAACCTCGACGGCTTTTCCCAGTCTTTATATTAGCTAGAAAATAACTGAAATCGCTAAATCTCGAACATTAGACAAAATTATTTTCAATGGATTCAGATACGCGTCCCATTCATCGTAAACAATGAAAGTTAACTGAATAAAAAACCTATTTTTAATGTAATCAATGAAAAATTGCTGCTTTAATACTCGCAATTAGTATGTCCATGGAGTAATTCAGAGATTTAGAATTACGATCTCAAAGGCAGGTACTCATTTCGAATTTAGCTGATTTTAACTGCACAATCATTCAACCTCGATTTGACATTGTGCTAAGGTCAATATTCCTCTATGGTGAAGGATTCTAAATATTTACTATGTATGTGTGTGAGAAAACCTATCATTGCAAGTCCTCGATTTTCCTTTTTTTTCCACGGAGGGGGAACCCAGACCAATGTTTACATAAAGCGAAAACCCCTTGCAGTCATTCCATCATCGATGGAGTCTTGAATGGGACCACAGGGATAGAGAACCTATTGATGCTCGAACCCCTTTCCACTGTCAAATAGTCTGTGAGATTGGTTTGTTAATCATTGCTCAAAAGTTGGTGCCTCCGTGTATCCTATCATAATTCACTAAATATCTGTCACTAAGCATATCCCAATCACATTTCTGTGAGTATTTGGGGGGCATCTAGGTATGTTTTTAGTAAGTTGGTGTTTAGAAATCCCATAAAGATAAATAAATATCGATGTGGGGTCTGTGTTCGCACCAAAGCGATAATAATGATCCGATTTCTATCAATCTATCTCTATGAGTCTGATCTTGTTTATCTGTGTGTGATCTCAAAGTAGCCTGAGGTATTGAGTTGAGGTCCTCCTAAAAAAGTGCTCACAAAATGCATAGGAGGGGTTTTCAGCAAGTGTATGTAAGCCGTTAAATTCCTGGACGCCTGGGTGAGAATTCATCACTCCACATCTCCATTCGTCCAGTCTAAACACACACTGGTGGCATCAAGACCCATGTTTATGTAGAACGAAAAACCCTGAAGTTAATCCATCATCACAGACTGTCCAAGACTTTTCCGAAGTTCCACTCAACCATGACATTGGCTGAAGCAATGGTTAGCAAACTCGTCTCAGTTCGTTAATCTCTCTCTCTTTCTCTCTCTCAGTGCTCATATCTATCTATCTATCTATCTATCTATCTATCTATCTATCTATTCATCTATCTATCTATCTATCTATCTATCTATCTATCTCGGTCTGTTCATATTTACTTTTTGATAGATATGAAAAGACTGAGATAGATAGATAGATAGATAGATAGATAGATAGATAGATAGATAGGCAGGCAGGCAGGCAGGCAGGCAGATAGGTAGGCATGTCTGGTTAATCACCCAAAAGAAAACCGTTGCATGACCAATCTCTTTTTGTAGAATGCTATGTTGTGGTGATCAATTAAAAAATTCGAAAAACGGATGATCAATAGATGATTTACTTTTTACACATTTTTTTGGAAAGTGATCACTGAAAAAGTCTGAATTTAAAAACGAACATGAACGCAGCTGGTCAGAAACTATGGGATCAATTTAGAATAAATTTATATTGCAAATTGAACCTCCCTGCCCACTAGAAAAACATTCAGGGGGCAGTTTAAGAAAAAAAAAGTTTTCCCCTGACGTAATAAAGAGTAAATGTTGAGAATGTCAGCCCTCTAGCTCCATTTGACCGCACTGCATGCGTGACACATACATACATAACCAGTCAGCACGCCAACCAGAAAACTGTAGAAACCTATTTGGTGACAGTTTTACTGACAGCTTCAGTTGACAGTTTCTAATCGATAGATACGAGGAAACCAAGATATATATATATATATATATATATATATATATATATATATAGAGAGAGAGAGAGAGAGAGAGAGAGAGAAAGAGAGATGGATAGATAGATAGATAGATAGATAAGAACAGAGATGAAATGTAAATATCCATCACAGTGCTCAGTGGTCGAGATAGTTGTATATATTAGTCAGCGTTGATGAAAATCCCGAATTCTAAATACTGATTTTTTTTTAATACACGGTCTCTTCCCAATTAGAAGGTTGGTATTACACAATCTACTTCTTTCATTTCCTATCATTAAACTTCTGGCTGGACTAAACTAAGCTTAGGAAGAAATCCTGAGCCGTCGTTCTACAACCTGAAGTTAAGCAATGTTGAGCCTGGTTATTACCCAGGAGACTTGGTGCTGTGTGCAGCAACAAGATTATTCTGTAGCCTTCTCAACTTCATGTCAAGCTAGGACCAGACTGTGCATCCGGTCCCTTGTTTAAGTAAACGTTGCTCGATGGAGAACACACGAACAGTGTTGCCAACTCGAGAAATATTTTCCAGCTAGTTTGACTACCGAATCCGTTGAAAATAGCCAAACGTGGCCCAAAATCACCAAAAATACTCAATGGAAGTAAAAAAAAAAGATCATAAATTAGCCAAAATGCCTGCGCTTATTTTGGAATTTCCTCACTGCAAAAACAAGGGATACGCTACATTTAGCGCGAAAAACGCCAATTTAGCGACACTGACAGTAAGCTCCAGTAAGAGCCTCCATATTTGTTTGATTTTGTGACCGCAATCATCAGTAAGGCTCCCCCTTACCTTGCCCTCCTCCATTCTTCATGAAGTATATTGGCGTGGGTCACGTTGATAAATACCTTGTAACTTTGTAATAAGTATTATGTACTTCGTGCATATCAAAAAGTTACATGGATCAATTTAAGCTTTTTTTATTCCATCATTTAAAATGCTAACAAAATATTTGTGAATCATTATCATCAACTTTTTGCTATAATTCACCTTCATCTCAATTGTTGTTGTTTTTATTACAACCAAACCAAGGCTGGGTACCCTTCAGCAGTGAATGAATAAATTAACAGCTCGGATTAAAATGAAGAATAAGTTCCAGGTGAGAATCGATATCATACATGCCGAAGGATGGCTTGCTTAATGCACCACCGGTCTTTCCACAGAATTACAAGAGCTCAGTGGCAAGCGCCAACCCTTGAATATCATTTGCAAAACTCATGTGTGCACTCGATTAAACTAGAACCAGATTAAGCTTGTGCGGGAACTGTAGCAAATAATATAACAGGACCTCACATTAGGAAAATAAATATGAAACTACATACATGTTTTACCTACATAGTGAAGTAATCAAATTTTGTTTATTTGCAATAGAGACACATGATTGGAGACATATGTCTGAGATTTTAGTAATAGTATAATAGTATTATTTTCCTTTTATTTTGATGCTCGTTCGGTGGCTATGACTTCCATTTCAAATACCTTAGCGTTCATATGTTGTATATGTATCACTCCTTAATTGCTGCTTCAAAATAATAACCCACTTAAAGGTAATAATTGGCTAAAATCGCTAAACTCAAACTCCCCAGTCGTTCATAAAAATTGAAGGCTGTGAAGTTCTTTATTTATAGAGCAAGTGTACAATCAGTGAATAGGAATTGACACCTTGTGAGCAGTCAGCACGGGGACTTTGAAATTGCGGGGACGATAGCATACGCTATTTGGGCTAAACAGTTAATCCTGCACCGAATTGAGCCATTTTTTCTTCAGTGTCCTACGTTGAAGCCTATCCAGCCTAATGGTTAACCAGCACATGACTCTCTCTGTGCACCTTCACAGATATTCATGAACGGACAGTCGTAAAACATCAGTGCGTTTAATATTCGCCTTCTCCCATTCGATGTACTTTTAAGGCCTCGTGACTCATAAATTTGGTCAAGATATCGAGTGCTATTATTACTTTCGTTGTTGTTTTTTTTCTCCTAAATGGTAATGTTTTATCACCGGACGAAACGTGTAGTGTTTACATAAAGCCATATCTGCACGTGCCTCAAGGCATAGCGTCATTGCCCCCCCTCCTCCCCAAAGACATTGTTCCTTCCTCTAATACGGCGACATTTTTGTCATTTTTAGGTTCCAGAAATAATTGTCCAGAACGTGCTTCTGGCAAACCACTTCCTCAACACACCAGTATCACTCACTCCTGATTTTATATTTATAAAAAATATCTTCCCCCCCTCTTTCTTTTAACTTCTCGGCAATTATTCACAGCCTCCTTTTGTCTCTCTAAGAAGGAGAGAATAAGCCTGAAAGTCAGATCATAGATGCGCAGGTTCGATCTTGAACAATTGTAGGCATTTGCAGCTCGGGGCTTTTAAAAAATTTACTCGTATTATTCTAAACAAATAGCACATGGCAATTTGTAATTGTACTTCTTTTGTTTTTCTTCACAGATTATATCAACTGACGGAAGCAGACGACATCTTTTATTGTGTGAAGATCTAGAGAGGGACGTTACTCTCGAAAACACAATTAACTCGAATTCTCTCCCTTGCACTCTCAGGCATATATAGGAAACGAGAGGTATTGGGAATAATTCGGTATGCCAATCTGCCAGTCAGTGACAGAGCGGCAAAATATGATCGCACATCAAACAGACACAGCCCCTCCACATGCATACATCATCATCAGCAGCATCATCATCATCATCAGCAGCAGCAGCAGTAGCAACAGCAACAGCAGCCATTACTGGTCTACTGCTGGACAAAAGCCTTTCCGACTCTTTTACAACCTGACCGTAACAGTGTTTACCTCTGCCATGTCTTTCTGTCAAACCTTCCTATCTCATTTCTTCATCGTATGTCTGGTCTTCTCCAACTGCGTTTGCTGCTCCTCAGACACCTTGCATTTGAACTGATGCACAGACACACTTATGAATGTAACACAAGCACATGAACATATTCACACACACACACAGACGCTTTTTCACGTACACATACAAGACATGCACATGTACACATGCACTCAGTGCTGGCACACATGCATGTATTCGCACAAACTCACATATACACACAGCATACCTACGTACGCATACAAACACGCACATGTACAAAACTTACACGTACACATACATACACAAAGAGCTGGCCACTCATAAACGCATTTGCACCTACACAACATACATATTAATACACACACGCACACAAATACACCCAAACATTTGAATCCACAATCGCACACATAGATACACACATGCAATAACATACACATCCATGTATGTAATATATTCAAGCATACAATGTATTGAGTGAAATGTCCTGATGGAACTTCCCGGAAAATAAATAATGGAAGTTGACTCTCATATATAAAGAGAAAATTGGAAGCACTCAAAGAGCGCATACCTCTGACAACGCCATTTGTAACTGAGTTTCGATTTTCTATATTCCGGACAATCGTTTCCTTTTTTTTCTCTAATAGATGAAAACAAATATATCTTAATCGAAAAATAATTTCTGAACCCGAACCGAATTATTTCTCGGTGTATTGCTCACTGATTGAAATTCATTGAGAACATTGGGAGATATTGTGGAGACAAACATGAGTGAATATGTAAATACATGAGAAAAAAAGATCTCTCAATCGAAAAAAGATTCGGGTATCCCTACAAAATTTGACCACTTCTTTGTTATCCCATGGCCGATCCTTCCGGAAACTTTCATTGAAATTCATTGAGAACTTTTGGAGATATCGTGTGGACAAAAGCACAGACATAAGAGAATACATATACCATATGGCAGAGGGAATTAGTTGATACAAAACTTGACAAAAGAATTTGACTTTGATTCTTTTAGATATTTACTACACATACTTAAATGCGGTACAAGGACACATGGAAGGGGCATCTAGCATGGATAGAACTTATTAAACTAGCTAATTGGTCTGCGAGACTCGCTCACTAACGATTTGGCTTCGGTTGACACTTAATTATGGGTCATTTGCTAGGTTTAGCATCGATGGACAGAACACAACTATTTCAACCACCAAACAAGCCAATTATTTACTAAGCTTGACATAAGGACACATGACTGAGCACTAACTGAAGATTAAACTAGCGGATGGCGCCTCCTACCCATCTCTCTCAGGCACTGACCCAGACGGTGTATCCAGAGAGTCCAGATTCCCTGTTCTCTTACCTGCTCGGACAAAAGACAAATATCTAGGCCAAGAAATTTCATTACTAAAAAACCCAAATAATCTCGAGTCATCATAAATTAAACTTAAGAAAAAATTATTTTGTTTTTCGTCTAATATAAGCAAAAAGTCTTCAATCTTATTCTTTAGAATTTTTGATTTATTCGTTCTGTGGTAAATTTCTTTTCTGATTTTCAGATTATCTTTTTTTCCACTGTACACTTTTATCAATTCTCGTGCTAAAAAGCTATGACTCAAATGTTAGTGAAAAATGCTGGATCGTATATAACTTCCTTGTTTTTGATCTTTGATTTTTTCCCCCCCACGTACTTATTTATCAAACTAAATGTTTCCATTTTGGACCTTTCTTGCTCATAAACGTGGATCTGCACTCGCCTCCCTGAATAAATGCCCTGATATAGAGTCATATATATATTTCTATTCGTGTGAATAGACTGATTTGTTTCCTGTGCAACGTTGCACCAAGTCAACCAGAGATATTCGTTCGGTGAATGGAGACAGAGACAGAAAGACGAAGCAAGAAAGAAATGGAAAGGCTGTGAGAGAGACGGAAAGGAAGGCGAGAAGAAAGGAAGGAAGGAAGAAAGGAGTTATCGTGTTACAGAGGGATGGAAAGAGAATAGATATGGGAAGAGAGAGAGAGAGAGAGAGAGAGAAAGAGAGAGGGAGAGAGAGGGAGAGAGAGGGGGGTGGAGCTTAGAGGTATATGAAAAAAAAGAGAGGGGATAAAGAAAGATGACGAATTGGAGACAAAGAGATGGAAATGGGTTGAGAAAGGAAGATAATGATGCAAGAGATAGATAGATAGATAGATAGAGAGAGAGAGAGAGAGAGAGAGATTAACGAACTGAGACGAGCTTGCTAACCATTGCTTCAGCCAATGTCATGGTTGAGTGGAACAGAAATGCAGACAGACAGAGGGAAAGAGACAGAGAGAGTGAAAGACAGAGAGAGACAGAGAGAGACAGAGAAAGAGAGAGACGACATAAGAGACAGCACGATTGATGTGGAATCCAATTGTACTGGAAAGGTATTCTGGACAACGCAGCAATCGACCCTTTCCTATATGATATGATGAACAATTGAGAAAAAGATGAAAGTAAAGGTCTTTTTGTGATGAAATAAGGACGAGATTTTCTTGAGTGCATCTGTTTTTGAATAATTTCTCTGACATATATTGATCTGAAAATACGTACGTCTTATTTCCAACACAGTTACAGCGAGGGTCAACTGTGTATTTTTTGATGATGGTACAAATGTAGGTTTTATGGATGGACTTCCTTTCCTCTCGATTTGACTTTTTATATTTTTGATTTTAGCCTTATCTCTCTCCCCCCTCTCTCTCCCTCTGTTTTTGTCTCTCTCGTATTGTGTATATTTCTACTCATGCATGCTTCTGCACCCATAAACAGATAGATACATAGAAATGAACAGGCTAAGATAGATAGATTGATAGATAGATAATGAGCAGATTGAGATAGATATATGGAAAGACTTATATATATATATATATACATATGATTAATGCTCCTCTATTCAGGGTTGAGCACTCTTTAAGTGAGGTAACTCGTCCACTGTAAGTTCATGCATTGCTTTTCCATAGGAATAGAGCACTCTAATGGATGAGGGATTTCTGTGTGAATAAATATATCGCTTAAATTCAGCATTATTCACTATCCAGTTCCGTAGTGCAGAGGTGGGATATCGGCCTCCGGGTCTGAAGTGAAGGTTTTAATTCTGGCTCGCGGTACTGGATGGGATAATTGAAGATCTATAGCCACACTGAAGAGATATAATACATCGAAACAGCTGTCTGTGGATGACACAATTATATATATATATATATATATATATATATATATATAGTAGCATGGATACCTAGCGTTCAAATATTACAACATAGAAAAACAAATTATATTCTATAAAGTTTTCATAAAACATAATGTTCATTTTAGTCGATCATTAGCTTAAACTCGCATTTCAGATTTGGCACTGTAGTTACATTGTAAATGGAAATCCTCTAAAAACTTGAAAGTTAATTATAAAAAGAGCAACAAATCACTGGAGGAAATAAAAGTCACATGGTCAAAAAATTACTTGCAAAAATTATTTCATTTCAAATGTTTTCAAATATTCGACTCAAACAAATGTTTCCAGGATGCGTGACACCTGATGTGAGGAAAATATGCAATTAAACCAGATTTTGGCTGGGTGCCTTGTGTTGTGTGAGGAGAAATGTAGGCATTGAAGGCTTGAATAAAAGTCTATTGTACGTGATTTTTTTTCTTGTTTTTCTTAGAGAGAATTAAGTCCATTAATTTGTCCTGGAAAAAAAATTCGACTTGAAATTGTGCTTTCAAAAGTCAATATTACATTTAGAAATGGAAAATTCAAAGATTTTTCAAATCAAACCACTATCTTGACTGACCTTTTAAAATATCCAAGAAAAATCAAAACCTGTAATTTAAAAAAAATATTAAAGATAAAGTATTATCCGTATAGATTTGATTAAATTGTAAATACCTAGGTTCACCATTACTGAAGAAAACTGAGCAAAAAAAAATTAATTTTTTTTCGCAAATTCATTAACAAATACTTTTTTTTCAAGCTGAGTTCAAATTAGCAGCAGGCGACCTTACAGAAAGCATTTACGTAACTTCAGACGCAGGCTAAGACATGTAATACAATTGCCTTCTCCTGAGCAACCTGAAAAATAATGATAGCGATCCTGATGCCAGTGACCATCCGTAAAATGTATCAACTAATTAAGATGGGACTGAAAACAAAAAACTAAACAAAATTGTCCCCCGCCCCGAACGATTTACCTTACACAGTTTTTTGGAAGCTTAATGTCTGAAGATCTATTTCAATTTTTACTGATTCTTTCTATAAATTCGGGGGGGGGGGGGTGATGAGTTGTCTCCCTTACCTTTATCTTCATCAGAATTAGAAATGACTTCTGACGACCTTGAATGATCTTTTAGGCCAACCTCACGTAGATCATTACATTCGCTGATAAAATATGTACCCCTACGTCAAATATCAGCATCGTAGGTGAAAAATTTTGCCTTGCAAAATGATAAAAAGTGACCCCTGATCACTTTGAATAAATTTTGACTTGATCTGCAAGTAGCAAACGTTAATCGCTGCAAAAGGATGTGCCCCGATGTCAAATCTCAGCATCTCAGGGCTAATCATAGCCCCAAATTGCTTCAATTGGTTAGAAATAACCAGAAATTACATCTGATGACCTTTAACGATCTCATAGGTCAATCTCACATCGCCCATGATGTCCACCTGGAGAAGATTTACACCTACGCAAAATTTCAGCTTGCTAGATGCAAAACTTCAATTACATCGAGCAGAAATCTACATTATAATTAGCATTATAAATGCAGACCCTCCACCGTGAAGTGATGTACCAGTATGCATAATTTCAGCTTCTGACCATGTAGAACTGACTGACAGACAGATTTTAAATTTTACATTTATATATATATATATATATATATATATATATATATATATATATATATAAATATATATTGGGATATATATTGGGATATGGGTGACTTGAGTGACACCAAAAAATCTATTGAAAAAGTTTTTGATGCTGAGTGTAAAGCTTTCTAAAATCTCTCTCTCTCTCTCTCTCTCTCTCTCTCTCTCTATATATATATATATATATATATATATATATATATATGATTATTAATTATTGTCGTGAAAAAGAGCATTTTAGTGGACAGGGAATTATGCCTAAGTGAATATTAATCATACTGACCGTCCAGTTCCACGTAGGGCAGGGGGTAAAATGCCTGCCTCCGGGTCTAAAGCGAAGATATCGATCCTACCTCGTGGTACTGGATTTTGGATAGTCTATAGCCACGCTGAAGAGCTGTAATACAACGAAACAGCTGTCTGTGGATAACTTAATTATAAATATATGAATAAATATATATATAGAGAGAAAGTCTATGTATATATAAAAAGTCTAGTGTAGAAAGTTTTACAGCTTTAATGTATAATCATCATCAGAAGCAGAAGTTTTTGTGAGTCCACTGCTAATCAAAGGCCTCTCCCCATTATTTCCGCGATTGCACGAACCTTCAATGTCTTAACAGCAAATCTCATCCTTCCATTTTGTGTCTTTTCCTACTGCGTTTACTACCCATAGATACCAAATTAGTTAGTCTTTTTCTCCATCTTTTGTTATGGCCTCTCTCTGCAGTCGATAAAATTTTTATCTCATAGTTATCCGTGGCATTGCTCTTCCAATGGCTCTCCGTGCAATCATTTGTTTTCAGTTCGTTTCGTTAGTTTTCATGTTTCGTATATCGTCTGAGCTTTAAAAAATGACCCATGCATTTTTTTGAGATTCAGAAAAAAAAACCCTGGCTATTTTGAGACATTTTTTCAAAGTAAGGTGATAACGGAATCCGTCTTAGATAATACAAACGGTTTGCCGTGAAAATCTATCCGTCTTTTAGAGATGTACATCTAAAATGCAAACATTTCAAGCATGGTGATCTCCACAGTCTGTCATAGAGAATAACATGCTGATATTTAAAAAACAAAACAAAACAAACAAACAAACAAACAACAAAAAAAACCAGCGTCACTCATTACTCTAAAGAGAATTGGTTTATATTTCCAGCAAACAGGTTCGAAAAGCGGAGGATACCTACACCGGGAAAAAACACCCAACAAAGATTGAACCTCGATTCTTGTCTCCGTGTCTTTCCTCGAGGCTATCGCTCGATTTCTTCTTCTAAATCGGTGATGACGATGTGCGTACGTATCCCTTTCTGCTGCTAAGAGGTTTATTCTCCCATTAGGCCCTCATCTTTGGCACCAAATATTTTTCCAAGAATAAAATCCTGACAGATTTGTCTTCAGCTAATGTCACAGGGTGTAGTGGAACTACCGAAAAGTATTGTGACGATGGAATAACTTCAAGGGTTTTTCGATCTGCTTCAAGATCTTGGTGCCTCCCCCATTAGGGTAACGCACAGGTATGTACAATATACAGAATATATGTATATATATATATAATCACAATATATATATATATATATATATATATATATATATATATTATATATATATATATATATATGTATATATATATATATATATATATATATATATATATATATATATATATATATATATATATATATATATATATATATATTGGAGCGTCTCAATATACTGTAAGTTACTGATCATTACATCTGAGGGGCGAGTTTGATCCTTACTTGGTAACGTTTATTTTTGTCTATTAACATCTCTTTGTTATCCCCAAATATTTATCTAAGTCAGTCTTGGTTTTATACGGCCAAAATCGGGGTTGATAGGAACGACCGGAAAGTCTTGGACAGTCTCTGATGATGGCATAACTTGAGGGCTTTTCGTCCAACGTAAACATTGGTATTGGTGGCTTCTGTGTGCGTCTAGACTGGTAATTAGTGACGTGGAGTGATGAGTTTTATCGCACTCTTACTGGAATTTAACGGATTACATACACTTGGTGAAAACCCACATTTTAGAAGTACCTCATTTCAATTGCTATGGCTACTTCGAGGTCACATACAGATAAACAGGATCAGATCTATATTGATGGATAGATGGAAATCAGATCATTGTTATCGGGTTGGGTGCGAACACTGACCACACACTGTTAGAGACCGTAAACCAAAACTGTCATCATAGTTTTTCTTCAGTTTTGGAGTTGGTCTGGCTGATTGGCCAGATCTATGTATGAATCATGCGTACAGGCTGCAAAAAGAGTTAGAGGGCTGAAAATTTAAACAATTACTTTAACAGATTTTTTTCGTTTTCTTAAAAATTTTCTCCCCCAAATAATTTTTTTCATGGTATATTGGTCTTTTAGTTTGTGTCTGGTAGCATTCACGCTTTTTTATTTTTATTTTTTAATTCAGACATTCTTTAATGGACACTATTCAACAAACGACATGAAAAGTAACTTATTCATTGATAACTCCTTTTTTAATTGATCACCACCAAGAGAGCATGCTAACAAGAGATGTGGGTTATGTGACGGTTTCTATAGAGAAACTAACCTGACTTATTTTTTTTTATTTTATTTATTTGATTCATTTTTGGAATTTTTAAGGAATTCATTTTTGGAATTCTCAGACGCTAATTTGTTATGAAGACATCAAGCGAAAAATCACTCTAGGATGACAAGCCTTCGACACAGCAAGCTCAACCTTCAAAAACAAGAAGATCCAATTAATCTGAAAAAGAAGGGTATACAACCAATGTATCCCCCCAATAGTCACCTATGGAGCTGATACCTGGAACCTAACCAAGAGACAGTCTCACAAACTGAGAACCATGCGACGTGCACATGAGCTCAACCTCACATGGAGAGATCACAAGACAGCACAATAGATCTGGGGGAAGACAGGAGAGGGAGACATCATAGAATCCATTAAAAAACTCAAATGGCAACGGGCTGGCCAGAATGGCAGACAACCGATGGGCATCACGACTCACAACATGAATCCCCAGAGATCTCATGCGCAACCGAGGCCGACAGAGTACTAGATGGAGAGACGAGCTAGACAAATTCAGAAACTGCAGGTTTTGCGACGCCCACGATAGAGAGATGTGGTGAATCCTGGGTAAGGTCTATGTCCAACTACGGACGACAAAAGACTGATGATGAATCTGCTGAGAACATCTGTGGACGTCCTACCAGTACTGCTACAAAAGCTCATTGGAATATGTTGAGTAGTTCCTGTTACATATAGATACATGAACATACTAACAGACATTTGGTGAATTATTAAGGGATAAACATAACCGCCAACCATTGAGCAATAGTTAACAAATATCGCTGGCTATTCACCGATGGAATGAGTTCGAGCCTCACTAGGTTCTCAACCTTTGCAGCCCTACACAAGACTTAACTAAGCTCAGCATTTTCTAAGCTTAATCAAAGCCCAAGTGAAATTTGAGAAGGGATATTGGATTGCCTCGGTGTTTGGAATGGAGACAGAGTCTACCAACCAAGAAAATCAGCATTTGAAATCTCTGATTTCTAGCTGTACTCGAACACATCACAAGTTTTCCAGGCCTGATATACGTATTTACCTCCGGTTCAAATTAGTTTAATAAGGCACAAGGTCACAAGTCTGGAGCAATCAGCCAGGATCGAACTCACCACAATCGTAATGGTAGGAATGAACAGCATGCTAATCACTGTTCCAAAGTGAGGTATTTACCAGGATCAAGCTAGCAGTAGTAGGTTACTCGGTGAGGATCAAACCCACTACACTAGACAATGATACACAAGACGTGCTCGTTAACTGTTGCCCTGCAGTTGGTGCCCCAAGACTCAACTTAGTGAGTATCAATAGAGCGTATCAGTCATCTCACAGACTGGTCACTTGAACGAGTTGCAGTTAGCAGTAGTGCTCGAAATATCATCGTTAACCGTACATCTTATAGTCCGGTATATAAGGTAAGCTAACTTTTACCCAAGGCCAAATGGAGGAGGGATAGAGACAGGTACCGACCGGGGGAAAGGTATGTAGTTTATGATGGGAATAAAACTATTAGGTAAAAGTAGAATTCTATCTAAAGATGTCATCCTAATTATTTTCGCTTGCTTTCTTTGAGTAACAAATACACAGTAGCAGCTGTACAATTAGGAAATTAGACTACTTCCTATTATAAAGCTGTCTAATTATACGCAAAATAAAATAATCATTTGAAATTATTCTTTGTTGCAACTCAGTTAAATAGAAGTGGGGAATCTAGTAATCTTATTGACAAAAATGGGGAATGACTTTGAAAAGATTGTGAACCAAATGGGATTGAATGATGCACCTGTCTCCTGAGGGTGAAGGCTTGTCTTGAAAATCAGCATTAAAATTTATATATATATTTTTTTACATCAAGTCACGAATGCCAACGAATGGTGCCCGTGTAGAAATAAGGAACTCCGGAACCAACAAGGAGATCCATAAAATGTTGACCATTTGAGTCAATATGTCTTTTGATTTGACTTCAGTCTGTATGATATTAAAAGTCTCATTCTCTCATCTTCGAACTTACAAGACTAATTGCTCTGATATTTGAGACAAGCATCCTTCCTTGGGGGTTTCTAAGTGATTATTATGATGCATTATTCTACATCAAAAGACGGGATGTCGTCTCGGTGTATGTGATTGTGTCAGTGTTTTGATGTGTGTTTGTGTGTTAATGTGAGTGTGTATGTGCATAAGTTGCTGTGTGTATTGATTAGTGGGTTTGTGTGTTGATATTATATGTGTATTTGTGTGTTAATGTGAGTGTGCATGTGTATATGTTGCTGTGTGTGTTGATTGATGTGTTTGTGTGTTGATATTTGTATATGTATGTGTGTTGATGTATGAGTATGTGTGTGTGAGAGTTTGTTTGTTGATACGTGTGTATGTGTCTTTGTGTGTTGATGAATATGTGCGTATTTGTGTATTGATATGTGTGTATGTGTGTTGGTGTGATGAGATGTGAGTAAATGTGTGCGTGCATATTTATATGTGCTGGTATGTTGATGTGTATGTATTGCTAATGTGTATTGGTTTATGTTGATGTGTATGTTGGTGTGTGTATATGTATGTATGGCAGTGTATGTGTCGATGTGTGTTTTGATGCCTTGATGTATGCGTATACGTCTGTGTATGTCGGTGTCCGAGTGTGTATTGGTATAAGTGTACGTTTTTGTCAGTATTTATCTCCGTATGTCCAGAGATTGAGGTGTGTGGGTCACTGTGTGTGTGTGTGTATGTGTGTGTGTATGTTTTGGTATGTGTCGAGATGTGTGTGTGTGTGTGTTGGTTTATGTGAGCATTGATGTGTGTGTCGATGTATGTGTATTGGTGTATGTATTGGTATGCATGCGTGTGTGTATATGTGTGGGTATGAAAGCGCATGTTGATTCGTGTGTGTGTGTTGATGTGTGTATGCGTACGTGTGTGCAAGCATGTCAGTAATAGTGTTGTCCGGAGAGAGAAAAAAACCAACTTTTTCGAAGACTAGAACCCCAAAATAGTTGATAAAAGATTCTACATGAAAATTAATCGCTGTTCAGATGAACGAAATTAGAGTTTTCTAAAATTTGATTCCCCGGCTAAGATCTCTTTTTTTTTTGCATTGTGATCTCTGCAGAAAAATCTATTAATTAGGGAGAATTATTATCTCAGTCTTTACAAAACTATTTTTGATAACTTAGAACTATGACAATCTTTCCACGATCTGTTGCTGTTCATATCTATCCATCCATCTATCTATCTATCTATCTATCTCAGTATGTTCATTATCCATCCATCCACCTATCTATCTATCTATCTATCTATTTATCTATCTATCTATTTATCTATCTATCTATGTTCATTGCCTGCCTACCTACCTACCGATCTATCTATCTATCTCGGTATGTTGATTACCTACCCATCTACCCACCTACCTACCTACCTATCTATCTATCTATCTATCTATCTATCTATCTATCTATCTATATATATATATATATATATATATATATATATATATATATATATATCTTCATTACCTACCTTCCTACGTGCCTATCTATTTATCTATTTATCTGACTAGCAAGGTGGCAGGTTATCCCAGTATATTCCGAACTGTGTCTGTTCATAGCTATTTAGCTAGCCATCTGGCAATGTTCCTATGTATGTATGTATGTATGTATGTATGTATGTATGTATGTATGTATGTATGTATGTATCTATCTATCTATCTATCTATCTATCTATCTATCTCAGTCTGTCCATACCTATTCACATATCTATCTATCTCAGTCTGTTTATATATATATATATATATATATATATATATATATATATATATATATATATATATATATATATATATATATATATCCATCTAAAAACTTTAATCATCCAACTCACACAGTTAAGCTGTATGAATCTATCTTAGGCCCACTTATATCTACCTCGATGTCTTCATACAACACGTGCATTCGATCAACGTCACATTCTCCCCGATGTTCTAAACATCGACAGAAACAAATACGAAGAAATTCAAATCATCCCATGATCTAGCTGATCGCCGAGGTACCACACTGGCTTCTTAGTGAGATTACCTCGGTCGATGGACCCAATTATTACTCAAAATGGCTTCACGGTCTGCAAGATCCCTTGTTTCTTGCAGCTGGGCCCGCCAGTTGGAAAAAGTAAGCAAATTCGTTCTATAGTAAACAGTGGCGCATGATTTTCTCTCTTTTTGTACTGGCTTATTAATATCAGCACACGTCATCTCATTTGACAAACTGTGAAGATCATGATGTCTGAGTGGCAGATATAGACTACACAGTCTATACACACCAATATAGCATTGTTACCTTTCCACAGCAAATTGTTTATATTTCTAAAAGGGATTCTGTCAACGCCTTACCTTGAACAAAATCTCTTGAACACGCCTGTTTTATACTGATTTCTAGCAAAGTGCCTTGGTCCTTGATAGATATGAGCAGCCCTAGATAAACTCGGGAGATTCAGAGCTCTGGATAAACAGACAAAAATGTGGAAGGAAGGGACGGAGGGAGGAAGTGAAGTTTTTCGGTGTAAATGGTTAAAAAAGAAGAAAAAGTTTTCTGAAAAAGCATAAACGAAATCAAAAAGGAATTCCACGGTGCTGGGTGAATATTTAGAGAAGGTCGAAGAAAGGGAATCAAATTAAAGGGACCTTTCAAAGTCAGAGGTTAAGTGAGGGAAAAACAAAAGTCGGTGGTGGCGTAGAGTGATAAGATAAATTTTCTTCTTTCATCGACGTCTTTCACTCGTGCGAAATGGCCATCTTCGACTAGCGGCAGCCCTCATCACTCACATTCACGCCCATCAGTTCCAGTGTTGACAAAAACGAACAAATTGTTTATAGGTTTAAGAGTTTTTTCTTCTAACGACTGAATTCCTTGCAGTTTATGCAGTTAACGCTGTGTTTCAGCCGATCCATTTTACGACCTTCCTAGGGATGTGAAAGTGGTCAATACATTTTTTTCTCCGACGTTGCTAGCATTGGAGAACGATCCTGTTTATCACGATGACATTATTTTGAATTTTGACGAGTTTTAAAAAAATCATTATCCTAATTTACTGTTGCTTGTTATCAATTAAAAAATCTTTTTTAACCAATTGGCTACGAAGACATAGAGAGTAAACCCACGGTGAACACCGTTGACTTACTCTTACAAGCAACTGAAAGTTAGGATAAGGGTAAAAAACAAGTCAATATTAATGATAATAATATAACATTATTTCGTTGTACCACAATAATATTTGGATGCAGATATGAAGAGGGCCGTTGAATCGATCGGCCGGAACGTCCTGATAACAACTCAAACAGTAAATTCATTCTTTAAACTAACAAATTGTTCTGCAGTACGAACATCTGACTACAATCCAACTTTACAATGAAAGAAATCCGCCTGCACGTGTGTATGTGCATCGCAATTAGTCATCAATTGGCCATAGTACGAACTTTACATCCCTTAGATACATTAGTCAGCATACACGGCAGTGCAGTGTCGAGTTTGAAGTTGTTTGGATCAACAGTTCTTGACAAATCGAAAAAGAAGAGAATCAAGATTAATAGGTATTTTTTAAATATTCATCTTCCTTCACTCCTGCTCTTTAGAATTATCTAAATTTTGATATAAAATATTTAAATTGGCAACACTAAATAAAGGTAATCGAAAATACATCGAAGCCGTTCTTTTGTACGACGGACGGAAAATTATTTTATATGGAAGTTCTGACAGGCTACTTCACTCATCATAGAGTTCGTCCCCATCCAAACATGCACCTTTGGAAGGAGCACTGTCTCAGATCAAATAACTTCAAATTTTGTCCGGAAAGTATCCAGCCATTTGATATTGAACTAAAAAGACAAAATTTAAGTATTTGGTGACCGTATTGATTTTTTTGTTATGATTTTACTCGAAGAATTTTTTTGTCTTCTAATCATGCATTTTAGTGCTCAACATTTTCTGATCTAACACCACTCCAACTTTTATCCAGGCTGAAGATGATTACTACAACTTTTGTATTGTATATATATAACAAATGTAGAAATATGTATTATATACATTGCGTGTCGGTATGAAAAAGTCCAAGCAACACCTAAGACTTATCAATTTAGTTCAGTCTATAAGATAGCATACTGGCAATCAGTTGGCCATGAGTTCGAATCTCGACAGAGAAATGTTGATTTTACGTACCGGTCCAGACCCCTAATTTTCGTGAGCATTGTTTTTGATTTCGAAATAGGAAAACAAAGACAATTCCGAACTCTGTACTGGAATTTGACATCATGATTTATTTCAGTATTTGATTTTTCCGAAGGGGATTTGTAATTTGAGAGGTTTTTTGTCCTCAGGAGGTTTTGTCCAAAGGGGGATTATTCAAAACTCATTGGATTTGTGGTTTCATGTCAATCTCCTTCTCGTCGAACTAAACCGACTATTTGGGTTGGTTTGAGAAGAAGTATCTACAGCCAATGCACCCTCCCGATAGTCACCTCTGAAGATGAAACATGAAACCTGACCAAAAGATTGACTTTTAAACTCAGAACCATGCATAGTATCCAAGAGACGATCACGCTTAACATTACATGGACGTATCACAGGCCAGCACAGTATATAAGAGAAAACAGGAGTCAAAGATATAGAATCCATTACAGAACAAAAATGGCAATTGGCTGATCATGTTCCGAGAATGTTAGGCAAGTGCTGGACATCACGATTTTACATCATGAATCCCAAGATAATATGCATGATTATTGCCGGCAGAAACTGTGATGGCATGACGATTTAGCCAGATTCAGGATATATTGGCACCGCGACGTCTGCAATAGCGATATCTGGCATATCTTCCTGGTCCAACTACGGACGTTATGATGATGATGATGATGATGATGATGATGGTGATGATGATGATGATGATGATGATGATGATGATGATGATGATGATGATGATGATGATGGTGGTGATGATGATGATGATGAATATTCTTACAGTCCCTTTGGAGCAAAAATGGAGAAGGAAAATAGTAATAGGAATTTGATTTGATTTTCCTAATTTTTTTCCGGGCTAAAAATGTAACCGATCCAACATGAAGGCAGAATCTGATACAAGTTCAGTACAACATGGGACCACTCACGCCTTCGGTAACGGTAACAGCGTGGACGATGCAATCGGCGACCCGAGTTCAAACTCTGGTCGAGGCTGCTTATGTTCCTTTCGGGAAAAGCATGAATCAATCCCCCATTCCCGGTCTAGGAGAAGGATAACTCTGATTCCTAACCCAGGAGTAGAGCCCCTCTTAATAGCGTCTGACACTCAATTTGAGATCCTGCCAGCAGCTTCTGCAGCCTAGTTAAAGCCCGGCGGACATCAAAGGATCTCCATACGCTTCATCGAGGCATGCTTTTAACTGTTTGTTGACAGCCAATCATTCTCTCATGCTCAAGTAAAGACAAGAGCAAAAATTATTCAATCCCCGCGACCAGTGTCACGAAGGTGTCAGATCCTTGACGTTCGAACCTTCTCCTTTCTAGTGCAATGGGGAGTTTCTATGCGGGGGTCCAAATACCTAGGACTGGATATTTTATATTTTTGGGAGTTACAGAACGAATCATGGACTGGTTTAAGATTCCATGGTAAGAATTTATGACTAAAAAATGATTAATCACATCTGGAACTGGACTGGATAGGGAAGGATGCGTTCAAGATGTTTATTTTACCTTCCAAGTGAAGTGGAATGAGGTGCATGGCCGTTTTTAGTGTCTGGCCCCTCCCCCCCCCCCACACACATCATGGCACAATGCTTACAACAAGCAAGCCTTTCCCCGGCCTTGTCTTTTGGCACACCATAGGCATTGAGGGAATAGGCTTGACCTAACGCTCTTAGTGCAATGGGTAGTCGTAGCCTGGGGCAATGGGTACCATGGAATTAGACCGGTAAGGTGTAGACCCTTGGCCACGAATGACCTAGGACTGGATCAGAAGATGAAGGGGGTGTCGAATTTGAACTTAGGGTGGAGGAGTAACTTTTATTAGGAGCTTGTGGTAGTTAGGATTCCGGTAATATCTCAGGTCAGCGATACTAGAAGAGTTAGGGACAAGAGTTAGGAACCTTGCAAAGATTTTCTTAAAACTGTCATAAAAAATGTCAACATTGATTTTTTTCAGTTTTCAAGTCAGTCTGGCTAACTAACTGTCTGGTTATGTATGTATTACGCATACATTCCGTTTCAATGGTAACGCATGTGATCTCTGAGGATCCAAATCATGAGTCGCGATGTCCATCTATTGTCTGCCATTCTTGCAACATGACCTGCCCATTGCCATTTGAGTTTTTAATAGATTTTATGATGTCTTGGACCCCCCCCCCCCGATGTATCGTGCTCTCTTGTGATCCCTCCATGTTGAGCATGATTCTTTCATATGCGTATGTATGTTGCATGCTTCTCAGTTTGAGGGTTATTTTTTGGTTAGGTTCCATGTTTCAGCTCCATAGGTGACTACCGGGACCATACATTGGTTGTATTCTCTTCTTTTCAAGACGAACGGGATTTTTTTTTGTTCTTGAAGATTCAAAAAGTGAACACTGGCGCCAATAGTAAATACATAACTACTTCATCCACGAGGCAAGTCCCATACATGAAAAAACAAAAACAATAAAAAAAACTCCGGAAAAAGTTCTCAAAACAGTATTTCAATGATATTGCATTCCCTCAGGATGGAATGTGATAGCTTTGAAAATTGTATTGATAACTTTTTCCCTAGTTTTTTTTTGTTTTTTGTTAATATTTGCTAATTGAATTTTTAACACTCAGCTTTAATCATGAACAGTCAGTGAGCACTCCTACCTATGTATAACTGATCATTTCCGGATATACACGCCTATTATTTTGTAATTTGCGAAATTACATCAAAACATACACAATATTTCATTCGAATGATCGAGGAATCGTGAAACGCTGGAGTAACTAGATATTCCCTGAAGTTTGATTAATTAATTAAAAAAAAAACAACAAAAAACTGATTACTCCCGGAGATACATGTTTCTCAGATCTAACGGTTTCTTATTTCATTAATTACACGCGTAAGCGCACGCACACACACATATATGTGAGATCTGTCCGGGCAAAGTTCAGTACTTTCCTTTCTGAAAAAAATCCTGTCATAGAAATTCAAGAATGTCTGTGAATTTTTTCATGAGAAGGAAACTCCAGCAAAACCTCCGACCTGGGGACTCCGCTCCCATCTTTCTTATATGTACATATATGTATGTTAATAAGAAAATGAATATATGACTTTAAATTGTTTTCTATCAAATATATATGAGTGACTGTTTGACTTTATTTGCGCCTTCACATTACCGGCGTCTGTTTAGCTTAATGGTAAGAGCAAAGCTACTTTGAAGCATCTATCCTATCGGTGGCAGGTCAGTTTCCCGTAGCAGCCCTATTTTCTTTAAATATTTATTCTATTTACAGTCGAAGCCAAATGATACATTCACCGGGTAATAGCGAGAGATCATTTCAGATATAGTTTTGATATGATATAACGCAATATACATATATTTACACACACATACATACATACATATATATATATATATATATATATATATATATATATATATATATATATATATATATATATATATGCCACGATCATAATTACATGTCAGTTATAAGAAATCTCTCCTGATAACATTTATGATGACAATTTGATTATCACTACTACATTCGAGTGGAAAAAATGGCTTTTCAAATTCCACCATAGCCACGTGGTAAAATGCCAACCATACAGAAACGCTCCAGTTATAATACTCACAAATGGAGATATCCACTCGGGAACGTTCCAATGTTGAAGAGACGCTTGATGCTACCCGGGTGGTCTTTTTGGGGTGCCACTTTTATTACCTATGTTTGGCAATTGAGAAAGTCGGTGGAATCTTTCTATAGGATTCAGAAAAGGGGTGGCCAAACTGTAGTTCTTCGACATTTAATGCGCAACTCGAGGAAATATGTTTCCTTTTCCCCGAGCTCAATCAATACAAATGACAGGCCTTTTTAGTGATCACGGTTCAGCAAAAATGGAGTTACTTATTCTTTGATCCGTTCAGAATATTCTTCAACTGATCTTGTGGCTTTGAAAAGTTTTGGTCAGATTCCGTCGAATTCTAAAAAGAAAAGATTTGAACATTTTGTGATTCTACAAGAACACTTTAATACGTTTATTGATAATTCCAAGACTTGGTTTGGTGCAGCACACAGTAAGGGAAATAGGAATCGGAGAGATAGTCAGCATTCGATAACCCAAGTGCTCGTGTAATAAGCAGTCTACTAAAATATGTGTGCTCTACCAATAAACATAAATCACAATTCAAAATTGTGGATTTTGATCATAATTATTTTGAAAAATTCAAGACTACCTCTTGTCTTCATCTCATTTTCATTAGTTGCTCTTTATCACAACGTTTTGTTTAGATAGGTTACCCTCCGGCAGTGAGTAAATGGTGTTGATCATAAGATAAAGAATAAGAAAATAAAGAATGAGTTTGGATCCGAAACCCACTTCTCCTATCCAATTGAAGCACCGTCTACACTGGCCTGTCCTACCAATCAAGCCACATAGACTTCAACCGCAGGAATAATACCAACAGCCATCTTTCCAATCGTTTGTTCGGACTCTGATAGTTGCAGCATCTGCTGTTTTTTTTGGGAGGGGGGGGGTTAAACAGTGTTTGTCTCTATTCATGGGGTAATTTACCCCCCCCCCCCTTCAACACTCACCTTGATCAGGCTTCTCACCGAGTGCAAGAGGCTCTTCAACGTTGGAACCTTATAGTCAATAGAGGATAATGGTTCAGCACAATTGTTTTATGAATGTCCAACAATGTTCCCATATAAAATGAATATCATTATCCACTGGTAACAAGGTTGCCACTAAGATATATTCCGAATATACTCTTTTGCCCCCCTGCCCCTGAAATGTATATTTCCCCTTGTTGCTGTTATTGAAAGGGGCCTCTCAGATGCACAAGTTCTGATTAATTAATCAATTAATTCATGCCTGTATGCATACGTAACTGTATGTCAAAATAGTTGGAATATCATGAATGAATTGAACTTTGATCTTGAATAGAGACATTTACTAAACTCAGCAGGATCTGGCACTTGGTCCTTTATATCAAGTATCTACAAGAATGGCTAAATCCCCAAAAGGAATTGGGCCAAAATATTCGAGATAGCGATCGGCAAGGCTGCCGTCATGTTTTTCTGTCCCGCTCATTAATTTCGCTATCATCTTGTCACACCCTCACGCTCTTTCTCTTCTCTTAAATCCTGCCATGCCATTAATTAGTGCTGTTCATTCGCCCCGCTTGATCCATATAATGCTCTAACGCTTTCTCGGTTTTCTTATTGGTGTCAATAAAAATCGTACTTCCTGTCGTGACCCCCTGCCTTAATGTGTCAAAGAGGCCTTCATTGCTTGCCGAGAGAGTCGAATCCGGCTTTTTTCTCAAGTTCATTTTTTTTTCGCAAATGACTTGAATGATCTTGTTCAGAGTCGGAACTCGGCTCAAGTTGATTACTCTGAGTCAATCTTTGATTAATTGATCCTACAATAGTTTAAAGATTGTCAGAAGTTATTCTCGTTGATGGCTGAAAACATCAAATACGCGCCAAAATTCACACAAAGGGCTATTTAGGGTTGGGGTTATGGTTAGGGGTTAGGGTTAGGATTTTAGAAACAGTTTAATAGATTTGAAGAACGGTATAATACAACCATAACAACAACGTTATTCGAAGTGTGCATAAAATTTTTAATAACGAAGTTAGCCGGAAATGAAAAACCTAGCCATTTCTATCTACCAAAATGTTTCATTTCAAGCTGACTTCTTAGCTAAAAATTCTATGCATGCTTCTAGTAACGTTGTTGTTCTTGCTACAAGATACTGTTCTTTAAATCCAAGATATCGTTCTCGAGATTCTTACTCTAACCTCTTGTTCATGCCCATAACCATAACCCCTGACCCAAACACTGAATTTTGGAGCTTACATAACATTTCAAGCAATACAGTTAGCTGTAAATTGAAAAAAATGAGAAATCTAGTCATTTTTAACCAGCAGTCATCAAGCTATCGGAACAAATAAGCAAAGACACCCATTAATTTGTAATGTCAAAGAAAGTAAAGGATTAGATGAAACCAGGAGTCAATCTACCCGACTGCCACCATTTCTACCACAGGGTGGGGATCATGTTCAGTGTTGCTTATTCCTATTAGATCTTCGACTTGTACTCGGATTGTCATTGGGAGGCGGAGACAGTAGTCGTGTTATTCCGAACAACTGTTTTTATTGTCAAAATCTCTGGAGACTACTTATTTTTACCGAAACAAGTACAACCCTCACTAAAATTAGAGGTTTAAATCGACTTGCAAAATTCAAATTCCCTTACCATGATTTGAACTCACGATCAACTGATTGCCAGAAGCCGGTTTCGTTCCCCTTTATTTCACTTAAGCAATCTTAAATAAACCACTTCCAGCTTGCTAGCCCCGTAGAAGCTCCAACAGAACCCTGTCAACTGTACATTTCGAGAAGACACTCCTTACTCTGTCCGTTGTCCTCTCACGTCGCTGGGTCGGGTTGAAGTTTCCCGGTCTGGAATCTGAGTGGTCCGTCTCCTTGACTAGTTACCAACCAATACTAGAGAGCACAGTTCACACTGCTATTTTACTCATAGCCGGCAAGAGAAGAGATTCATGCCTCTCCCATGGGCATCAATGAGAAGTGAACACTGATCCTATTTTCTGAGCTGTTAAGTGCAAGACCACCCTCCACTCCAGTTTCTTGTAGCCCAGTACAAATTTTGCAGATCTCCTTCGTCGATTATCATACGATAACAGAAGATCGTACAGTCTAAATTTTGCCAGGGGTTAAAGAGATATTTTGAATGTTATGAAAATCGCCATTTAATCTTGGGGTCCACCAAAGCATCATCTAATTATGTGCTATTCCCAATGTCCATTTACGTTGAATCAACGGTTATTTAGTTTGATGAATTGTCTCCCTTGTGGGAAACGGATGCTCAAGTAATCAAGAGGAATAATTTGATGAAATCGAATTATCAGGATTTCATCACAGACACACGCCATTGGGAAACGCACTATTTTTATAAGATCCACAAACTCAGACGTGCTGTTAACCGCTTGGCCAACCCACACATCCTAGAGTGGAAAATGTTGTATACGTATTGCGCCGAATGGGCGAAATTGCCTATCTGGTTTGAGTTTAAACTTTTTTTTCCTAAAAAAAAAAAGTACGTAGTTTCCATTTGATAAAAAGTTTGTTTATTCAAAACAGTGATAAAAAAAACAATTTTTTCATGATCAAAAGTTCATGTAATCAAAGATATAACTAAACTTCTCCAAATAGTCAATTTCGCAGGTTCGGCGTAACATATACACATAGGGAGGTGCTGGTTGGTCAAGCGACCAATACTGCAGAGAATGAGTGAGTTTGTGTTCCCTTGCAATAGAGCAGTTGGGAAAAGCATGAATCGATCCCCTCTTCCCCCGCCAAGCCATGGGTGAAATAGCAGGTGATACTTGTCGTCTTCAAGTCAATTGTAAAAGATCGTGAAACCTCGAAAAACTTAGATATCTAGCCGATATAGAAGGACGTGTGATACATGATGTACAGGCAGGGACAGCTGATAGTGCAGCCAACGAAAGGGCATCATCATCATCATCATCATCATCATCATCAAAGCGAGCGTAGCTAGTGAGCTTGGGTATCAATCAAGGCCTATAGTTTTCGATTAGAAAATGATATCCGTTGCAAGTTCATTCCCAGCTGAACAGTAAAACTGAAATTTACAAAAATACTCCCGCAATTATGACACAACCCAACGGATATTATAAGCTACCAAAAACATCATCTCTTCCATTTTGTTAAAGAGAAAAATAAAGTTGAAATCGTAAACACTGTATTCATCCCATGACCAAGAGGGCGGCTGTAGATAATATCTACTACCACGGACATTTTATCAAAAAACGACGTGTCGAAAGACAAGCGCGAAACTTGTAATCTGAAAATTATTTGTATACATTATGTAAATGCAATGATAATCGTAAAGCAAGAGTTTCCAGCCAGGGGTGCCTGCACCCCGAGCTGTGTGAGATGGCATTTCAGAAGAGGGTGACAAAGAGGGAGGGTATATTTTGTTTTCCCGTTTTGGTATCCCTACTCCCACAACTCGATAGTTTGCCCCTGGGCTCGTTTTCTCAATTCAGTGGTGGTCAAACTGGAAGATACCGCCCACAGGTGGGCGATCAAAGCTTTTAAGTAAGAGACAGGTCCATTTCTGGGTGGGATGCCAAGTCAACCATTTTCGGCCAGCTCTGGCCGATTTTCCCCCAACAAATCTTCGATGAGGGATAGCCAAAACTTTTTTTTCCACTGATTCAAGCCCTTATTGTTTTGAGTACAATGAGTAAATAGACGTTTTCATCTGTGAATGTGATATCAATTATATAAGGGGTACAAAAAGTGCCCAAAAATTTCCAAGGGGTGCAGGGCATAGAAAAGGCTGGGAGCCCCTGTTGTATAGCGTAAACTTGTTAACACTCGCAATCCGGTGAACTATGAGAATTTGCCTTTGGAATTTTTTGCCCAATCTTCACGCAAATTCTAATATTTCACAATATATATATATATATATATATATATATATATATATATATATATATATATATATATATATATATATATATATATATATATATATATCCCTAAAAATAAGTTGGAATTTTAATCGATAATGCAGACTATTTCTTATAAAAGTGGTTTTTGAAAACTTAAAAAAGAATATTTTCATTTCTTTAAAACTCAGCTAAATACCCACCCAAAAGGAATGTAAATGGTAATCAGATAGCGTTCAATTTAATTTGCTTTTGAAATTGATTTATCGCCATTCTTTCTTTACACTGTAAGGAAAAAAGAGGGAGGCTAATGTTGAAAAGTGGGGAAATCAATCCAAAAAGGGTGTCGGGCTGTTGTGATAAAATGGGCTGATATTAAAAAAGGGGGTAAATATAAAGGAGGAGTCATTGGGGGTCTAAAGATTAAAAAGGGGAAATTGATGTTAAAAAGTTGGGCTAATCTTCACAAAGTGGGGCTTATCTTCACAAAGTGAGGTGAAATGCAAAAAAAATCGATTTTAAAGACAGGAAAAGGTCCAAAAGGAGAGGTAAAATGTTAAAGGGGCTCTCCCTCGATTTTTACTCCTAAGAGGGAAAAAATAAAAAGCCTCTTTCAATTTAGTCCCCTTAAGTTAAAAAAAAAATTCCCTGATATTGACTCCTAAAAGTGACAAAAAATCATCCTGCTATTTTTATCCCCGAAGTGAAAAGATTTCTGCGCTTCTAAAATAACTAACGCATCCTTACGTCATATTTTGATTTCTAACCACCAAATATTCTTTTTTATTTCGTCATAATGCGTCATTAAGTAGTAAGGGATAAGTTTACCAAAGAGTTACTTAGTAAATTGATTGCCACCTAGAACCTTATTTTGTGTCGGTGGATTATTTCAAAAAATTAATTTGCTAAAAACATTACGTGGGGTTTGTAGGCACTTAAATTTTCATGGGTTTGTGTTTTGAAGTTTTAGCTGTAGGTTGGTACGTGCAGACCGGGGTATTGACTTATGTAGAGATGGAGCCTCAGTGAATTATAAGATTAAAATACAGAGGATCCTTTTTAGTTTTATGAAGGAAAAAAGTTTTTTTTAGGGGAGTTAGGATTCGAATTATGGAAAAAGGTCGAAAATCAAACGCTGTTTCCCAATAATCAATTTCTCAATAACACATTGTTAGGCACCGACATTTTATTATCAACTGATTTTCTGTCGTCTTTTTCATTAGGTAAGTATTTGTCATCTCTTTTTCTTGTATCTTCTTGTTTTCTATCGTAATCTACCACGGTTGCACATTAGAGTAAAGATATTTTAGTATTTAAAAAAAAAAAGCAATTGGCAGTGAAAGAGCTTTTCGGTACAATGTAGGAAAGGTAGTCCCGATTGTAAATTGTAACGTTTCACACCTTCGCTCACTCGATGTTTAATCAGTACATGAATAAAATCAAAAAGAATTAATGTAACGAAAACAGAATTTCGATTATCTGCTGTAACCATATTAAATATTATTAGATTAATAGATAAAGTAAGAAGACCTGCAGTTGAACTGGTGTTTGTGAGTGTCCAAGTAAATTCTTCGATTTTCTTTTGTGTATCCGTAGACATTTTCGACAATGGTTAAAATCTATGTGAACACAAAACGATCTCCTTTTTCAGCAAATAACGTTTATTCATATTATAGGTTTTTGATAGTAATTCAGGTAATTGTTTCGTGTCAGTTTCTTTGTTTTATATATGATATTCAGATCAGGGCAGAGAGCCGAAAATCGTATTTGTCCTCTTTTTATCCGACCCTTAATCATGTCTTCCCATTTTTAAAAACTTTTCTTCTCAACAGAGAATGATGATTAACTGATTATAGCCGAAACAAACAGAAATCTGTCAGTTTTTGGTATTTGGAAAATCTTTTTCTTGTAATGAAGAGATTGAAACAAACTTTTATTTTTAAACAAATATGATTAAGTTTGGGTACGAGCTGATCATTCGGTAACTCATGGATACTCGTTGAAAGACGAACCCAACAGATCTCTTCAGCGAAATCATTGCTCTATAGTAACTGTTCCCTTTAAAGGCGCACATCCGATCTCAATGACTTTATTAACGGGTCAGATTAGCCACTTCGTAGGATTGCCAGATCCTATACGTTCATGGCACATTCCGAGTTTTCAAGAACTTTCAAAGTCCTTAAAAAACGCATTGAAACTAGATGGTCTAAAGATAAAAATACGCCCTCAGGTATAGACGGTGAAATGAGGACAGTCTCCTCCTGCAGATTGCGGGAGAACGTTGACAAACCCCTAAAGAAGGCCGAAGCGTTATGAATAAAGACACGACCAAGATGGGGAGAATAGTACAAATAAATTTATAAGAAATATTCATTTATCATCTCAAATAATGAGACAGAAATTATGAAAAGTTTATGTTTTTTTTAGAAATTGACCCTATGAGAGTCTCAGGAATCAAAAAAAAAAAAATGTATATATATTGGCTACTATTGTTTGATATCAATTATTCACGTTGGTCATTTAGTGTGGACAAACTGACCAAATCGGTATCGATTTCAATTAAAACCTCAGATCAGACAACTTTTTTTTTTCTACCTCTACTGCGAAATTGGAAGAGGTTTGTGTTCACTCGTGTCAATCTATCTGTTCGTCCAAATATTTCCCAAAGTTCTTAATGAATTTTGATGACTGTGGGTAATACCAGAAATGATTAAATTAAGGGGTAGCTCCAACTATTTGTTTTTGATGGCGAGACATTTACACCAACTTGCATAACAGTCAATAAAAAGCGGTAAAAATAACTGATAACTAATAAAAAAAATACTAGCTTTACCTCTTAAAGAGGCTAACGACTTAAATTGAAGATTTTAAGTTTCCTCCCTCATGAATAATTTTTGAATGCCCTTCTATATTCACTCATGTTTTCTGTACAATATCTCCAATGCTGAAGAAGATTTGATCAAATTTTTGGCCGGTCTATGGAATATTTTTTCTTCAAGAGTCTTACTTTCATCTTAGGTATACGTGAACTGAATTCCACTCGATTTTTTTAGTAACAATGGCATTGGCAGAGATATGCACTCGCTGAGTGCTTTCTAGTTAAAGCTTTTGTTGGCTTCCGCAAGTGCCGACCTTACAATTGCCGAGACGATCTTAGACTCACTCAATCGTGACCTCGAGCAAAGCGTAGGCGTCTCCTCGGAAGGAACAGTCTCCGGTCACGTGGGTCGCATACGTCATCGAAGGTCAATGGGGGGAATCTAACTACAGAAGCCTTTGGCGGAAGGAATAATTACTGGACAGGCGGAATTCCTGGAGTGGGGTCGGGACCAGAGACTCCTCACCAAGGAATGACGTCATTGTTTGATGTGCATAAGGTTGTTAAGGCCGATAATTAAAGAACCAATACAAAACAAAAAACAGGTAAAATAACCAGATTTGTCCCTTATGTAATAGGCCAGCTGTCACTGAAGAAGTCAGTCCAGGGCAAACCCTGGCATTGCCCGGGATACCAGCAGCCTTGCATGGGCTAACCAAAATTTAATCCCAACCCACATTCTTACATATATTGAAACTTTGCAGGTCCTCATAGTTTTCGGGCCGAACCTTGGCCGGGCAGGTACAAAATGCTGGCCCTGCAACAGCCTGCTAATTAGGGGCGGATCCAGGATTTCAGCAGGGTAGATTATAAATGGAGAAATACTTTTACAAATAAATATGGGGGAAAAGAACAAAGAGGTAAATGTTTAAATTTTCATCTCCCTGCCTGAAAAAAACAAGAAATCTTTTTCACCCTTGTTGGAGTCAATATATATATATATATATATATATATATATATATATATATATATATATATATATATATATAGTACAAATCAGGTTTGCAATATAACATAACATGATATGATATAGAGCAATGTCTAATACGTGATGGATCGCTCGAAATTTTTATTAAAAAGTACAGCTCAATAACCCTTACATTAGTAGACTAAAAGTAATATAGACAGTTTACCCACTTACCCATCGCTAAGAACCATCTAATCAACATTGTCTACTTCTCCCTGTCTAAGTAAATTAAGAACAATACAATCCACCACGGTCATAAATTTAATGTAAAAATCAAGGTTAAAACCAAAACATCCCTCAGAACACAATTCAGCATCCACTTATAGATAACTACTACACCCAATCCATACGCCTTGACATAAAGCATATAACCAGCAGCAACACATACACACACACACACACACACACACACACACACACACACACACACACACACACACACACACACACTACAAAAACAACAAGAAAACAAAAGAAAAAAAACTCTTCCCACCATAGCAACACCCAAAAGAAATTCCTCGAATTTTTCTGACAGGAATCTAAATCACAGATAATCATTCGCCTGAAGAGGCCCAAACGGGCAGAAACATAAACGTGCTCGTGTAGCGAATCTATTTTCTACTATATACATACATATATATATAGTTTGTTTTGTGTGTTCGTTGGAAATACTCAGTGCTCCATATTTTAGATCGTGAAAAGTAAATGAAAACGGTTCAATAAACTGAGCGTATGATAATAAATTATTTCATTTTATATATTGAAATACTGCAGGATCTGTTGTTTCAATGCGATATTGAAGAGATGCTATCGAGTTGAAACAACACACACACACACACATATATATATATCAATAAAGATATATATATATATATATATATATATATATATATATATATATATATATATATATATATATATATATATTCGTGTTTGTGAGAATGTAAGGTAGTCCGACAGAATGGCAGTAGTTTTGTGACAATGTGGAAATGAAAGATTGGGAAAAAACGCGTGTTACATCACAGACATATCAATTATCATTGCGATTAGACTTTATACTTATAGCAATTATTTCACAGGATTTTTCAAAAGGTTTTTGCAATACAAAGAACTGCATACATACAGTCTAGAAAGTTTTACAGCTTTGAACACTAAAAACATTAAAAAGAAAAAAAAAACAAAAAGTGTCCCATAACCTTCGGAAGTACTCTGTCTAACCTTTTCCTATGCAGTCTTGCACTGATGACTATCTGTTGATAATAAATATTTTCTTTCGTCTTCGTACATCTTTAATTAAAAGATAAACAGGTTCCCCCGCTATCCGTAAGTTGTGTTACTATATATATATATATATATATATATATATATATATATATATATATATATATATGTATGTGTGTGTGTGTGTGTGTGTTTAAATCTTCGTAAATTGAAATGGTATAAAGCGAAGAAAGAATCACCATGAACTCAAATGAGCAATTTTTTTTCGATCGTTCACAGACTTCTATGGATTAAAAATCTATTACGATGTAACAAAATTAATCCTCAAAGTAATTCAGTTGAACCAATTTTTTTTTTTTTACCCACATAAGAATATCAATACATTTAAAAAAAAAATATTTTCATTGGGGTGAGGGTCTACCACCTTGTGGCCCTGCGCAGCTGAACTGTTTGAACCGCCTGAAGTACGACCTCTGGCGTTCTATCAACTGCAGACGTCCCACCCTGAGGTTAAAGAGCGAGATAAACAGACGGTAGTTACTGCTATCAGCTGAAGAATGAAAACGGCGAAGTTATTTCCCTTTATTCGTTCGACACATAGCAGGAAATTAGCGAATCCTTCTCATGTAATTAACTGGTGTACCTTCGTTGTAAAAAACGACAGCACATATGAAAGTGATATATTTTAAGGGCCTCGCTATCAGAAGTCATCAACAAAAAACATCAACAAAGGTTTCTTTAGTTTTTAAGTTGGCCCGTTTAGCTGGTTGTGTATGGATTATATGCACAGCACTAACGGAGCTAGAGGGTTGAAAACTCAAACATGTACTCCTTATTATGCCTGGAAAAAACTTTTTCAAAAATTCTACCTATCCCTCCTTTCGCCCACCCTTCTACGAAATCTAATTGAAATTCATTGAGAACTTTTGGATACATCATGTATACAAATATGAATTTTTTTTCGATGTCATCTGGTTTCGTTGTATAACTTGGCTCATGATCAGTTCTTCAGTTGCATATTCTCTATCCCCCAAAAGAATTTCTCTGACATCAATTGAGAACTTTTGGATGTATCGTGTGCTCAGTCGTAAGCATTTACATAAATGTATAAAAAATAAAACAGAAAAATAACTCACAATAGGAAAAAAAAAAATTGGGAATCCACCCTCCCCCGCCAATTTTTCCACCTCTTTCTCCCCCAAATACCAACTGTTTCAGAAAATTTCATCGAATATGTATTTTTTGTATAAATATATTTATCTATTATAATGAAATAAGCCTGTGCGAACCTGTGTTATACATTTCCGTAAACATCCAAGACTAGTCAATTTTGCTCAATCAGTAGAACAGCTTCCTGGCAATCGAACCTGCGACCGATAAGGTAGCCACAAGAATTTGTATTAAAGCAGTTATTTGGGCCAAAGATAGACCGGTTGCCGTCTAGCTCAATGGTAAGAGCAACGTTACAATAAAACAGCTACCTTGCCGGTCCTAGACTCGAATCCTGCAGCAACCCTATTTTCTCCAATCGTTTATTCTATTTACTCTGTCTACACCAAATGATACTCACACTGCGATATAACAGGATATCATTTCAAATAAAGTTTCAAAGTAATATAACTCATTTATAATTATTTCTGTCGGGTTATATATCCATTCCTTGATAAAATAATCGTCTGCGTTGATAAACAAATAGAGCAGGTATAGACAATGAATGAAATATATATATATATATATATGGGGCAGAATTCAAACAGACTTTTATTGAATTGAACTTTAATATCTGGAAGAGTCTATTCTCTACATTAACAGAGTGACGTTTTTTTTATAACTCCCTCTTGCACTTGGCTAACTCAATCATTCTTTGCCTGAAATGCAATAAACATGATGACTCGGAGGTAGTTGGTCGGTTCCACTGCGTCGGACAGACATGTTTTTTTTTGCTCTGATTGGACGCTTCTCTGTTAGAGAGGAAATCACTTTTTTTTAATCAAAAGCAAATGTCAAAAAGAAATGAGAAATGACAAAGTAAGTGAAAAAAAAAAAGAAGAAAATGAAAATACAAGATGGCGTCGGTTGGGAATGGCAAATGCAGAATTTGCCCCCCTCTTGGATCAGTCCTTCTCAGCGAGAGCAAAAGGCTTTAAAAGTCAGAACCTTATAGAGGCTACGGATTAAAGGATTACCATAATCAGCGACATCTCAAGACGAGTCACAGACTGAGAACTCCCTAGTCCTTTACCTAACGATCCACACCAGGGCAGTGATGGCAACGGGAAATCTTTTTTCCCGCTCAGTCAACCTCGGAATTTTATGGCAGTTTTTAATTGCTAAAAGGGCCCTCGTCTGAAATGGCTATAGAATAGCTTGAGAAATTGGTCAAATTGGTGGAAAATCGCGGCAAGAGTGGGCTAAAAATAGCGATAAATATTCGATTTTTGCCCTCTGCAAATATAACAAATGCACTAAATTTAGTGCGAAAAGCGGTGCATTGGCAACACTGCCATATATTTTTTTTTGGCCCCTCCAAAAATATATCTCCCCTGGCTCGAATACACCGTGGAAAAATTGGTCGCAGACACCCCCGATACCAAGAGATTCTTGAACCCTGAACTGAGGGCGCCGTTCTAAGAATCGTTTGGTTCAGAATCATAAACAAGATAAAAGGGACCCTTCCAATTTTACTGCGAAGTAAGCTTTCAACACATGCATCGCAATTGGTTCCATATCAAATAGAATGAAAATGTTATAAGAATTTTTGAAATAGGAAAATAAAAAAAAGAAATTAGAAAAATAAACCTGTCACAACTCTAGTTAGATCCGAAAACTTCACGAAGCCCCGAATAAATTTTCGGGCTTTTTATAGCTTGCATCAGTCTACCTTTTTTCCCTAGCAAGTCGAAGATTAGAGCAAGCACATTTAAAAAAACCCTGCAGTAAGCAAATTAAAAAAACACAGCAGTAATTGATCACATACTCAGATCAATACTTGCAAAGGTTCCAACATTAAGGATGTGTAAACAGTACTTAGACGTCATAGTAATACATTATACACCCTCCTTTAGTTTATTAATACTGCCCGTAAACTAAATAGGGGTATATGTTGTATCAATATGGGGGCCTGAGTACTATTAATACACCCTTTATTTTAAAACCTGTTCATACATTGGTGTGCATGTATGATCAATTATTGTAATCCAGCTATATTACCTGAACGTTTGATCCCGAGTCATTTTAAACACATATCCAGGATGTGGCAATTTTCTATTCCGTCAGTGCCTCTGAATAGAAATCTACAAAAATTTTGAAGGACAGAAAGTACAAATGTATCTGGGCAAAGTGTCAGACTAAGTTAAATTTAGTAAATATCACCCTTATCTTTTAAAATCTCAAGCTCTTTTCAAAGTAGCTTTTCCTCTCAATTCGCTGTCAAAAAGAATGTGGTTTTCATGGCCCTAACCGCCAAGAGGTATTCTCTCTTCATGCAAAGGTCATCGCCTTCATCTGACTCTCTTCAGGTTTTCCTGTGGTTTTCTAAGTTTATATTAAATATTCATAATCCGTAGCAGGTCTTCCTGAAGTACTTTTTAGATACTTCGTTTGCCAAACGAAGGGACATTTCCCTGAAAAAATTGTGAGAGGTTCACGTTACACAATCTTCTTATTCAAATTTCTCCCCATTTCACCTTGTACCAGACAATCGGAATATGGTGGGCCTGTTCTGACTTGATTATCAACATTTGAAAATATCTTTTAGAAACCGTCGAACAAAACTGTCGTCGTCGTCGTCGTCGTCGTCATTTTCTAGCATCTGGAGATAGATGCCTTCTCGATTAGGTAAGACGGCAAACAACAATAGTTAGCGAACTTTTTCTCGTTTACCAATGACTGTGTAGAGCTTAAAAAAGCAGAAAATCCATGATGAAAAAAACTACCATGGACCCAGTTGGAATTCGAACCTTCAATCTTCTGTTCCGGACTCAGGCGCTTCCTTGATCATATCGCACTGCCAAAAAGTATGAAGAGTAAACAGGTCTTGTCTCTTAGACCAATTACTGTTGCAGAACCATGATGAGCAAATGATCCACGCAGAAAAAAAATACCATCAAACCAGGTTGAAATCATCATCATCATCATCATCATCATCATCATCATCATCATCATCATCATCATCATCATCATCATCATCATCATCATCATCATCATCATCATCATCATCATCATCATCATCATCATCATCATCATCATCATCATCATCATCATCATCATCATCATCATCATCATCATCATCATCATCATCATCATCATCATCATCATCATCATCATCATCATCATCATCATCATCATCATCATCATCATCATCATCATCATCATCATCATCATCATCATCATCATCATCATCATCATCATCATCATCATCATCATCATCATCATCATCATCATCATCATCATCATCATCATCATTATTATTATTATTATTATTATTATTATTATTATTATTATTATTATTATTATTATTATTATTATTATTATTATTATTATTATTATTATTATTATTATTATTCTTATTCTTATTCTTATTCTTTTAACGTCCGTCGTTGGACATAGACCTTCCCCAGGATTTGCCACACTTCTCTATCATGGGCGTCGCAGAGCCAGTACTTCCTGAACTTATCAAGCTCGTCTCTGCATCTAATATTCTGCCAACCTCGGTTGCACATGTGATCTCAGGGGATCCATGTCGTGAGTCGTGATGTCCATCGGTTGTCTGCCATTCTTGCAATATTCTTCAATTCTAAGGTTGGTCTGTCTGTCTATGTATGTATATGTATGTATCATGCGTATAGGCCGTGCCGATAGAGTAAGAGGGCTGAAAAATTTAAACATTTGCTCCTTATTTTGTCTAGAAAAAAAAAGATCTTTCGTTTTTTTGAAATCCTATCATCCGATATATTTTTAGCCGGTGAGTTCAATTTGCAACCCAAGTTTATATTAAACCAACACTTTAGTTTGTGTCACACGTGTTCTGTTTATTCGAATATTTAGACTCTTTTAGTGATCACTGACTAACTAAAGGTGAGAGCAGTAACTTTATCATTGATTACCGCTTTTTTTCCATTTTTTGATTTATTACCCCCGACAGCATGACGACAAAAGATGATGATCACATTTTTTAAAAATTCTATCCCCTAAAGAGGTTTTTGGAAGGATGTTCAATTTGCAAAGTAAGTTTATGCTGAATTGATTCCTTAGTTTGTGTTGGGCTTGTGTCTTTGGAAATTTAAACTTTTGGGGGATCACTGCCCAAAGAAAGACGAAAAAAATAACAAATCAGTTATATTATTCTACGGCCCTGTGGCTTAATAGAGATGGTGTCTGTCTCCGGAGCAGAAGATTGTGAGTTCAAGTCTCACCTGGGTCAACAACCATTCGTTTTAGTATGAATTGTATGCTCATCAAAGATCCACAATAGTCATTACTACGAAAAAAAAAACTCCGTTTTCTTTCGATGGCCTCAGGGATTGTGACCTGATCCAAATAACATTTGATATTGGAACCAAACATTGTGTTTTAGATATTCACCTTGGACGATGGCACTTAGTTACGGAATGCTTTTTTGGTACATAAGAGCTCTTACTCAGTCATATGTATATTGAAAAAGCGCATTGAACTATACTGTGCTACGGCCCTGTGGCCTAATGGAGAAGGCGTCTGTCTCCGGAGCAGAAGATTGTGAGTTCAAGTCTCACCTGGGTCGACAACCATTTGTTTTAGTATGAATTGTATGCTCATCAAAGATCTACAATAGTCATTACTACAAAAGAAAAAAACCCTGTTTTCTCTCAATGGCCTCAGGCATTGTGACCTGATCCAAATAACATTTGATATTGGAACCAGAAATTGTCTTTTAGATATTCACCTGGGGCGATGGCACTTAGTTACTGAATGCATTTTGGGGGCATAAGAGCTCTTACGAAGTCATATGTATATTAAAAAAGCCCATTGGACTATATTGTGCTACGGCCCTGTGGCTTAATGGAGAAGTCATCTGTCTCTGGAGCAGAAGATTGTGAGTTCTAGTCTCACCTGGGTTGACAAAACCCCGTTTTCTTTCAATGGCCTCAGGCATTGTGACCTGATCCAAATAACATTTGATATTGGAACCAAACATTGTGTTTTAGATATTCACCTTGGATGGTGGCACTTAGTTACTGAATGCTTTTTTGGTACATAAGAGCTCTTACTCAGTCATATGTATATTGAAAAAGCCCATTGGACTATATTGTGCTTCGGCCCTGTGGCCTAATGGAGAAGGCGTCTGTCTCCGGATCAGAAGATTGTGAGTTCAAGTCTCACTTGGGTCGACAACCATTTGTTTTAGTATGAATTGTATGCTCATCAAAGATCTACAATAGTCATTACTACAAAAGAAAAAACCCTGTTTTCTTTCAATGGCCTCAGGCATTGTGACCTGATCCAAATAACATTTGATATTGGAACCAAACATTGTGTTTTAGATATTCACCTTGGACGATGGCACTTAGTTACTGAATGCTTTTTTGGTACATAAGAGCTTTTACTCAGTCATATGTATATTGAAAAAGCGCATTGAACTATATTGTGCTACGGCCCTGTGGCTTAATGGAGAAGGCGTCTGTCTCCGGAGCAGAAGATTGTGAGTTCGAGTCTCACCTGGGTCGACAACCATTTGTTTTAGTATGAATTGTATGCTCATCAAAGATCCACAATAGTCATTACTACAAAAGAAAAAACCCTGTTTTCTTTCAATGGCCTCAGGCATTGTGACCTGATTCAATTTACATTTGATATTGGAACTAAACATTGTGTTTTAGATATTCACCTTGGATGATGGCACTTAGTTACTGAATGCTTTTTTGGTACATAAGAGCTCTTACTCAGTCATATGTGTATTGAAAAAGCCCATTGGACTATATTGTTCTACGGCCCTGTGGCCTAATGGAGAAGGCGTCTGTCTCCGGAGCAGAAGATTGTGAGTTCAAGTCTCACCTGGGTCGACAACCATTTGTTTTAGTATGAATTGTATGCTCATCAAATATCTACAATAGTCATTGCTACAAAAGAAAAAACCCTGTTTTCTTTCAATGGCCTCAGGCATTGTGACCTGATTCAATTTACATTTGATATTGGAACCAAACATTGTGTTTTAGATATTCACCTTGGACGATGGCACTTAGTTACTGAATGCTTTTTAGGTACATAAGAGCTCTTACTCAGTCATATGTATATTGAAAAAGCCCATTTGACTATATTGTGCTACGGCCCTGTGGCCTAATGGAGAAGGCATCTGTCTCTGGAGCAGAAGATTGTGAGTTCTAGTCTCACCTGGGTTGACAAAACCCCGTTTTCTTTCAATGGCCTCAGGCATTGTGACCTGATCCAAATAACATTTGATATTGGAACCAAACATTGTGTTTTAGATATTCACCTTGGACGATGGCACTTAGTTACTGAATGCTTTTTTGGTACATAAGAGCTCTTACTCAGTCATATGTATATTGAAAAAGCCCATTGGACTTTATTGTGCTACGGCCCTGTGGCCTAATGGAGAAGGCGTCTGTCTCCGGAGCAGAAGATTGTGAGTTCAAGTCTCACCTGGGTCGACAACCATTTGTTTTAGTATGAATTGTATGCTCATCAAAGATCTACAATAGTCATTGCTACAAAAGAAAAAACCCTGTTTTCTTTCAATGGCCTCAGGCATTGTGACCTGATTCAATTTACATTTGATATTGGAACCAAACATTGTGTTTTAGATATTCACCTTGGATGATGGCACTGAGTTACTGAATGCTTTTTTGGTACATAAGAGCTCTTACTCAGTCATATGTGTATTGAAAAAGCCCATTGGACAATATTGTGCTACGGCCCTGTGGCCTAATGGAGAAGGCGTCTGTCTCCGGAGCAGAAGATTGTGAGTTCAAGTCTCACCTGGGTCGACAACCATTTGTTTTAGTATGAATTGTATGCTCATCAAAGATCTACAATAGTCATTGCTACAAAAGAAAAAACCCTGTTTTCTTTCAATGGCCTCAGGCATTGTGACCTGATTCAATTTACATTTGATATTGGAACCAAACATTGTGTTTTAGATATTCACCTTGGATGATGGCACTGAGTTACTGAATGCTTTTTTGGTACATAAGAGCTCTTACTCAGTCATATGTGTATTGAAAAAGCCCATTGGACAATATTGTGCTACGGCCCTGTGGCCTAATGGAGAAGGCGTCTGTCTCCGGAGACGAAGATTGTGAGTTCGAGTCTCACCTGGGTCGACAACCATTTGTTTTAGTATGAATTGTATGCTCATCAAAGATCCACAATAGTCATTACTACGAAAGAAAAAACCCTGTTTTCTTTCAATGGCCTCAGGCATTGTGACCTGATCCAAATAACATTTGATATTGGAACCAAAAATTGTGTTTTAGATATTCACCTTGGACGATGGCACTTAGTTACTGAATGCTTTTTTGGTACATAAGAGCTCTTACTCAGTCATATGTATATTGAAAAAGCCCATGGGACTATATTGTGCTACGGCCCTGTGGCCTAATGGAGAAGGCGTCTGTCTCCGGAGCAGAAGATTGTGAGTTCAAGTCTCACCTGGGTCGACAACCATTTGTTTTAGTATGAATTGTATGCTCATCAAAGATCCACAATAGCCATTACTACAAAAGAAAAAAACCCTGTTTTCTTTCAATGGCCTCAGGCATTGTGACCTGATCCAAATAACATTTGATATTGGAACCAAACATTGTGTTTTAGATATTCACCTTGGATGATGGCACTTAGTTACTGAATGCTTTTTTGGTACATAAGAGCTCTTACTCAGTCATATGTATATTAAAAAAGCCCATTGGACTATACTGTGCTACGGCCCTGTGGTCTAATGGAGAAGGCGTCTGTCTCCGGAGCAGAAGATTGTGAGTTCGAGTCTCACCTGGGTCGACAACCATTTGTTTTAGTATGAATTGTATGATCATCAAAGATCCACAATAGTCATTACTACAAAAGAAAAAACCCTGTTTTCTTTCAATGGCCTCAGGCATTGTGACCTGATCCAAATAACATTTGATATTGGAACCAAACATTGTGTTTTAGATATTCACCTTGGACGATGGCACTTAGTTACGGAATGCTTTTTTGGTACATAAGAGCTCTTACTCAGTCATATGTATATTGAAAAAGCCCATGGGACTATATTGTGCTACGGCCCTGTGGCCTAATGGAGAAAACGTCTGTCTCCGGAGCAGAAGATTGTGAGTTCAAGTCTCACCTGGGCCGACAACCATTTGTTTTAGTATGAATTGTATGCTCATCAAAGATCTACAATAGTCATTGCTACGAAAGAAAAAACCCTGTTTTCTTTCAATGGCGTCAGGCATTGTGACCTGATTCAATTTACATTTGATATTGGAACCAAACATTGTGTTTTAGATATTCACCTTGGATGATTGCACTTAGTTACTAAATCCTTTTTTGGTACATAAGAGCTCTTACTCAGTCATATGTATATTGAAAAAGCCCATTGAACTATACTGTGCTACGGCCCTGTGGCCTAATGGAGAAGGCGTCTGTCTCCGGAGCAGAAGATTGTGAGTTCGAGTCTCACCTGGGTCGACAACCATTTGTTTTAGTATGAATTGTATGCTCATCAAAGATCCACAATAGTCATTACTACAAAAGAAAAAACCCTGTTTTCTTTTAATGGCCTCAGGCATTGTGACCTGATCCAAATAACATTTGATATTGGAACCAGAAATTGTCTTTTAGATATTCACCTGGGGCGATGGCACTTAGTTACTGAATGCGTTTTGGGGGCATAAGAGCTCTTAGGAAGTCATATGTATATTAAAAAAGCCAATTGGACTATATTGTGCTACGGCCCTGTGGCTTAATGGAGAAGTCATCTGTCTCTGGAGCAGAAGATTGTGAGTTCTAGTCTCACCTGGGTTGACAAAACCCCGTTTTCTTTCAATGGCCTCAGGCATTGTGACCTGATCCAAATAACATTTGATATTGGAACCAAACATTGTGTTTTAGATATTCACCTTGGATGATGGCACTTAGTTACTGAATGCTTTTTTGGTACATAAGAGCTCTTACTCAGTCATATGTATATTGAAAAAGCCCATTGGACTATATTGTGCTACGGCCCTGTGGCCTAATGGAGAAGGCGTCTGTCTCCGGAGCAGAAGATTGTGAGTTCAAGTCTCACCTGGGTCGACGACCATTTGTTTTAGTATGAATTGTATGCTCATCAAAGATCTACAATAGTCATTGCTACAAAAGAAAAAACCCTGTTTTCTTTCAATGGCGTCAGGCATTGTGACCTGATTCAATTTACATTTGATATTGGAACCAAACATTGTGTTTTAGATATTCACCTTGGATGATGGCACTTAGTTACTGAATGCTTTTTTGGTACATAAGAGCTCTTACTCAGTCATATGTGTATTGAAAAAGCCCATTGGACTATATTGTGCTACGGCCCTGTGGCCTAATGGAGAAGGCATCTGTCTCCAGATCAGAAGATTGTGAGTTCAAGTCTCACCTGGGTCGACAACCATTTGTTTTAGTATGAATTGTATGCTCATCAAAGATCTACAATAGTCATTGCTACAAAAGAAAAAACCCTGTTTTCTTTCAATGGCCTCAGGGATTGTGACCTGATTCAATTTACATTTGATATTGGAACCAAACATTGTGTTTTAGATATTCACCTTGGACGATGGCACTTAGTTACTGAATGCTTTTTAGGTACATAAGAGCTCTTACTCAGTCATATGTATATTGAAAAAGCCCATTAGACTATATTGTGCTACGGCTCTGTGGCCTAATGGAGAAGGCGTCTGTCTCCGGAGCAGAAGATTGTGAGTTCAAGTCTCACCTGGGTCGACAACCATTTGTTGTAGTATGAATTGTATGCTCATCAAAGATCCACAATAGTCATTACTACGAAAAAAAAACTCTGTTTTCTTTCCATGGCCTAAGGCATTGTGACCTGACTCAAATAACATTTGATATTGGAACCAGAAATTGTCTTTTAGATATTCACCTGGGGCGATGGCACTTAGTTACTGAATGCGTTTTGGGGGCATAAGAGCTCTTAGGAAGTCATATGTATATTAAAAAAGCCCATTGGACTATATTGTGCTACGGCCCTGTGGCTTAATGGAGAAGTCATCTGTCTCTGGAGCAGAAGATTGTGAGTTCTCGTCTCACCTGGGTTGACAAAACCCCGTTTTCTTTCAATGGCCTCAGGCATTGTGACCTGATCCAAATAACATTTGATATTGGAACCAAACATTGTGTTTTAGATATTCACCTTGGATGATGGCACTTAGTTACTGAATGCTTTTTTGGTACATAAGAGCTCTTACTCAGTCATATGTATATTGAAAAAGCCCATTGGACTATATTGTGCTACGGCCCTGTGGCCTAATGGAGAAGGCGTCTGTCTCCGGAGCAGAAGATTGTGAGTTCAAGTCTCACCTGGGTCAACGACCATTTGTTTTAGTATGAATTGTATGCTCATCAAAGATCTACAATAGTCATTGCTACAAAAGAAAAAACCCTGTTTTCTTTCAATGGCGTCAGGCATTGTGACCTGATTCAATTTACATTTGATATTGGAACCAAACATTGTGTTTTAGATATTCACCTTGGATGATGGCACTTAGTTACTGAATGCTTTTTTGGTACATAAGAGCTCTTACTCAGTCATATGTGTATTGAAAAAGCCCATTGGACTATATTGTGCTACGGCCCTGTGGCCTAATGGAGAAGGCGTCTGTCTCCAGATCAGAAGATTGTGAGTTCAAGTCTCACCTGGGTCGACAACCATTTGTTTTAGTATGAATTGTATGCTCATCAAAGATCTACAATAGTCATTGCTACAAAAGAAAAAACCCTGTTTTCTTTCAATGGCCTCAGGGATTGTGACCTGATTCAATTTACATTTGATATTGGAACCAAACATTGTGTTTTAGATATTCACCTTGGACGATGGCACTTAGTTACTGAATGCTTTTTAGGTACATAAGAGCTCTTACTCAGTCATATGTATATTGAAAAAGCCCATTAGACTATATTGTGCTACGGCCCTGTGGCCTAATGGAGAAGGCGTCTGTCTCCGGAGCAGAAGATTGTGAGTTCAAGTCTCACCTGGGTCGACAACCATTTGTTGTAGTATGAATTGTATGCTCATCAAAGATCCACAATAGTCATTACTACGAAAAAAAAAACTCTGTTTTCTTTCCATGGCCTAAGGCATTGTGACCTGACTCAAATAACATTTGATATTGGAACCAGAAATTGTCTTTTAGATATTCACCTGGGGCGATGGCACTTAGTTACTGAATGCGTTTTGGGGGCATAAGAGCTCTTAGGAAGTCATATGTATATTAAAAAAGCCCATTGGACTATATTGTGCTACGGCCCTGTGGCTTAATGGAGAAGTCATCTGTCTCTGGAGCAGAAGATTGTGAGTTCTAGTCTCACCTGGGTTGACAAAACCCCGTTTTCTTTCAATGGCCTCAGGCATTGTGACCTGATCCAAATAACATTTGATATTGGAACCAAACATTGTGTTTTAGATATTCACCTTGGATGATGGCACTTAGTTACTGAATGCTTTTTTGGTACATAAGAGCTCTTACTCAGTCATATGTATATTGAAAAAGCCCATTGGACTATATTGTGCTACGGCCCTGTGGCCTAATGGAGAAGGCGTCTGTCTCCGGAGCAGAAGATTGTGAGTTCAAGTCTCACCTGGGTCGACAACCATTTGTTTTAGTATGAATTGTATGCTCATCAAAGATCCACAATAGTCATTAATACGAAAGAAAAAACCCCGTTTTCTTTCAATGGCCTCAGGCATTGTGACCTGATTCAATTTACATTTGATATTGGAACCAAGCATTGTGTTTTAGATATTCACCTTGGATGATGGCACTTAGTTACTGAATGCTTTTTTGGTACATAAGAGCTCTTACTCAGTCATATGTATATTGAAAAAGCGCATTGAACTATTTTGTGCTATGGCCCTGTGGCCTAATGGAGAAGGCGTCTATCTCCGGAGCAGAAGATTGTGAGTTCGAGTCTCACCTGGGTCGACAACCATTTGTTTTAGTATGAATTGTATGCTTATCAAAGATCCACAATAGTCATTACTACGAAAGAAAAAACCCTGTTTTCTCTCAATGGCCTCGGGCATTGTGACCTGATCCAAATGACATTTGATATTGGAACCAAACATTGTGTTATAGATATTCACCTTGGATGATGGCACTTAGTAACTGAATGCTTTTTTGGTACATAAGAGCTCTTACTCAGTCATATGTATATTGAAAAAGCCCATTGGACTATACTGTGCTACGGCCCTGTGGCCTAATGGAGAAGGCGTCTGTCTCCGGAGCAGAAGATTGTGAGTTCGAGTCTCACCTGGGTCGACAACCATTTGTTTTAGTATGAATTGTATGATCATCAAAGATCCACAATAGTCATTACTACAAAAGAAAAAAACCCTGTTTTCTCTCAATGGCCTCGGGCATTGTGACCTGATCCCAATAACATTTGATATTGGAACCAAACATTGTGTTTTAGATATTCACCTTGGACGATGGCACTTAGTAACTGAATGCTTTTTTGGTACATAAGAGCTCTTACTCAGTCATATGTATATTAAAAAAGCCCATTGGACTATACTGTGCTACGGCCCTGTGGCCTAATGGAGAAGGCGTCTGTCTCCGGAGCAGAAGATTGTGAGTTCGAGTCTCACCTGGGTCGACAACCATTTGTTTTAGTATGAATTGTATGATCATCAAAGATCCACAATAGTCATTACTACAAAAGAAAAAACCCTGTTTTCTTTCAATGGCCTCAGGCATTGTGACCTGATCCAAATAACATTTGATATTGGAACCAAACATTGTGTTTTAGATATTCACCTTGGACGATGGCACTTAGTTACAGAATGCTTTTTTGGTACATAAGAGCTCTTACTCAGTCATATGTATATTGAAAAAGCGCATTGAACTATACTGTGCTACGGCCCTGTGGCCTAATGGAGAAGGCGTCTGTCTCCGGAGCAGAAGATTGTGAGTTCAAGTCTCACCTGGGTCGACAACCATTTGTTTTAGTATGAATTGTATGCTCATCAAAGATCTACAATAGTTATTGCTACGAAAGAAAAAACCCTGTTTTCTTTCAATGGCCTCAGGCATTGTGACCTGATTCAATTTACATTTGATATTGGAACCAAACATTGTGTTTTAGATATTCACCTTGGATGATTGCACTTAGTTACTAAATCCTTTTTTGGTACATAAGAGCTCTTACTCAGTCATATGTATATTGAAAAAGCGCATTGAACTATACTGTGCTACGGCCCTGTGGCCTAATGGAGAAGGCGTCTGTCTCCGGAGCAGAAGATTGTGAGTTCGAGTCTCACCTGGGTCGACAACCATTTGTTTTAGTATGAATTGTATGCTCATCAAAGATCCACAATAGTCATTACTACAAAAGAAAAAACCCTGTTTTCTTTCAATGGCCTCAGGCATTGTGACCTGATTCAATTTACATTTGATATTGGAACTAAACATTGTGTTTTAGATATTCACCTTGGATGATGGCACTTAGTTACTGAATGCTTTTTTGGTACATAAGAGCTCTTACTCAGTCATATGTGTATTGAAAAAGCCCTTGGGACTATATTGTGCTACGGCCCTGTGGCCTAATGGAGAAAGCGTCTGTCTCCGGATCAGAAGATTGTGAGTTCAAGTCTCACCTGGGCCGACAACCATTAGTTTTAGTATGAATTGTATGCTCATCAAAGATCCACAATAGTCATTACTACAAAAGAAAATACCCTGTTTTCTTTCAATGGCCTCAGGCATTGTGACCTGATCCAAATAACATTTGATATTGGAACCAAACATTGTGTTTTAGATATTCACCTTGGATGATGGCACTTAGTTACTAAATCCTTTTTTGGTACATAAGAGCTCTTACTCAGTCATATGTATATTGAAAAAGCCCATTAGACTATACTGTGCTACGGCCCTGTGGCCTAATGGAGAAGGCGTCTGTCTCCGGAGCAGAAGATTGTGAGTTCAAGTCTCACCTGGGTCGACAACCATCTGTTTTAGTATGAATTGTATGCTCATCAAAGATCCACAATAGTCATTGCTACAAAAGAAAAAAACCCTGTTTTCTTTCAATGGCCTCAGGCATTGTGACCTGATTCAATTTACATTTGATATTGGAACCAAACATTGTGTTTTAGATATTCACCTTGAATGATGGCACTGAGTTACTGAATGCTTTTTTGGTACATAAGAGCTCTTACTCAGTCATATGTATATTGAAAAAGCCCATTGGACTACATTGTGCTACGGCCGTGTGGCCTGATGGTGAAGGCATCTGTCTCCGGAGCAGAAGATTGTGAGATCAAGTCTCACCTGGGTCGACAACCATTTGTTTTAGTATGAATTGTATGCTCATCAAAGATCCACAATAGTCATTACTACAAAAGAAAAAACCCTGTTTTCTTTCAATGGCCTCAGGCATTGTGACCTGATCCAAATAACATTTGATATTGGAACCAAACATTGTGTTTTAGATATTCACCTTGAATGATGACACTTAGTTACTGAATGCTTTTTTGGTACATAAGAGCTCTTACTCAGTCATATGTATATTGAAAAAGCCCATGGGACTATATTGTGCTACGGCCCTGTGGCCTAATGGAGAAGGCGTCCGTCTCCGGAGCAGAAGATTGTGAGTTCTAGTCTCACCTGGGTCGACAAACATTTGTTTTAGTATGAATTGTATGCTCATCAAAGATCCACAATAGTCATTACTACAAAAGAAAAAACCCTGTTTTCTTTCAATGGCCTCAGGCATTGTGACCTGATCCAAATAACATTTGATATTGGAACCAAACATTGTGTTTTAGATATTCACCTTGGACGATGGCACTTAGTTACGGAATGCTTTTTTGGTACATAAGAGCTCTTACTCAGTCATATGTATATTGAAAAAGCGCATTGAACTATTCTGTGCTACGGCCCTGTGGCCTAATGGAGAAGGCGTCTGTCTCCGGAGCAGAAGATTATGAGTTCAAGTCTCACCTGGGTCGACAACCATTTGTTTTAGTATGAATTGTATGCTCATCAAAGATCTACAATAGTTATTGCTACGAAAGAAAAAACCCTGTTTTCTTTCAATGGCCTCAGGCATTGTGACCTGATTCAATTTACATTTGATATTGGAACCAAACATTGTGTTTTAGATATTCACCTTGGATGATTGCACTTAGTTACTAAATCCTTTTTTGGTACATAAGAGCTCTTACTCAGTCATATGTATATTGAAAAAGCGCATTGAACTATACTGTGCTACGGCCCTGTGGCCTAATGGAGAAGGCGTCTGTCTCCGGAGCAGAAGATTGTGAGTTCGAGTCTCACCTGGGTCGACAACCATTTGTTTTAGTATGAATTGTATGCTCATCAAAGATCCACAATAGTCATTACTACAAAAGAAAAAACCCTGTTTTCTTTCAATGGCCTCAGGCATTGTGACCTGATTCAATTTACATTTGATATTGGAACTAAACATTGTGTTTTAGATATTCACCTTGGATGATGGCACTTAGTTACTGAATGCTTTTTTGGTACATAAGAGCTCTTACTCAGTCATATGTATATTGAAAAAGCGCATTGAACTATATTGTGCTACGGCCCTGTGGCCTAATGGAGAAGGCGTCTGTCTCCGGAGCAGAAGATTGTGAGTTCGAGTCTCACCTGGGTCGACAACCATTTGTTTTAGTATGAATTGTATGCTCATCAAAGATCCACAATAGTCATTACTACAAAAGAAAAAACCCTGTTTTCTTTCAATGGCCTCAGGCATTGTGACCTGATTCAATTTACATTTGATATTGGAACTAAACATTGTGTTTTAGATATTCACCTTGGATGATGGCACTTAGTTACTGAATGCTTTTTTGGTACATAAGAGCTCTTACTCAGTCATATGTGTATTGAAAAAGCCCATTGGACTATATTGTGCTACGGCCCTGTGGCCTAATGGAGAAGGTGTCTGTCTCCAGATCAGAAGATTGTGAGTTCAAGTCTCACCTGGGTCGACAACCATTTGTTTTAGTATGAATTGTATGCTCATCAAAGATCTACAATAGTCATTGCTACAAAAGAAAAAACCCTGTTTTCTTTCAATGGCCTCAGGCATTGTGACCTGATCCAAATAACATTTGATATTGGAACCAAACATTGTGTTTTAGATATTCACCTTGGACGATGGCACTTAGTTACGGAATGCTTTTTTGGTACATAAGAGCTCTTACTCAGTCATATGTATATTGAAAAAGCGCATTGAACTATACTGTGCTACGGCCCTGTGGCCTAATGGAGAAGGCGTCTGTCTCCGGAGCAGAAGATTATGAGTTCAAGTCTCACCTGGGTCGACAACCATTTGTTTTAGTATGAATTGTATGCTCATCAAAGATCTACAATAGTTATTGCTACGAAAGAAAAAACCCTGTTTTCTTTCAATGGCCTCAGGCATTGTGACCTGATTCAATTTACATTTGATATTGGAACCAAACATTGTGTTCTAGATATTCACCTTGGATGATTGCACTTAGTTACTAAATCCTTTTTTGGTACATAAGAGCTCTTACTCAGTCATATGTATATTGAAAAAGCGCATTGAACTATACTGTGCTACGGCCCTGTGGCCTAATGGAGAAGGCGTCTGTCTCCGGAGCAGAAGATTGTGAGTTCGAGTCTCACCTGGGTCGACAACCATTTGTTTTAGTATGAATTGTATGCTCATCAAAGATCCACAATAGTCATTACTACAAAAGAAAAAACCCTGTTTTCTTTCAATGGCCTCAGGCATTGTGACCTGATTCAATTTACATTTGATATTGGAACTAAACATTGTGTTTTAGATATTCACCTTGGATGATGGCACTTAGTTACTGAATGCTTTTTTGGTACATAAGAGCTCTTACTCAGTCATATGTATATTGAAAAAGCGCATTGAACTATATTGTGCTACGGCCCTGTGGCCTAATGGAGAAGGCGTCTGTCTCCGGAGCAGAAGATTGTGAGTTCGAGTCTCACCTGGGTCGACAACCATTTGTTTTAGTATGAATTGTATGCTCATCAAAGATCCACAATAGTCATTACTACAAAAGAAAAAACCCTGTTTTCTTTCAATGGCCTCAGGCATTGTGACCTGATTCAATTTACATTTGATATTGGAACTAAACATTGTGTTTTAGATATTCACCTTGGATGATGGCACTTAGTTACTGAATGCTTTTTTGGTACATAAGAGCTCTTACTCAGTCATATGTGTATTGAAAAAGCCCATTGGACTATATTGTGCTACGGCCCTGTGGCCTAATGGAGAAGGTGTCTGTCTCCAGATCAGAAGATTGTGAGTTCAAGTCTCACCTGGGTCGACAACCATTTGTTTTAGTATGAATTGTATGCTCATCAAAGATCTACAATAGTCATTGCTACAAAAGAAAAAACCCTGTTTTCTTTCAATGGCCTCAGGGATTGTGACCTGATTCAATTTACATTTGATATTGGAACCAAACATTGTGTTTTAGATATTCACCTTGGACGATGGCACTTAGTTACTGAATGCTTTTTAGGTACATAAGAGCTCTTACTCAGTCATATGTATATTGAAAAAGCCCATTTGACTATATTGTGCTACGGCCCTGTGGCCTAATGGAGAAGGCGTCTGTCTCCGGAGCAGAAGATTGTGAGTTCAAGTCTCACCTGGGTCGACAACCATTTGTTGTAGTATGAATTGTATGCTCATCAAAGATCCACAATAGTCATTACTACGAAAAAAAAAACTCTGTTTTCTTTCCATGGCCTAAGGCATTGTGACCTGACTCAAATAACATTTGATATTGGAACCAGAAATTGTCTTTTAGATATTCACCTGGGGCGATGGCACTTAGTTACTGAATGCGTTTTGGGGGCATAAGAGCTCTTACGAAGTCATATGTATATTAAAAAAGCCCATTGGACTATATTGTGCTACGGCCCTGTGGCTTAATGGAGAAGTCATCTGTCTCTGGAGCAGAAGATTGTGAGTTCTAGTCTCACCTGGGTTGACAAAACCCCGTTTTCTTTCAATGGCCTCAGGCATTGTGACCTGATCCAAATAACATTTGATATTGGAACCAAACATTGTGTTTTAGATATTCACCTTGGATGATGGCACTTAGTTACCGAATGCTTTTTTGGTACATAAGAGCTCTTACTCAGTCATATGTATATTGAAAAAGCCCATTGGACTATACTGTGCTACGGCCCTGTGGCCTAATGGAGAAGGCGTCTGTCTCCGGAGCAGAAGATTGTGAGTTCGAGTCTCACCTGGGTCGACAACCATTTGTTTTAGTATGAATTGTATGATCATCAAAGATCCACAATAGTCATTACTACAAAAGAAAAAACCCTGTTTTCTTTCAATGGCCTCAGGCATTGTGACCTGATCCAAATAACATTTGATATTGGAACCAAACATTGTGTTTTAGATATTCACCTTGGACGATGGCACTTAGTTACGGAATGCTTTTTTGGTACATAAGAGCTCTTACTCAGTCATATGTATATTGAAAAAGCGCATTGAACTATACTGTGCTACGGCCCTGTGGCCTAATGGAGAAGGCGTCTGTCTCCGGAGCAGAAGATTGTGAGTTCGAGTCTCACCTGGGTCGACAACCATTTGTTTTAGTATGAATTGTATGCTCATCAAAGATCCACAATAGTCATTACTACAAAAGAAAAAACCCTGTTTTCTTTCAATGGCCTCAGGCATTGTGACCTGATTCAATTTACATTTGATATTGGAACTAAACATTGTGTTTTAGATATTCACCTTGGATGATGGCACTTAGTTACTGAATGCTTTTTTGGTACATAAGAGCTCTTACTCAGTCATATGTGTATTGAAAAAGCCCTTGGGACTATATTGTGCTACGGCCCTGTGGCCTAATGGAGAAAGCGTCTGTCTCCGGATCAGAAGATTGTGAGTTCAAGTCTCACCTGGGCCGACAACCATTAGTTTTAGTATGAATTGTATGCTCATCAAAGATCCACAATAGTCATTACTACAAAAGAAAATACCCTGTTTTCTTTCAATGGCCTCAGGCATTGTGACCTGATCCAAATAACATTTGATATTGGAACCAAACATTGTGTTTTAGATATTCACCTTGGATGATGGCACTTAGTTACTAAATCCTTTTTTGGTACATAAGAGCTCTTACTCAGTCATATGTATATTGAAAAAGCCCATTAGACTATACTGTGCTACGGCCCTGTGGCCTAATGGAGAAGGCGTCTGTCTCCGGATCAGAAGATTGTGAGTTCAAGTCTCACCTGGGTCGACAACCATCTGTTTTAGTATGAATTGTATGCTCATCAAAGATCCACAATAGTCATTACTACAAAAGAAAAAAACCCTGTTTTCTTTCAATGGCCTCAGGCATTGTGACCTGATTCAATTTACATTTGATATTGGAACCAAACATTGTGTTTTAGATATTCACCTTGGATGATTGCACTTAGTTACTGAATGCTTTTTTGGTACATAAGAGCTCTTACTCAGTCATATGTATATTGAAAAAGCGCATTGAACTATACTGTGCTACGGCCCTGTGGCCTAATGGAGAAGGCGTCTGTCTCCGGAGCAGAAGATTGTGAGTTCGAGTCTCACCTGGGTCGACAACCATTTGTTTTAGTATGAATTGTATGCTCATCAAAGATCTACAATAGTCATTGCTACAAAAGAAAAAACCCTGTTTTCTTTCAATGGCCTCAGGCATTGTGACCTGATTCAATTTACATTTGATATTGGAACCAAACATTGTGTTTTAGATATTCACCTTGGATGATTGCACTTAGTTACTAAATCCTTTTTTGGTACATAAGAGCTCTTACTCAGTCATATGTATATTGAAAAAGCCCATTGGACTACATTGTGCTACGGCCGTGTGGCCTGATGGTGAAGGCATCTGTCTCCGGAGCAGAAGATTGTGAGATCAAGTCTCACCTGGGTCGACAACCATTTGTTTTAGTATGAATTGTATGCTCATCAAAGATCCACAATAGTCATTACTACAAAAGAAAATACCCTGTTTTCTTTCAATGGCCTCAGGCATTGTGACCTGATCCAAATAACATTTGATATTGGAACCAAACATTGTGTTTTAGATATTCACCTTGGACGATGGCACTTAGTTACTGAATGCTTTTTTGGTACATAAGAGCTCTTACTCAGTCATATGTATATTGAAAAAGCCCATTGGACTATACTGTGCTACGGCCCTGTGGCCTAATGGAGAAGGCGTCCGTCTCCGGAGCAGAAGATTGTGAGTTCTAGTCTCACCTGGGTCGACAACCATTTGTTTTAGTATGAATTGTATGCTCATCAAAGATCCACAATAGTCATTACTACAAAAGAAAAAACCCTGTTTTCTTTCAATGGCCTCAGGCATTGTGACCTGATTCAATCTACGTTTGATATTGGAACCAAACATTGTGTTTTAGATATTCACTTTGGATGATGGCACTTAGTTACTGAATGCTTTTTTGGTACATAAGAGCTCTTACTCAGTCATATGTATATTGAAAAAGCCCATTGGACTATATTGTGCTACGGCCCTGTGGCCTAATGGAGAATGCGTCTGTCTCCGGAGCGAGGATTGTGAGTTCAAGTCTCACCTGGGTCGACAACCATTTGTTTTAGTATGAATTGTATGCTCATCAAAGATCCACAATAGTCATTACTACAAAAGAAAAAACCCTGTTTTCTTTCAATGGCCTCAGGCATTGTGACCTGATTCAATTTACATTTGATATTGGAACCAAACATTGTGTTTTGGATATTCACCTTGGACGATGGCACTTAGTTACTGAATGCTTTTTTGGTACATAAGAGCTCTTACTCAGTCATATGTATATTGAAAAAGGCCATGGGACTATATTGTGCTGCGGCCCTGTGGCCTAATGGAGAAAGCGTCTGTCTCTGGAGCAGAAGATTGTGAGTTCAAGTCTCACCTGGGCCGACAACCATTTGCTTTAGTATGAATTGTATGCTCATCAAAGATCCACAATAGTCATTACTACAAAAGAAAAAACCCTGTTTTCTTTCAATGGCCTCAGGCATTGTGACCTGATTCAATTTACATTTGATATTGGAACCAAACATTGTGTTTTAGATATTCACCTTGGATGATGGCACTTAGTTACTGAATGCTTTTTTGATACATAAGAGCTTACTCAGTCATATGTATATTGAAAAAGCCCATTGGACTATACTGTGCTACGGCCCTGTGGCCTAATGGAGAAGGCATCTGTCTCCGGATCAGAGGATTGTGAGTTCAAGTCCCACCTGGGTCGACAACCATTTGTTTTAGTATGAATTGTATGCTCATCAAAGATCCACAATAGTCATTGCTACGAAAGAAAAACCCTGTTTTCTCTCAATGGCCTCGGGGATTGTGACCTGATCTAAATAACATTTGATATTGGAACCAAACATTGTGTTTTAGATATTCACCTTGGACGATGGCACTTAGTTACTGAATGCTTTTTTGGTACATAAGAGCTCTTACTCAGTCATATGTATATTGAAAAAGCGCATTGAACTATATTGTGCTACGGCCCTGTGGCCTAATGGAGAAGGCGTCTGTCTCCGGAGCAGAAGATTGTGAGTTCAAGTCTCACCAGGGTCGACAACCATTTGTTTTAGTATGAATTGTATGCTCATCAAAGATCCACAATAGTCATTACTACAAAAGAAAAAACCCTGTTTTCTTTCAATGGCCTCAGGCATTGTGACCTGATTCAATCTACATTTGATATTGGAACCAAACATTGTTTTTTAGATATTCACTTTGGATGATGGCACTTAGTTACGGAATGCTTTTTTGGTACATAAGAGCTCTTACTCAGTCATATGTATATTGAAAAAGCCCATTGGACTATACTGTGCTACGGCCCTGTGGCCTAATGGAGAAGGCGTCTGTCTCGGGATCAGAAGATTGTGAGTTCGAGTCTCACCTGGGTCGACAACCATTTGTTTTAGTATGAATTGTATGATCATCAAAGATCCACAATAGTCATTGCTACAAAAGAAAAAAACCCTGTTTTCTCTCAATGGCCTCGGGCATTGTGACCTGATCCAAATAACATTTGATATTGGAACCAAACATTGTGTTTTAGATATTCACCTTGGACGATCGCACTTAGTTACTGAATGCTTTTTTGGTCCATAAGAGCTCTTACTCAGTCATATGTATATTGAAAAAGCCCGTTGGACTATACTGTGCTACGACCCTGTGGCCTAATGGAGGAGGCGTCTCTCTCCGGAGTAGAAGATTGTGAGTTCAAGTCTCACCTGGGTCGACAACCATTTGTTGTAGTATGAATTGTATGATCATCAAAGGTCCACAATAGTCATTGCTACGAAAGATAAACCCTGTTTTCTCTCAATGGCCTCGGGCATTGTGACCTGATCCAAATAACGTTTGATATTGGAACCAAACATTGTGTTTTAGATATTCACCTTGGACGATCGCACTTAGTTACTGGATGCTTTTTTGGTACATAAAAGCTCTTACTCAGTCATATGTATATTGAAAAAGCCCATTGGACTATATTGTGCTACGGCCCTGTGGCCTAATGGAGAAGGCGTCTGTCTCCGGATCAGAAGATTGTGAGTTCAAGTCTCACCTGGGTCGACAACCATTTGTTTTAGTATGAATTGTATGCTCATCAAAGATCCACAATAGTCATTACTACAAAAGAAAAAACCCTGTTTTCTTTCAATGGCCTCAGGCATTGTGACCTGATCCAAATAACATTTGATATTGGAACCAAACATTGTGTTTTAGATATTCACCTTGAATGATGGCACTGAGTTACTGAATGCTTTTTTGATACATAAGAGCTCTTACTCAGTCATATGTATATTGAAAAAGCCCATTGGACTATATTGTGCTACGGCCCTGTGGCCAAATGGAGAAGGCGTCCTTCTCCGGAGCAGAAGTTTGTGAGTTCGCGTCACTCCTGGGTCGACAACCATTTGTTTTAGTATGAATTGTATGATCATCAAAGATCCGCAATAGTCATTACTACAAAAGAAAAAACCCTGTTTTCTTTCAATGGCCTCAGGCATTGTGACCTGATCCAAATAACATTTGATATTGGAACCAAACATTGTGTTTTAGATATTCACCTTGAATGATGGCACTGAGTTACTGAATGCTTTTTTGATACATAAGAGCTCTTACTCAGTCATATGTATATTGAAAAAGCCCATTGGACTATATTGTGCTACGGCCCTGTGGCCTAATGGAGAAGGCGTCCTTCTCCGGAGCAGAAGTTTGTGAGTTTGCGTCACTCCTGGGTCGACAACCATTTGTTTTAGTATGAATTGTATGATCATCAAAGATCCGCAATAGTCATTACTACAAAAGAAAAAACCCTGTTTTCTTTCAATGGCCTCAGGCATTGTGACCTGATCCAAATAACATTTGATATTGGAACCAAACATTGTGTTTTAGATATTCACCTTGAATGATGGCACTGAGTTACTGAATGCTTTTTTGATACATAAGAGCTCTTACTCAGTCATATGTATATTGAAAAAGCCCATTGGACTATATTGTGCTACGGCCCTGTGGCCTAATGGAGAAGGCGTCCTTCTCCGGAGCAGAAGTTTGTGAGTTCGCGTCACTCCTGGGTCGACAACCATTTGTTTTAGTATGAATTGTATGCTCATCAAAGATCCACAATAGTCATTACTACAAAAGAAAAAACCCTGTTTTCTTTCAATGGCCTCAGGCATTGTGACCTGATCCAAATAACATTTGATATTGGAACCAAACATTGTGTTTTAGATATTCACTTTGGACGATGGCACTTAGTTACTGAATGCTTTTTTGGTACATAAGAGCTCTTACTCAGTTATATGTATATTGAAAAAGCCCATTAGACTATACTGTGCTACGGCCCTGTGGCCTAATGGAGAACGTGTCTGTCTCCGGAGCAGAAGATTGTGAGTTCGAGTCTCACCTGGGTCGACAACCATTTGTTGTAGTATGAATTGTATGCTCATCAAAGATCCACAATAGTCATTACTACAAAAGAAAAAACCCTGTTTTCTTTCAATGGCCTCAGGCATTGTGACCTGATTCAATCTACATTTGATATTGGAACCAAACATTGTTTTTTAGATATTCACTTTGGATGATGGCACTTAGTTACTGAATGCTTTTTTGGTACATAAGAGCTCTTACTCAGTCATATGTATATTGAAAAAGCCCATTGGACTATACTGTGCTACGGCCCTGTGGCCTAATGGAGAAGGCGTCTGTCTCGGGATCAGAAGATTGTGAGTTCGAGTCTCACCTGGGTCGACAACCATTTGTTTTAGTATGAATTGTATGATCATCAAAGATCCACAATAGTCATTGCTACAAAAGAAAAAAACCCTGTTTTCTCTCAATGGCCTCGGGCATTGTGACCTGATCCAAATAACATTTGATATTGGAACCAAACATTGTGTTTTAGATATTCACCTTGGACGATCGCACTTAGTTACTGAATGCTTTTTTGGTCCATAAGAGCTCTTACTCAGTCATATGTATATTGAAAAAGCCCGTTGGACTATACTGTGCTACGACCCTGTGGCCTAATGGAGGAGGCGTCTCTCTCCGGAGTAGAAGATTGTGAGTTCAAGTCTCACCTGGGTCGACAACCATTTGTTTTAGTATGAATTGTATGATCATCAAAGGTCCACAATAGTCATTGCTACGAAAGATAAACCCTGTTTTCTCTCAATGGCCTCGGGCATTGTGACCTGATCCAAATAACGTTTGATATTGGAACCAAACATTGTGTTTTAGATATTCACCTTGGACGATCGCACTTAGTTACTGGATGCTTTTTTGGTACATAAGAGCTCTTACTCAGTCATATGTATATTGAAAAAGCCCATTGGACTATATTGTGCTACGGCCCTGTGGCCTAATGGAGAAGGCGTCTGTCTCCGGATCAGAAGATTGTGAGTTCAAGTCTCACCTGGGTCGACAACCATTTGTTTCAGTATGAATTGTATGCTCATCAAAGATCTACAATAGTCATTACTACAAAAGAAAAAACCCTGTTTTCTTTCAATGGCCTTAGGCATTGTGACCTGATCCAAATAACATTTGATATTGGAACCAAACATTGTGTTTTAGATATTCACCTTGAATGATGGCACTGAGTTACTGAATGCTTTTTTGATACATAAGAGCTCTTACTCAGTCATATGTATATTGAAAAAGCCCATTGGACTATATTGTGCTGCGGCCCTGTGGCCTAATGGAGAAGGCGTCCTTCTCCGGAGCAGAAGTTTGTGAGTTTGCGTCTCTCCTGGGTCGACAACCATTTGTTTTAGTATGAATTGTATGATCATCAAAGATCCACAATAGTCATTGCTACGAAAGAAAAAACCCTGTTTTCTTTCAATGGCCTTAGGCATTGTGACCTGATCCAAATAACATTTGATATTGGAACCAAACATTGTGTTTTAGATATTCACCTGGGACGATGGCACTTAGTTACTGAATGCTTTTTTGGTACATAAGAGCTCTTACTCAGTTATATGTATATTGAAAAAGCCCATTGGACTATATTTTGCTACGGCCCTGTGGCCTAATGGAGAACGTGTCTGTCTCCGGAGCAGAAGATTGTGAGTTCGAGTCTCACCTGGGTTGACAACCATTTGTTGTAGTATGAATTGTATGCTCATCAAAGATCCACAATAGTCATTGCTACGAAAGAAAAACCCTGTTTTCTCTCAATGGCCTCAGGCATTGTGACCTGATTCAATTTACATTTGATATTGGAACCAAACATTGTGTTTTAGATATTCACCTTGGATGATGGCACTTAGTTACTGAATGCTTTTTTGATACATAAGAGCTTACTCAGTCATATGTATATTGAAAAAGCCCATTGGACTATACTGTGCTACGGCCCTGTGGCCTAATGGAGAAGGCGTCTGTCTCCGGATCAGAGGATTGTGAGTTCAAGTCCCACCTGGGTCGACAACCATTTGTTTTAGTATGAATTGTATGCTCATCAAAGATCCACAATAGTCATTGCTACGAAAGAAAAACCCTGTTTTCTCTCAATGGCCTCGGGGATTGTGACCTGATCCAAATAACATTTGATATTGGAACCAAACATTGTGTTTTAGATATTCACCTTGGACGATGGCACTTAGTTACTGAATGCTTTTTTGGTACATAAGAGCTCTTACTCAGTCATATGTATATTGAAAAAGCCCATTGGACTATATTGTGCTACGGCCCTGTGGCCTAATGGAGAAGGCGTCTGTCTCCGGAGCAGAAGATTGTGAGTTCAAGTCTCACCAGGGTCGACAACCATTTGTTTCAGTATGAATTGTATGCTCATCAAAGATCCACAATAGTCATTACTACAAAAGAAAAAACCCCGTTTTCTTTCAATGGCCTCAGGCATTGTGACCTGATTCAATCTACATTTGATATTGGAACCAAACATTGTGTTTTAGATATTCACTTTGGATGATGGCACTTAGTTACTGAATGCTTTTTTGGTACATAAGAGCTCTTACTCAGTCATATGTATATTGAAAAAGCCCATTGGACTATAGTGTGCTACGGCCCTGTGGCCTAATGGAGAAGGCGTCTGTCTCGGGATCAGAAGATTGTGAGTTCGAGTCTCACCTGGGTCGACAACCATTTGTTTTAGTATGAATTGTATGATCATCAAAGATCCACAATAGTCATTGCTACGAAAGAAAAAAACCCTGTTTTCTCTCAATGGCCTCGGGCATTGTGACCTGATCCAAATAACATTTGATATTGGAACCAAACATTGTGTTTTAGATATTCACCTTGGACGATCGCACTTAGTTACTGAATGCTTTTTTGGTACATAAGAGCTCTTACTCAGTCATATGTATATTGAAAAAGCCCATTGGACTATATTGTGCTACGGCCCTGTGTCCTAATGTAGAAGGCGTCTGTCTCCGGAGCAGAAGATTGTGAGTTCGAGTCTCACCTGGGTCGACAACCATTTGTTTTAGTATGAATTGTATGATCATCAAAGGTCCACAATAGTCATTGCTACGAAAGATAAACCCTGTTTTCTCTCAATGGCCTCGGGCATTGTGACCTGATCCAATTTACATTTGATATTGGAACCAAACATTGTGTTTTAGATATTCACCTTGGACGATTGCACTTAGTTACTGGATGCTTTTTTGGTACATAAGAGCTCTTACTCAGTCATATGTATATTGAAAAAGCCCATTGGACTATATTGTGCTACGGCCCTGTGGCCTAATGGAGAAGGCGTCTGTCTCCGGATCAGAAGATTGTGAGTTCAAGTCTCACCTGGGTCGACAACCATTTGTTTTAGTATGAATTGTATGCTCATCAAAGATCTACAATAGTCATTACTACAAAAGAAAAAACCCTGTTTTCTTTCAATGGCCTCGGGCATTGTGACCTGATCCAAATAACATTTGATATTGGAACCAAACATTGTGTTTTAGATATTCACCTTGGAATATGGCACTTAGTTACTGAATGCTTTTTTGATACATAAGAGCTCTTACTCAGTCATATGTATATTGAAAAAGTCCGTTGGACTATATTGTGCTACGGCCCTGTGGCCTAATGGAGAAGGCGTCCTTCTCCGGAGCAGAAGTTTGTGAGTTCGCGTCTCTCCTGGGTCGACAACCATTTGTTTTAGTATGAATTGTATGATCATCAAAGATCCACAATAGTCATTGCTACGAAAGATAAACCCTGTTTTCTCTCAATGGCCTCGGGCATTGTGACCTGATCCAAATAACATTTGATATTGGAACCAAACATTGTGTTTTAGATATTCACCTTGGACGATGGCACTTAGTTACTGAATGTTTTTTGGTACATAAGAGCTCTTACTCAGTTATATGTATATTGAAAAAGCCCATTGGACTTTATTTTGCTACGGCCCTGTGGCCTAATGGAGAACGCGTCTGTCTCCGGAGCAGAAGTTTGTGAGTTCGAGTCTCACCTGGGTCGACAACCATTTGTTGTAGTATGAATTGTATGATCATCAAAGATCCACAATAGTCATTGCTACGAAAGAAAAAACCCTGTTTTCTTTCAATGGCCTCAGGCATTGTGACCTGATCCAAATAACATTTGATATTGGAACCAAACATTGTGTTTTAGATATTCACCTGGGACGATGGCACATATTTACTGAATGCTTTTTTGGTGCATAAGAGCTCTTACTAAGTCATAGGTATATTAAAAAAGCCCATTGGACTATACTGCACTACGGCCCTGTGGCCTGATGGAGGAGGCGTCTGTCTCCGGAGCAGAAGATTGTGAGATCGAGTATAACCTGGGTCGACAATCATAAGTTTTAGTATGAATCGTATGCTCATCAAAGATCCACAATAGTCATTGCTACGAAAGAAAAACCCTATTTTCTTTCAATGGCCTCAGGCATTGTGACCTGATTCAATTTACATTTGATAATGGAACCAAACATTGTGTTTCAAATATTCACCTTGGACGATGGCACTTAGTTACTGAATGCTTTTTGGGGGAATATAAGCTCCACCTCAGTCGTTGGAATATCAAATAAGCCAATTGAGGCGTGTTTTGCTACGGCCATGTGGCGTAATGGTGAAGGTGTCCGTCTCTTGAACAGAAAATTGTGAGTTTGAGTCTCACCTGGGTCGACAACCTTTAGCTTTTGTATGAATTGTCTGCTCAACAAATCTCTGAAGCAGTCATTGTTATATATGAATGAAAAATCGTAGTCTTTCAATAGTTTCTAGCACTGTGACCTGATTTAAACTCCGGAACCGTACATCAAATATCTACTATATTCATAAGAAAAATAAATTTATAAGAAAAAAAAACCCGTTTTCTTTTAATAGCCTCAGGCATTGTGACATGGTTCATATAACATTTGATTTTAGAACCAAACATTGTTTGTTAGATATTCACCTGGGACAATAGCTGTAAGTTTCAGCATGTTCTTTTTGTCAATCAAGTCTCCTCAACATTCTTTAGTATTTGAGAAAAATGTCATAAAGCTCCATAATAGTTCATACTTGATGAGAAAAAACCCATTCAATTCGATTATTTTACAACCCGTATTGTTCAAATGAAAAAAATACTCATCTCTGGAATAGAATTTATCGATGATTTGAGAACCATGCAACCTTCACATTAAAGAATCATGCTGGGCCTCACATGGAGAGACCATAAAACAGCCCAGTTCATCTGAGAAAAGACAAAATCAGGGACATCATACAATCTATTAAAAAGCTCAAATGGCGCCGGGATGGCCATGTCCCATGAATGGTGGATAACTGATGGACATCACGACTCACGACATAGATCCCCCGAGATCACACGGGCAACCAAGGCTGGTAGAATATTAGATGGAGAGACGATTTAGACAAGTTCAGAAAATACTGGCCCTGCGACGCCCATGATAGTGTAGCATGGCAAATCTTTCGGAAGGTTTAAGTCCAATGACGGACGTTAAAAGACTGATGATTATGATGATGATGATGATGATGATGATGATGATGATGATGATGATGATGATTTCAACCTGGTTTGATGGTATTTTTTTCTGCATGGATCATTTGCTCATCATGGTTCTGCAACAGTAATTGGTCTAAGAGACAAGACCTGTTTACTCTTCATACTTTTTGGCACTGTGATATGATCAAGGAAGCGCCTGAGTCCGGAGCAGAAGATTGAAGGTTCGAATTCCAACTGGGTTCATGGTAGTTTGTTTTATCATAGATTTTCTGCTTTTCTAAACTCTACACAGTCATTGGTAAATGAGAAAAGTTCGCTAACTATTGTTGTTTGCCGTCTTGCATAATGGAGGAGGCATCTATCTCCGGATGCTAGAAAATTATGTTTGAATCTCAATTGCGTTGATGGTCATAGCAGCAGTCATTGGAATACGAAAAAGCCCTCTATACACCAATATCTTACGGCTTTGAGACTAATGGAGAAAGTGTCTGCCTCTTGAGATAGAAGATTTTGAGTTTTCGTCTCACCTCGGTCGACAGTAATTCGTTTTGGCATAGATTGTCGGTTCATCTAAGCACCAGAACATCATAGCCAAACGAGAAATAGACCTGTAATCCATTATCATCCTTCGGTCCTGTTACGTAATGGAGATGGTGTCTGTCTCCGGAGTTGAAGATTGTGAATCCAAGTCTCACCTTGGTTTAGTGGTATTAGGATTTTGTTTGAATTGTCTGCTCATCAAGGCTCAGCAACAGTTATTGGTATATGGGTGAAAGCCGGTTTTCTTTTAATACCTTGCAGTCATGTGACATGATGGAGAAATCGTCTGCCTCTGTTGCAGAAGATTGTGAGTTTGAATCTCACCTGGGTCAATGGCAGTTTTTTTTTGACATGAATTGTTGGTTCATCAAAGCTCCACGGAAATCATAAGTATATGAGAAAAAGCATATCTTCCATCATTCTCTTCCAGCTCTGTGGCTCAATGGAGACGATGTCTCTATATGGAGTTGGAAATTGTGAGTTTGGGTCAATGGAATTTTATTCTTTTTGGCATGGATTGTCTACTGATCAAGGTCCCACAACAGTCTTATTTATATGAGAAAAAGCATCTTATCCATCTTCATCTTTCACCTCTGTTGCGTAATGGAGAAAGCGTCTGTTTCCCGAGCAGTAGTTTGTTAGTTCGAGTCTCACTTGGGTCGATGGTAGTTGCTTTTGGCGTGGATTGTAGGTTCCTCAAGGCACCTCACCGTAGATCACCAAAGTGATATCAATGAATGCTTACAGGAGGGCGGGCGTAAAAAAAGTAAGTTTCATCCAGTAGGTGTCGAATAACAATAGTGACCATTCCCACTAAAAAATCAAAGAAAAAATATTCATCAGCGAACGAAAAAGATGAAATAGTTGAGGCCAAATGGTGCTGGTAAAATAGGATGATATTATTTTATGCAAATTTCCTATCTGAGAGGGCCTGTCTGCCTCGAAAATCATCATTCGAAATGCTTGTTTGTTCTAGCACTCGAACACCAAGACAGGGAATACGAAACTATATTAGTCACAAAGCAATTTCCTACTTCCATACAATCTTACAGCGTATTATGACACGAGGTTAAATTTGGTTGTACGATTGTGTTGTGCCAATGAGGTTGGCATTACACGATCTTTTTTCCCATTTCTCCACAATCCAAATAGTAAGGACCACCATTCTTGAAAATCAAAATTGTAAATCTTTTTTTTCTTTCACCTGGGTTCGATCACTGGACACAGTAGGGGATACGCAGCTGCCTCATCCACAAGGCCGGTCACGTGTCTGTCTTAATAAACGCAAGTAAGCGTAACCTAGTACATCACAAGGTAGGGAAAACGGAATTTGGAATGACTGCGTAGCAACAATGTAAAGTCAAGATTTCAAATTCAGATTTTTTAGGATAGGCAGACAAACCCGCATCATTTTGAAGATTAGCGCAACATAGCTGCCTTACCCCATTCTTGGCCTTTTGTGGGACTGATCTAATCTTAATAAATAGCTGATAGATAAACAATCAGACAAAGCCCAGCTGCTGTAGGGTCGAATCCCATTTCTATTTTTTGTTCAGACTGAAGATGCTTGCAGAAACTTTTGTACTTCATATACAAATGAATACATCTGTAGTTTTATAAGACTTGTCCAGTTTAGCTCTGTCGATAAGATACCATTCTACTAATCACTTGGTCCTGATTTCAAACCACCGAGAGGAAATGCAAATTGTATTAATAGGTTTGATTCAACGTGGTGTGATAGTTTAACAGTGAAGAGTTAACTCCCCGGAACTTGATACTTTTTTGATACTTTTTTGTTTAAGGGGATGGGGTGGGGGTGGGGGGGGGCAAAGTCAACTTCAACCCGAACTAGAGTTTTACAAAAGCATAAAATATACATTTTCTTATGCACACCCTGTGTAACACTGACCTATGCAGAGAGTGCTAACCACATTGCACGCGTGTTCACACCAAGCAAATAACGTCACAAGTGGTTCTTGTGTAAAGAGGTCCTCAATTCTGGGAATAAATCTAAACGGAAGAAATAATTTTAAGAATAACTAATTATGTTAAAATGCCGTAATGTCGCTAGAAAGACTTCGTCATGACAAAAAAAAAACTGTCACCCCTGAGGAAAATCTAATATCACTTATAGCAAAATCATTCAGTTTCTCGCTACCATAAAAAAATGAATAAATCAACAATTTCGGAATGATTTGAAAATCTGATTAGTATTTTCTCTCATCCTACTTTTAATTGATTTTCATCGCAACTACCCAGGCTGTCAGTCTACGGCAGTGAGTAAAATCAATAATGATTGATAATTTTTTATCCAATAAAAAAACCCATTAAATTTTGCTACTACGAATGTTAGTAGAGTGTGTGAAAACAATAACAAATATGGCCCCGAGCGATTGGGGAAAAATGCAAGATACGACTTGGAATATGTTTTTATTCTATGAATCATTTGAAAAGTATCCTCTTCTTTGTTATTTTGATCACCTCATTCCAGCCGATGTATTCTCTGGCCTTCTTTCTTGTTTGAAATTCTAAAATGACGTATTGTAAGGTTGTGATAATGCTTCAATCATTTTTACCCGTGTGATATTCGGTCTGTGTACGTCATATCTGGTATTCATCAAAGAGTTTTCAACCAAATCCTTCATCTCGCTTATTTCTGCTCCGTTTACAACAATTTTACACTATGCAGGCAAATTTTTCAACAAGTCTGGTAATAACCGTCGTGGAAACGGCAGTATATAAGCTAACTTTGTGTAGTTGGTCCATAGGGGAGAACCCATCGTTGTTACTGAGCTCAACTTGTTACTCAGCTAACCATTGGCGCAAGTCCACTGTTACAGTAGATCCAGGGAGAATCGAACTCACTACGCGAGCAATGGTCTGCCATTGAACGAGTGTAAGTATGAGTAACAAATCGGAACCAGTAGACGGAAGAAATATGAAAATAAGAACGAAACGAAAAAGAAGGAAGTGGTTTTGTGGCTTCCCACTCATGAAACAACTTTTCTCAACAAAGAAACGAACTCCACAAACATCAGCAGACGTGTTACTATTTCTGCAATGGCATGTCTGAGTGTTTCGAAACTCTTTGAAAAGGTTGCAGTTTTTTTGCTTCATGCGCCTTCAAGAACTATTTTATTTCATTTCTTTTTCTTTCTTGACCACTACTCCACGGCTATGCACTTTAGAGTTTACTTTAGTCTACTCAAAGTTCTGTCCAGTCTGTCACAAAGCTATGATAATGGGGTACCCAAATATGATCGGAATCACTAACCTGCAAGATTATTTCGCCGACAATCACTAATGAAAATGTAATAATCTAGACTTTAGCAAAAGGACCCAGTAATATCGGATCCAGTAAGGATCGAACTCACTACCGAGGTGATGGTTTGCTAATGATTTGGTAAATACGATTTATGGAAACCAGTATAGGGACAAGATATAAGATCATAACGGATAAGGATGGTAACTAGTTTTGATGACTTATATCGATTTCAAAAAGGCGTTCGACTCAGTAGAAATCCTTAAGGTCATGGAGGCCATCACTGGACAAGGTGTAGATTCAGTATAGGTCAAAGTGCTGAAACATATATACAATTACAGCAGCTCCTTTATCAGGCTACATAAAGACTCGGACCCTTTCCAGCTCCAGAAAGGAGTAAGACAATGTGATACCAGATCAACCGAACTCTCCACTGGCTGCCTCGAGATGATCTTCAGAAGACTAGACTGGGAGAGTAAAGAAATTAGAATAAACAGCGAATAGTATAGCGAATCCTGGGGAGGGTCTATCTTCGGAAGGTCTATGTCCAACGACGGACGTTAAAAGACTGATGATGATGATGATGATGATGATGATGATGATGATGATGATGATGATGATGATGATGATGATGATAAAAGGCCCGCCATCGAGTGAAACCCAGTACCGGTCATGAAAACGATCACCCCACAGATATTACCGTCAGGTGAACCGTGTCAGCAGATGGCGATGCTAAGTGCCTGCCACGATCTTTTGCGGTCGGAAAACAAAACTGAGCATCCGTGGACTTCGTCTACTGACACGTGCCATAAGGGACTGATCAGTAGAGAAAGGGGCGAAAAGTGTGCAGGCGAAGAACTCCAATTCTCCCATCACACAGAGACGGATATTTTGGGAAATGCCTGATCGACAGCTGGTCAATTATCTGAAATCGAGACAACTTCCATTGTCTGCAATGAAATTTGATCAGGAGCTCGTTCAAAAGATTACATCCAATTACTTGATTAGAAAGCACCCGGAGAGCGTACACCTCTGCCAACGCTATAGTCATTGAAAGTTGAACGAAAATCAGTTCACATATAAGAACGATGAAGAGGAGGAGATTGTAAAAATTTCAAGGATCCGCCCACAAATTCAATCAATTCTTTTTCCGCGCATAGCCTACACTCTTACTAGATTTCATTGAAATTCATTGAGAACTTATGGAAATATTGTGTGTACAAGCATGAGTTCACGATCTCAGGGACAGGCCTGTGTGGGATTATCCCTACTGCCGGCGTTATGTTTTTTCAGCTGAGGTGCAGAGTGTGCATGACTGATCCAAACCTTTAGACCACAGGTTTGCACGCTCTTTCACCCATAAGAAAGAAAGAAAGAAAGAAAGAAAGAGAGAGAGAGAGAGAGAGAGAGAGAGAGAGAGAGAGAGAGAGAGAGAGAGAGAGAGAGAGAGAGAGAGAGAGAGAGAGAGAGAGAGAGAGAAAATTCTCTCTCCCTGGAATGACGGCTATCATCTAGGGTGTCAGTGTGTTAATCCAGTGCGAATGGTCCGTGGTGAGGAGTGATCCGAACCTGGCTCCGGGGGTGGGAGAATTCTTGCAGATAGATAAATGAGCAATGGAGCAGATGGGCCGGGACTGCCAACACAGTTTCCAATACGGAGAAGGTAGAGGAGGTGTGTGGGGGGGGGGGGGAAATAAGATGCAGGAAGTCAGAATAGCAATGTATTAAACACCGAGTGTCAGTTGTTTGTTATTCCTACGGACTGAGAAAGATCGCTGAGAAGCTGACGCGCGTTGATATTAAGAGATATCAGGATTCAGTGAAAAACAAGATAATTTATATACACATACACGTGCACTGTCTACAGACAATGGAAGGTCCGCCCTTAGGCCAATGCCTGGTCGAAGTGTACGGATATCTTTGGACACCCAGTCGTCAGAATCCACGACTCGTCTTCGCTGATGTAATCCAGAGGGAAAAAGAGAGTGATACGTCTGGCGTCGGGAACAGCCGGAAAGACATCAAATGGGGCGTCAAACAGCTGGAAGGGGGCTCCACACCCTGGTTAGGGATCAGAGTTGTCCTTATCCTAGACTAGTTGCCTTACTATTTTTACCCATAACTAGGTGAAGAAGAGATGAGCTCATGCCTTTCCCAAGGGCAGAAGTGAAAAGTGGACATGAACAATCCACTCAAAAGAATACACGAACACAAAACATATGCAAGGGCGCAACCCGTAGAGCAAATGTCTTTGATACTCATTCTGTGTTGGTTCAAGCTTAGTGAGAGGTGCCGGATGGCCCAATGGTTTACGGTACGAAGAAGAGAATCAGCGAACCGACTACAAATTCTGACTGGGACGGTTTACGTTCATTTTGGACTAATGCCTTTGTGTGAGGCATAGATCCACTTCTTACCCTAGGTATAGGTAAACAGCAGACATTTGAAACTCTTTATACCTGTAAGACAATTTAATTTGGGCATCAGGCTAGCATCCCAGATCCGTAAACCCCACAATTGCTACAGAAACTATAATAGGGTCTTTATGGATCGTTCGAGAAATGGAGATGAAATCATTGTCTCGGGTTCCCTACGACACGATTGTCTCATGTCCCCTACAGCATTGGAGCAACTAAGCTGAACACGAGTCAGTAACAGAAATATGAGACGTGCTAGAGTGAAGATGGATAAAGAAGAGGTGGATTCATTCCTTTCCCAAGGGCATCAGGGAGAAATGAACAGTTGTATTGCAACCTTGATGAGGAAAAAAAAGTTCAATTTTGTTGACTATCATAATCGAACTGAAACGAAGAAGACTGATAATGACGACAATATCAGACAATAATAATTGATTCAAAGAAGAAACCCGGTTAATAAGGCAGCCATATATGGTATCATTTTACTTACATCGTAGACATCATGAACTTCTTTTTTTTTCTTCCCTCATTATAACTCCAAGTAGATCACTGCTATACTTGATATATATCTTTCAACTTATTAGTGGACTTTACAACCAGTGCTTCCGTGTCTCCAGACATTATCAACTCTATAGATGTATGGCTTCTGTCTTAACGTAAGAACCAAGTACGTCCGCTTGACGGGCTTTGAACTTACCCACACACCAAGGCAGGACCGGATTTTATAGTTTGGGGCAAATCACAGCAAATCATCCAATCTACACATCAAAGTCTGTTCATTGCATGCAATTGAAACTGACAAGTTATACCAACGCAGAAAGGTTCAATCAGATCATACATCTAAGATAAATACACGTATAGATGAAAATATGTGTTGCAAAAACCCCGAGTAGATTTTTGGATCTGAAAATTTATTTGCGTAACACATATTCCAATTGCAGAGAGTCATTTTTATTGATTTATTTAAAAGAATCAAATAATCACGACACGGAATTAATTTTATTATAACATAAAATGAATTCCGAACAGTGGTTGATTAATTTCTTATTAGAGAAACTGATTTCTAATGATTATATTTTTATATAGAGGGGCCCAGGGGCAATTACACCTTTTGTCCCCTACAAATTTGGTCCTGCACTAAAGACATACTTTGTGCTTGAGATAGTTGCAGGGCTCTAGATCAGTGATCGAGCACAGATAAAAATCAAGATTTTATAATGATGATTCTCAGGGCAGTCAAGCTCTTCCTACTTGAAAGATAGGATTGAAACAATCTTCCTTAAACACGTTTCTTTTGCTATGTACAACGTTTAAAAGCTGAATTTGATAAAATATCACAAGGATCTGTTAACCAAAGCTGTCAGCAAAAATTTCAGAATAGCTTTCTCGTGATTTTGACGACCCCAATAGATTTCCAGTTGGTTCGTTCAAATTCTAATGTCAGTTTATGCTAAATTGATCACTTAGTTTGTGCCCTACATCATTCATGCTTGTATTTCTTTTTGAAAATTCGGACTTTTTTTTTAAATCATTGCCCGACCAAAAGTGATAAAAGCGAGGAGTAACTTATTCATTGATCACCTATTTTTTCAATTTTTTGATTGATCACCCCCAACACAGCATGCTGCCAAAAAAATGTCGACTATGTGACGTTTTCTATATAATGACTAATCGAATCTGTCTTGTTTTATTTTCTGTCAGATGAAGCAGTATCAACCATTTTCAGCTTCTTACTTGTATTTTACCTTGCTGTTTATTCAAAGCCGTGGATTGCCCCCACCCACCCATGCAACCCGATCGATTGCGGTAATATATGGATGTAACAGCTTTTAACAGTTATCACCGCCTAGGTGTTAGTTATGAGGAAGTGATTTACCTAAGCATTCTTCCTCATCACTCCCTTCTGCATGAAACTTCGAAGATCTTTTTTTTTAATCAAGATATCTGGATAGGAAAGTGAGTAGAAAGAAAAAGATCCATGCCTCCCCCAAAGGCATTTGCACTGAATATGCATAGACAGTCCCAGCTGAAATTCGACTCCGTTTTCCGTATCTTTGTTCCAAGTTTAAATTCGTACCGTTGACAAGCCCCAATAATCATCTTCTTGGTCTCGGTGTTGATTCCACTCATTTTTATTATCAGTATACAGTAATACCCTGCTTAGCACTATCCCGATTCATTAAGGGACTCTTTTTCAAATACATTCTGTGCTGAATTTAGTAATGATGAAACATGGAACTCAACCTCAAGATTGACTTTCAAACTGAGAACCATGCAACGTGCACATGAGAGGACCATGCTCAACATTTCATGGAAAGATCACAAGACAGCGCAGTATATTAAAGAAAAGTCAGGAGTCTGAAACAACATAGTAACCATTAGAAAACTCAAATGGCGGTGGGCTGAACATGTTGAAAGAATATCAGCCAGCTGCTCGACATCACGACTCATAAGGTGGACATCCTGAGATCATATGCGAAATTTTGTCCGACAAAAAGTATGATAAAGTGATGAGCTAGACAAATTCAGGAAGTACTGGCTCCACGACACCAATGATGGAGAGATCTGTCGAATCTTGGGGAAGGTTTATGTACAATGATAGATGTCAAGAGGCTGATGGTGAAATTTCCGACCAACTAATCCATTCGATCTTGTTGAGACTCAACATATACATCATATATCTTAAAATGGCTGCAGGCACAATTTCTTTATTTATGGTCTATAACGACCCCGTAGAGCACTGTTTTGTTTTGTGCAGCATTTGGGGAAAGCATCTACAGTGTTAACCGGCGTATTACTGTTCACTTCTGAAGATTATGTGTAATTTTTATGTTGCTGAAAATGCTTTGGTACTGATGCAATTCAAAAGATTTGCTTGGCAAAAGAAAGAGAACTCTGAAAAGTGTACAAAGTTTGTGGGTCACTTTATACGTACATATAAAATACATACGGTCTGAGTGTGTGTATGTGAGTGTATGCACACATCCCGTGTATATTGTTCTGTCAGCTGTAAGTCAAGAAAAGAACAGTCAAAAATATACTTTCTTCTCTTTTTCCACAATCTTTTTCTCCTTTTCTTCTTTCCACTTCTCAGTAATTATGTCTCCAATCAATAGAGACGGGTATATCGATAAAAGAGAAGAGAAGAGAAGGTGTAGGTTGTCTCCCTTTACTTTCTTTCTTTTTCTTCTCTTTTCCAAAGACACTTGTCTGGAACAATGTATGAGAAAATTGAATAACAGCTGCCAAGCAGAATTCATTTTCTAAAAGTAAAGGTCAAGTAGGTACGTGGACACACACGCACACACACTCATATATATATATATATATATATATATATATATATATATATATATATATATATATAGATAGATAGAGAGAGAGAGAGAGAGAGAGAGAGAGAGAGAGAGAGAGAGAGAGAGAGAGAGAGAGATGGGGGGTTCTACAGGTATTGTGCTCGATATTTTCATACAAAAATAGAGCTGGTACGATTGTTATACTAATGGTTACCCAGAGCAAATTTATTTCGCAAATTCAATTATCATGTGGCATTGTAACGAAATGACTGCTCATAGTTTGTTAATTTTACTTTGTTAGTTATATCTATATCTATATCTATATCTATGAGTGTGTGTGTGTGTGTGTGTGTTTCTGTCCAAAAGTAGAGCATTCCTATACCCCCCCTCATAAAGTAAAATTGCATGTAGCGAAGGAGCAATTGCCATGAACTTATATGGGAACATCTTTTCAGCGTCCCGAGATGATGGTATTAAGCTGAATCATCAGGAGTTGGTGAAGTGGAATTTACAGGAGACTGAGTGCGAGAGAGAGAGAGAGAGAGAGAGAGAGAGAGAGAGAGAGAGATGATGATGATGATGATGATGATGATGATGCACATTGTCTGTATAACGGATCGCTGCAAAACGAAAACTAAATGCTATTCCCACTTTTTGCTTTTTTTTTCGTAAAACGGAAAGTTGGCGTAAATCGAACTTTCAAAAAGCATGAGATACTTAATAGCACAGAGTGCAACGGTAAGAGCAATGTTAGGAATAACTCTTAGCGGGAGAAAAAGATCAACATGAATCCGAGAGAGGGCCTAAGTGAAGGATATTGTACAAGTAATCAGGCAAAAAAAATAGAGATAGGCAGTATACATAGCAAGAAGGAGGGATAGCAGATGGAACAAAAGGCTAACCTATAAGAATCCAAAGGGCAGTAAATGCTGTAGGAAAATACAAAATGGATAAACGAGAAACGAAGAGTTTACTAGTAAGACATGGCTAAGATTAGCGCAATCACGGTCGTCATGGGAGAAGATGGGAAAAGCCTATGTCAAGCAGTCCACTTATAGTGGTCGATAATTATATGCATATGTGTGTGTGTGTGTGTGTGTGAGAGAGAGAGAGAGAGAGAGAGAAAGAGAGAGTAAAATGACAATATCGGAAGTCTTTATGAGTCAAATGATTCTTCATTTTGTTGTTTCGCTGTTACTGAGCTTTGTTAAAGAAATAAGATGTTTTATATCGTTGATCTGTGAGTTGTGGTAGTGTGTTGATAGACTGTGTGCAGAGAGCCTAGTGGTGGTATATTTGCCATGACACTAGGGAGGTCACCTGTCATATTTATGTAATCGAGGATATCAGATATCAGATATTTGTGGTTTTGTGTGAGGTTAATCTAGAATTTGATTGATGGAAGACTATAGGTGAAAAGGAGGGAATTTGTTTAGTTAGGTTTGATTGACCTCTAGTTGTGAAGGTTGGGAGTCAGTTATGGTATTTTGATCATGCGTGTTTGCTGGCAGAAGGATGTCATTTGCACAGATCGTGAAAGCAGAGCTGCGTATAGGCTTCTTCCTGGTGGATGCGGGTTCAATCCCCACAAGACGCTCCTTTCTTTAATTATTCCAAGATCCGGGGTAGCTTGATTTTCCACTGAGTGACATCGGTGCCGAGCAAAATATTTCCTACTAAAATATCTTCATACTTATCATACACAAACATATCTAGATAGTGAGTGTATATATATGTGTTCGTGTGCGTGTGATTGTGTGTGTGTTAAACTCGATAAATCATGAGAATAGAATGTAATCAAAAAAACGATTACCAGTATCGTAGGTAATCAATAATGTAAGTACAATTGATTTTGCTAATATTTTGAATGATAGCCATGATTGATCTGATAATGTCATACAATATTTACGATGAGTGAGGATCGTATTTGTTGAGAAACACAATCGTAGCTTTTCCTACACAACGTTCTTGCTCGATATAACATTTATTAATCACAAACAAAAGCTTTTGTATCGACTTTTTTAAACTCGAATTCAATCATAGGTCAATCAGTCGTTACCAAGATTAATCTTGTACACATTGTGGCTAGTCTTTTGGCTATAGTTAGTCAGTTGTCTCGATTAAGGTAGAATTCGTAGCACTAAAAGCACTGGGCAACAATGGACTTTCATCAGGCATGTATTGTGGTGTTTATCTGTAGTTTTGATGCTGACTCCAAACTTGTAATCCGTTTTCTTATATCACATTAGTCTTCATGATGAGATGGGAGTTATGTTTCAGCATATAACTTCTTTAGAGCCCCATAAGGGGTCCAAAGCTCAAAGTATTTAGCTTATCCTTCTGCAAAACATCTTCGTATATCTTATACATAGTAATTTTGATTTTCTGTATTTAAACCATCTAACTGATTCAAATCATGTTAACAATTAACTCTCGCTTGTATAACCTCCTATAAAGCAGAACTGAAAATATAACAAATTCGTAATCCATGTCGAAAGTCAGTCTTAAAAAGTTGTGCTGTAAACTGGCCGAGAAAAACAATTCACCTTCATCTTAATTGTTGTTGCTTTTTATCGCAACTAAACTCAATCTGGGAACTGAATTACCAGTAAATAACAAACATGGCACGTAGGAGATCGTGGACAGGGTATGAGTTTGAAGGTTTGATTTTGGACTGACACATCCTACTATACTCCAGTAGTTCAGTGGTAATGTTGAGCAAGCCACCTTCCAGAAGAGAGGTTTGTGAGTTCGGTAATCATCTGGAACTTATCCTTCATTTAAATCCGCATTGTTAATTTATTTACTAAATGCTGAAGAGCACCAAACCTGAGTAAAGTTGCTATAAAATGTAAAAAAAACAATTAAGATGAAGGTAAATAGTAGCAAAAAAAAAAAATAATGATAAATTATAAGACTCAATCTACTAAAACAGATAAGAATCAATAAGTTCTGTTTCATCGACGAGTGTAATGAGTCCACTTCGATTCTCTGACAAAAGTCTTTATTTCTCATTCCAATACTCTTAATTTACAGTCGGAGGTGCAGAGTGGCGAAGCAGTTATCGGTACGGAAGAATGGAATCGATGGATAGAGTTCGAATTCTGGTCGAGACTGCTTACATTAAGTTCGCACTAATGCTCTTGGGAAAGTCATTGATCCACTTCAAACTCCAGCCATAGGTGAATAGCAGGGCACTTGGAGTACTTTGGCCCTGCAAATGTAAAAGGTTACTGCGACTGAAAAACAAGCCTTTGGGTGTGGAGCTATGAAAATGAAAGAAGTCCTGTGCTCCACCACGAATTAACAAATTTACAATTAGAAACAATTTCTACGATTTATATTTTTTTTAATTTTTGAAAGACATCTGATAAAAAATGTTTTCTTTTTCTTTTACTCTCTCCCTCTCTCTAACTCTTTCTTTCTTTTTTTTTCATTCGTCTTTCCATTTTTTCTCCTTCTCTTTCATCCTTTTTGTTTGTTTCTTTTGTTTTCTTGCTCTTGTTACTTTCTTCCTTCTCTGTCGCCCTTCTCTTTCATTCTTTTTTCTTTCTACGCATTGCTTTGATCTTTTCATTTTTTGTCAAACGACTGTCCAAGTCTGGAGTTGAGGTTGTTCTTCTACCACTGCAGCAGCAGCAGCAGCAACAACAACAACAGCAGAAGCAAGAAGAAGAAGGAGGAGGAGGAGGAGGAGGAGAAGAAGAAGAAGAAGAAGAAGAAGAAGAAGAAGAAGAAGAAGAAGAAGAAGAAGAAGAAGAAGAAGAATCCTCAACAAATTTAGGGAAGTAAAAGCTTTACTGTTTGTCCATCCCATCTCGTTAATCCAAACCGATAAATAAAATCAATATTTCCCAACCGTGATTTGAAATCAAGACCAAATGATCCACAGGTGGCTCTCTTACCGACCGAGTCAAACTGACAAGCCTCACATATCCAAGCAAATCAATGTTAGAATTTTTGCACTGGTTTAATAATTCTAATAAATCAAAAAACATTTATTCTAAACAAATATTTAAAAAAATTTTTTCTATTTGTTGTTTATACAGGCTTGTTCAATATTTGCCTATTTTCCTTTTTCTTTATTTATCATTCATCTATTCTTTCATTCTTTCTTTCTCCCCTTTCTTCCTTTCTCTCCTTCCTTCTTTTCTTCCTTTCTCTCCTTTCTTTCTTCCTTTCTTTCTCTCCTTCCTTTCTTTTTATCCTTTCTTTCATTCTCTCCTTCCTTTCTTTCTCTCCTTTCTTTCATTCTCTCCTTCCTTTCTTTCTCTCCTTTCTTTCATTCTCTCCTTCCTTTCTTTCTCTCTTTTATTTCATTCTCTCCTTCCTTTCTTTCTCTCTTTTATTTCATTCTCTCCTTCCTTTCTTTCTCTCTTTTATTTCATTCTCTCCTTCCTTTCTTTCTCTCCTTTCTTTCATTCTCTCCTTCCTTTCTTTCTCTCCTTTCTTTCATTCTCTCCTTCCTTTCTTTCTCTCTTTTATTTCATTCTCTCCTTCCTTTCTTTCTCTCCTTTCTTTCATTCTCTCCTTCCTTTCTTTCTCTCCTTTCTTTCATTCTCTCCTTCCTTTCTTTCTCTCCTTTCTTTCATTCTCTCTTCCCTTCCTTTCTTCCTTAATCTCCTTTCTTTCTTTCTTTCTTTCTCTCTTTTATTTCATTCTCTCCTTCCTTTCTCTCTTTTATTTCATTCTCTCCTTCCTTTCTCTCTTTCTCCCATTTCTTTCTTTCTTTCTTTCCTTTCTTTTTTTTGTCTCCTTCCTTTCTTCCTTTCTCTCTTTTCTTTCTTTCTTTCTTTTTTATCCCAAATCATTTTCTAATCTAGACGCAAATAAACCCCATTAAGACGACGGAATCAACATGCACAACTTAACCAATCAAGCCATTGCATTGGTGTCACTCATGACGCTGTGGTTTCCATATTTAGGAAGATTCAAGCTTCATTCATTTTCTTCACTCGTACCAAGTTGAGCAAAAACGTGCAGACGGTTGAACATCTTCCAATTTCGAAGATAGAACCAAATCAATCACTTGAGAACTATTTACGAAAAAGGACGCGCACGAATTCAAATGGATTGGCACGCACGCGCCCAGATGTATTTGTGGACACTGAGTTCGATACTCATTGGGCGTCCTAATTTTGTAGTCTTGTGCCCAAAACTAATATATCTACTAGAAACTGTCATCTTAATCTGTCAATATAGGTTTCTTCAGATTTTAAGATGGTCGTGCTGTGTGTATCATGCGCATAGATCGCACAGATGGAGCCAGAGTGCTGAGAATTTAAGGCATTTACAGAAGGTATTTTCTTTTCCCAAAATCTACTTAATACCTTTTAGGCAAGTGTTCAGTTTACAACGTAGTTTTATGCTAAATTAATTCCTTACTTTACACCCGCTTGTTTTTGAAAATGCAGACATTTTTTAGTGATCACTGTCAATCAAAAGACGAGAGAAATATCTTATTCATTGATCACTCTTTTTTCTGCATTGTTTAATTGATTACCCCACAACACATCATGCTGCCAAAAGACGTTGATTAGGTGACGTTTGTTATTGAATGACTAACCAGATCTATCTATCTATCTATCTATCTATCTATCTATCTATCTTGATCTGCAGATATTTATTTATCGTGTTTGCTAGCTAGGATATTCCAGAAACCAATCGTTCCCTACCTAACTCGACATATTGGCCTCAATTCAAGTCCTTCATTCTTGGAGACATTTGACGGTCTGCTATTCCCACTCTGTCGACACGTGCAGCGATCTGAGACGACCTTCCTTAATTAGACGAAAATCAAAATCAGAGGGAGATGAAAGAGAAAACGGGAAAAAGCGCGAAGAGTGAGGAAACTTCAGAAGAAGGTTTTGCTTCGTGGCCAGATATATTCCCATCAATCAATTCCCTGGCGAACATTTCTTTCGTCTATGCAGAGCTTCTCAGAATACTTTGCACGGTTTTCTGTTGGGTGTTTCTAGGCCAGTAATGGTGAACTCATGACACGCATGTAAGTAATGACACGCGTGTGAGTAATGACACAACGCAGTTTTTAGGTGACATGCATTCGAAAAAAAATGCTTTGATTTCATTTCATCATCTTGGTGTTATGAGTATATTTTGGAATTTCAAATTATATTTTTTGAAACTTCTAGTTTTATAAATATATCAGAAAAATGGGCTGCATATCTGTGAGCATTCACCTAAAAATAAAACACATCTGCACACGTAAATGACACGCCGATAACGGGTTTATTCACAAGTTTCAATACAGGGTGCTAAAAAGGTTCCCCATCGAAAAACTAGGCCTTAGAAAGGGTCGTACTTGAGATGGTGCAAACAGTACAGCTACACCGAGCCCCAAGATTTTATCCCCCAATATATATATATATATATATATATATATATATATATATATATATATATATATTCAAATGGGTTAACATTTAATAGAGATGAGACAAACAGCGAGTCACGTCTGATGTTATACTTACTGATCCCACATCATATGTAAGCCCAGTTTTTAAAAAAACGAATATGTTTTTAGTAATATTGATATAAAATACACATAATACTTTATATAAAATGACTACTTACATGTATGATATGAACTATATTGTAAGAGAGGGAGGTGGTGTTTGATCACCACTGCTGGGGTTCCATGTTAGTATATCTGTTTTGTTTTTAAAATCCCCGAAACAATTACAACTGATGATCTCAACAAGAGACAATTTATACATTGTACCATTATAACAAAGTATAGGTGAAGAAGACCAAAAACATTTAAGAAAATTACATAAATTGCATTGACAGATATTAGGATTTTAGTGACTGAAGTAATGCAAAAACATTTTCGAAAAAGTTTTTCAATGTTTAGTGTTAGAAGCTGTAAAGCTCTCTTGACTATACGTTCATGTAGATTATTATTGATCAAAGTATGACCGATAAGAGAACACTAGAACAATTGTAATTACTTAGAACAATGTGGACTAATATTTTTTCAACGAGTTGGCTTTCCTCTAATGCTATGATACTTTTAATTCAGACTCTTGATGGTGATATCCATGTAATCGTTGACTCCAAGAGCGATCAGAGACTAATATTTTTTTCAACTATTTTGGCTTCAACTAATGGAATAATATCAAAGCATATCAAAAGTATTTCCGTTTTCCTTTACAGATCTTTACACTAAAGATAATTTCATGGACACATTAGTTGTCGATTATGATGGTTTGAAACGAAAGGTACAGGAGATCCCAACCACCAACACTTTAAAACTTTCAAGTGAGCTGGGATCATAAAAAGCGGTTTCGAAACTCTGAAACCTTGAAGGACTCTTTCTATAAAGGGGATATTCTATTTCTATTTTCAACATCTTTTTTAGAGTAACTAATGAACTTCATATGAAACAACTTTTTAACCCTTAAAAATTCTGTTTATTTCAAATGAATTACATATCTTCGAATTCTAATGCGGTAAGGGTCTTTGTACAATGATTCTGTTTTTCGATAGTTGTGCAAGGGGTGATGTTGTTGTTTCTCGCGCGCAAGATGTCCAATTTCAGATTCAGAGGGGACACTCTCATGGACCCCAAGCATTATTTGACAGACCCCGAGAGTTCATGGATCACAGTTTCAGAACCACTTATTAAAACATACCCTACGTATAGCCTCACCTAAGCTTAAAAAACACCCACAAACTCTCAGGAGGTCTACCATGAATAAGAATGGATTGAAAAAAACAAACCCAAAAAACTCCTAACACAACCCAATAATTCTGATTCAGACATCGATCTCAGACAGTCAATGGTAGTATCGATGTAGTCGTCGACCCCCTAGAGCGACATGGACTGATGTTTTCAGAAATACATATTTCTAGTAATGCACTGATAATTTCTATTCACAGATAAATGGATGGTTCACACCCATCTAATCGACCACTCTATAAGTTTAACTCTTAAAATAGTTTTAAAAAATCAACTTTTATTCAGTGTAGAAATAACTATTTATAAAGATCATTTTGTCTTAAGACCAACCATTTATTTGACACTTCAAGTCAAAATTAAGTGTTAAAAAGTTATTAATTACGTTCAGTTAAACATAGACACGTACGCACATCTAAGTATATCATTTATCGCAATGGTGTAGATAAATTGAAAACAACATAAGTCAGCACTCATTAAATCGATAATTACTTTACCTATATATAGTTAAACGAATCCCGGAGACGATGTACGAAGACTTATATTAATACAATTAAGCGAACAAGATGTACTCTCTGAAAGAATTTGAGATCGAAAATAACTTTTATGGAGAGACTAAAATCGCTGCCAGTTAAAAACTAATAATAATATCTTGTTATCAAGTGGATCTTTTAAAAAATTATTCCGTCAAATCAAAGATAGTAAGTTTGTTTAGAGTTGCATTGAAATGTTGTTAAGCTGGAGTATTGAAATGTTATGTTAATGATATAAAAGCAGTTAAGCACGCTGACTTGTATACATATCATCATCAGCAACGTCTATCATATTTTCCCTGCTTGAAAAAGGCCTTCTCAAGCTTCATCCATGACGACCGTGAATGCGCTACCATTTGGTACGACATAGAAGAAGTATAAGGGTATGGGCCATCATTAATACACTTACAAAAGCATTCATCTGTAAACTTGAAAAAATCTGAATTAATCTTTTCACACACACACACACACACACACACACACACACATATATATATATATATATATATATATATATATATATATATATATATATATATATGCGAGAGATAATTGGAATACGTAAGTAGGAAGATTTCTTTGATGACATTCAATTTTTATATACTTCACAAAGGTTGTTAATTATCGCGCCCGTTTATGTATATTTTTTGTCTGTGCGCTGCAACAATGAAGGAAGTAACAACTGGCCTCGATCTCGCGAAAAATCAAACGTTAATTGGTAGAAATAACGCCCTTATTCCTGGTAGCAGCCATGAAAATATGCACGACTTGGTTTGGAAGATCGAATCAGCTTCCTCCTTAAACATCAAAAGGGGAGATTTAATGAGAATCAAAGAAAAAAAAATCACGGAGGAGCGGGTGGCCAAGCAGTTAGTTGAACGGAATATGGGCTTGCTGAGCCGGGTTAAATTCACGTTCACTTCGCACTAATGATCTTGGGAAAGCCATGAATCCATCTTTCCTTCTCCTCTTGAAGGTAAATTAACAAGGCCGACTTAGTTAGCAAACCAGTCTAGGAGATGGACAACGACAAATTCAAACGGGAACGTCCAATCTCTCTGATTATTTTCAGGAGTGGTGGGCAAATATTTCAAAGGGGGTCGACAACAAAATATATTCCCAGAAAGTGATGAGAATATATATTCGTGATATATCTTACAAGAATTTACAAGAATAATACCATCTATTTTTTAGGTTACATAAAAATATTGTACTGCACCATTATGTTTTATTGACTATAAGATTCCAACACTCAAACCACCCCACCATGTGAGAGGGCCTGATCCAGCGGTAGGGTGGAGGTTCAAATACACCGCCTATCCCCCTCGTACAAGGGTGTGAGAAGCTGGTCACAAATAAGGTAGGGGCATAGTTCCCGAAAAGGTACAGTTATCGGAGTTCAGGTGAAGCTTGGACGGGCCTAGAAAGCTGGGAATTGACGATGATGATATGCCCAAGTAAAATAACACCCTCGATGATATAAGCGGATAAATGATGAAAAAAACAAAAAAGAATTCAAACTGTATATTTAGTTGGATGTAGCACACATCAGCACTGCAGCATCTGGAGACCACACCCTAATAGATGTTGCCTAGAGCATCTATTACCAGCAGTTAAACTAATCTTCAGCTCACCGATACTTGAATGAGAGTTCAATTCCACCTCACTTCAACTTTTCGTCTTGTCTCTTTTCTCATCGTCTAAGTTCAGTATTTCATTCATATTTCACCCCTATCATTTTGCGTACCCCTATCCTGCCTATCCTTACCTCTCCCCACACTCTTCGTAGTATTTGTGCTGCAATTTCAGAACCTCTCTCCTATCAAACCTTATATTATTTTTAAAAAAATCTCATGTATGACGGATGGACTTGACCGACAAAAATGTGACCAAAAGAGAGGCGGATACGTTGCTTATTTTAATACAGACATTTTTAATGAGCTTTAGTTTAGTCTAATTAATAACTTTGATATTGAGGTGCCCAGTGAGAATCGAACTCACTTGCTTAGTCTAACTCGAGGCTCAGAATAATGAGACATGCACTGGGGATCAAACCAAACAATAATCATTAACGCTGATTGCAAAAGCATTGAAGACATTGCAAAAAGTTCTTAATGAGGAGAGTATATAAAAGGATATTGTGGGTTAGTTTGATCCTAACTTGGTGTCAGATTGTGAACTGATTCAATTCACTGGTCACCTGCATGGATCAATTATCGTTGAACAATAATCGACTAGTTTTACTTCCTGACCATCGCTCTGGCGACCGGTGAATTAATTCACTCAACTATCTGACCCACATTTTAGATCAATGTCTGTTGTTACTCGCTTTACGTCAGGTAAAATGGGCAAATCCTGCTGTTTGACTTTCTTTTCAATCCGACCAAGAGACTGGTCAAAATTGATGATGATTTTACAATGTTTCTTTCAATGATTTGAGAAAAAAAAATATATCGTAGTATTAACGACTACAAGATCGATTGTAGGGAGTCAAATTCAAATTGTAAAATCAGTTTCTGCTTAACAAAGTCTGTTTGGCCAGATGGTTAAATGCAGCCAGGCGTATACTGGATTCCTTTCTGGCTAGTGGTTCTAAGTTCGATTCTTGCCGCAGCCTCACTCTTTATTTCCGATTACGCTGTTCACTCGTTGCCGTGGGATTACAGCCCGAGTCAAAGTTATGATTAAAGGATACAACAAATAAAAAAGTGATAACTATCGCAGGTGCCCGATATCTTGAATAAATCAACAATAAGGTACCCAGTTAAGATCAGTCTCACGAGTAATGTCTTTCATATACTGCCCTCATTAAGAACCTTTGCAATGTCTTCAATAATTTTGCAATCAGCGTTACTTTTCACTCTTGTTATACGGCAGCCATTTTCTCCCAAAGAACTGGAGTGACAAGATGTTAGAAAGTTAATTCAATAAAAAACTTATCAACTAATATGATTATATTTTTTGAGGCTAATACACACACGCGGCTGTGTAAGTACTTAGTGGCATTTGCAAGAGAGGATATGAGTACATTTCCTATGACCTGTATAGATGAACGTTGACTACACACACATATACAGGAAGAAGTATATACATAAACAGGTATATACACTCACAAATATACACACATACACAAACTCATAAATATTGATACATACATATAAATGTTCAAACGCACATACATACATTATTATGAATGTTCTTTCATGGATATTTGAATGCACAAACTTATGCACATTTATATGTGTGTGTGTGTGTGTACATATAAGATTGTTGTTTCGGAATGTAGATGTACACACACACACATATATATATATATATATATATATATATATATATATATATATATATACATAATATATGGATATGAGCATGCATATGTACAGACATATACAAACACGTAACACACACATGCAAACACACACACACACACACACACACACACACACATATATATATATATATATATATATATATATATAGTCATCCCCCGAACAAATACACTCACTGTGTCGTCCATAAACAAGTACAACCCTGTCACATTTTCATGTAAAGTTGATTTTCTTGTAAACCAAACATAGTAGAATTTATATTAATTCTAGTCGAATATTGCACAATCAGAACAGACATTATCAGGTATTTCTTCGTAACCAAACTGCACGGAATTGAAGATGTTTTTTCTATCGATTTCTTAAGCTTATGCTCTCGTGTTTTGCCGTTGTTCATTTTGTTGATATTGTCTTTCCTTCTCAAAACATTTATCCGTGACTCCAGACGTTGAAGAAACATCTATACGTATTTTGACAATGTGTGCATACAGGAACATAGGAAATCATTTCATAATGGTTCGTTAATCAAATGCCATTATTTCATACGGATTTCAAGATGTATTGATATATAAACTCGTATGAACTGACTAAGATCTATATATATGTATGTGCGTATGTACATCTTTATATATATATATAGATAGATAGATAGATACAGATATAGATATATGTGAGTATGTATGTTTGTGTGTGTGTTCATTCTTGTACATAAGTATGAATCTTCACATTCAGATGCATACGCGAGAATCGCCTATAAGTGAGTACAGTACACCCTGTCATATTTGTATAGAAATTTAGTTTTCTTCTAAATAAAACACAGCGGAATTTACCATTTCTAATGGAACGTTGCACAATCAAAAGGGAGATTATCAGGAATTTTTATTACCAAAAACAGCATTGAAACTGTTGCCAAAATTATGAATATTTTGCCCTACTGATATGCGTTTTGATTGTGCAATATTCCACAAAAATGATAAAATGATAAAATCCTGCTAGGTTTCGTTTCGAAGAAAATTAACTTCCTATAAAAATGTGTTTGGGTGTACTCATTTGGGGGTGACACTTGTATACGCATCTGAATATGAAAAATTATACTCGTATACAAGAATGAATTGATATATATATATATATATATATATATATATATATATATATATATATATAAAGGCGTGCATACGAACTCACTTATGTATAAATCTCAGTCAATCTATCAATTTATACATCAATACACTTGGGAATCCGCCCGAAAAAATGGAATTTAATTAGCGAACTATTATGCTATGAGTTTTATATTCCTTTCTGCAGACACAATCAAAATATTTAGCGATGCTTCATCAATTTCTGTAAACATGGAGAAATCTTTCGAAAAGGAAGAGATAACATTAACAAACAAACAACAGTATCTGGAAAGAACAGAAAGACCACAATGGAAACGGAAATTGGATTTTCATATGATTTGTTGCAAATAAGGCAATAAAATAAATTTGAAACGGGTCTGATTAGTCATTCAATAGAGACTATGACCATGATCTTTTGGAAGCATGCTTCGTTGGGGGTGCCCAATCAAAAATTGGAAAAAGGAATGATCAATGAATAAATTACTTCTCTCGCATTTAATCAAAATATAACCAATTTGAAGTGATAATCTTTTTCTAACGACTCTTCAAAGATAATATCGCTCCTCTGTAATAGAACATTTCATTAGAGGTAAGAAGTTGAAAATACTTGAAAAGGTGTAAGACAAATGTCACGTAAATATGAAAGGGAAGATGGCGACCGCAGTTTTGATCAATCGTCTGTATTTTGCTTTTATATGGAAAAGCACAAAAAAACTAACAGTATGCAAGTTTTCACCCTTTTTTTCATATTTCGAACGAATCTGCTTGAAATGCCACCTACTTTTTTTCTATTAACTAAATTTTTTCTACAATAAATGCTCTCTACATATCGACTAATAAAAATGGATTGCAGCTTGCTTTTAGTATGTGAATCTAAATAAAACTGCGCTTTTTAACCGTTCCAAATTTAGCTTTATATGTTCAACTTCCAGGTGATTTTTTTTTATCTCGACGGGTCTATTCATATCCCGATTCTCTAAGCTTAGTCACTGTCAGATGAGAGATGTTAGGTGTGATACTCTCAAAGAGCATTTCATTCAATTCACTTGGGATCCATCTTTGCAACATTTGAACCATTCCTATTGACCGAAGATGACGTATGAGATCGCAGTTGAAGTTCCCAAGTCTCCAGAAACTGATCGGATCATTGTTTGTGGGTTGTTGGCGACTGTTCTTAGTAGAATTTCGCCATTAAGTTCTGATCCAGGCTTCTCTCGACGTTTATTACTTGTATCTATATCTCCAAATCCTACTAAACCAAAGCTGAACAGTTGACATTGGAGTTATATTCACCTCAAATACTTTACTTGCTTTATGAGCAGTTTAAACAACATCACGTCCTGATTTGAAATCGTACTTGAAAATTAATCCAACTTCTTTGCTAAACATCGCTGTTATTGGTTCAATGATAACAAGTTACATCTCTATTTACATCAAATCTGGAAAATGCAATTACATCAGTAAATCTTTCACCTTTGAAGTGTTGGTATATGTGAAAAGGATCAGTCTTAATCGTTTTTATTTTTATGCGTTTGTATTCAATCCGACTTTTCTGTTTAGTTGCCGGGCTGGTCAACAGATGGCGGTATAATTCAAAGTGGAAAGAAAAATGGGCACCAACCAGTTAAAATGTGAATAAATGACATATATAGATATATACATGTGTAAACAAGAGGGCGCATAGACACACCCACATCCACAGACACACGCACACACACACACACATATATATATGTGTGTGTGTGTACGTGTGTATGTGTATATATTGTGCGTAAGTAAATATATCACTAAAGTTCATTCTTACTAACCGTCCAGACAATGTGGAAGTTAATCTTTTGAGGAAAAGTGTGTTACATCTCAATTTGTTGTATCATCATGAAGATAAAAAAAATGAGGAATATATTTATATATATATATATATATATATATATATATATATATATATATATAACAGGTTGGTGTTGGTTATTGGTATAGAGGAATGGGAAGGAGCATCATGGGTGTTTTAAGAAGGGGTCAAACTTGAGATATTTCCTGTCCCTGTAGGGGTGAGATGATGAAAAATGATATGCATGTTTTAGGTGTGGGGAAACTTGAATTGGTATGTGGGGAAAAAGTGAATGTCTGTTTTCTCCATTCTTTTGGGTATGTATGTGTGTGTATTACCAGTATGTTTGTGATTGGTGTGTTCATTTGTCTACGGGTGTTTTATGTCTCCTGTATGCGTGCTTGCGTAACAGTGCGTGTATGGCCAGAGTGTTTCTTAGTTTGTTAGTGAATATTTATTCTTGAAGGGTCTTTGTATATTCGTATGCTAGTCAGTGTTTGTGTGACACTATTATTTTACCATATCTTATACCCATAAAACAAACATATATATATATATATATATATATATATATATATATATATATACATATATAAACAGACCAAAACATACATGTGTACATCTCTCTCCCTCTTTCTCTCTTGTACATATGATATGATGAGTAAAGGATTCGCTGCACAAACACGTTTATGTTTTTGCTCTGTTTGGGCTTCTACACATTAATCATTCACCTGAAAAGGCCCTAACAGGGAAGATACATAAACGTGTTTGTGTAGCAAATTCTTTACTCATCATATTTTGAGCTCTACTCTAGGTTAACTTAATGTTGAATGCATCGAGCTCTTTATGAAATAAACCTGTATTGTATAATATTATATCGTATTCCTCTGTGTGTGTGTGTGTGTGTGTGTGTGGGTATATATATATATATATATATATATATATATATATATATATATATACAAATATATATATATATATATATATATATGTACATATATATATATATATATATATATATATATATATATATATATATATATATATATATATATATATATATATATATATATATATATATGATGCCTCTGGCAAGTTCACAATCATCATCTAATTATCCTGAGGTAAGGAATGTTAAGGTTAGACGTATACAGCGTATATATATAGATAGATAGAGAGAGACAGAGAGAGGAGGAGGAGGAGGAGGAGAGAGACAGAGACAGAGACAGAGATAAATGTACTCACATCTCTCTCTCAATATATATATTTATACATATATATATATATATATATATATATATATATATATATATATATATATATATATGTGTGTGTGTGTGTATGTATATATATGGCGCCTATGAATAACCCGTCATGTTCATAATCATGATCTAATTACTCCGTAGTAAGGAATGTAGAGGTCACATTTTTCTAAACAAAACATTAAGGTCGACATCTAAAAGAAACATTCCTAAACATAAGGAAGGAAAATAAATCCGGTTGAAGGGCAGATAAAAACATCATATTCTATTAACATAGTGTAAAAATTGAATAGAACTTTTCATTTTCAACCTCGGCGTCGGAGCAAGTTGATGGAAAGATAATTTATGTTTCATGCCCGTCTTGTGTTTACTGAAACAGAATCCCGGCTAAATAAGGCAGAAAGAATTACTAGCCAAGCAAATGAAAGAAGAAGAAAAATAAAGCTCCTCCCAGATCCTCGGAATGAACAACTTGGGCATTTCCCATGATTTTTAGGGAGAGGAGTTCCAATGAAAAGAAAATACAGTCAAATCCCAGTACAAAGTCTGGAGTTGACTTTGTTTTCTTATCGAAACAACAACAACAACAACAACAACAATAACATCAACAACAATCATCACCCGACTGATGTGCGTAAACCGATACGTAAAAAGAAAATCTACGTTCCTGTACCGTGATTTGAACTCGCGACTAACTTACTGAATAAGCTAAATTGACAAGTCTTAGATAATGAATTATCACACTGATACGCAGTGGCTTATTTCATTATAATTGATGGATAAATTTATACAGAAAAATGTTTATCTATAATTTTTATTTATTACGTATTCAATATAAAAGTTGCAGTAATCATTTTCAGTTGAAACAGATGTTGGAGTGGTCTTTTAACGTCCGTCGTTGGACATAGACCTTCCCCAGGATTCACCACTATTCCCTATCATGGGCATCGCGGAGCCAGTATTTCCTGAATCTGTCAAGTTCATCTCTTCATCTTGTGTTCTGTCGGCCTCGGTTTCTTATGTTATTTCTGGGGATCCATGTTGTGAGACGTGATGTCCATCGGTCGTCTTTCATTCTTGCAACATGGCCTGCCCATTACCATTTAAAGACCATCAACTGTGCATGACTGATTTCAGTCATTGTCGGTCTCAGCTGTGAATGATATTAATTTCGTTCATGTTTACAGTTCATTTGCTGAAGAGGATGCAGAGTATATATTATGTTTGTTTCGATTTCTCCAAACCGGGAAGGCCAGAAGAAGAGAGTAAAAGAGAAAACACCTGGCTGGGGTTAAGCTTACCAATGGTAAAAGAAACTTGATGGATGATGTTTGTTCCTTTTTCTTCTGGAAGGCAATGGAGACGTATCTGCAATACAGAGGTTAAGGTAAATATGTATGTGTCATTGTATCTTACGTTGTGCAGTGTGTATATTTCACTTCAACCCTTTGTCGATCGACTTACACCCAGACTGAGTTACGCCAAGAATACCAGAACGTGAACTGGACGGAAGATGTTGCATAGCTTTACGTGGAAATATAATAGGTTTCAAACATCAAGAACAAGAGAGTAATGTGTGATCCGGTATTTTTCACTTAAATTTGAGTGGCAGCTTTTTTAGTGCTAGAATTGACAAAAGAATAAAGCAAAAAGAATCAATAAAAAAATATACCACAGAACCAATAAATAAAAATTCATAAAGAATAAGACGGGAGAAATCTCACTTACGTTATTTGATAACAGAATAATTTTTTTGTTTTTAAGGTTAATTTATGATTTGGTTGTTTTGCTTATAAAATTCTTTTATCTAAATATTGAAAATAAAAAAAGAATTGTTTCATCCGGGTAGGGGCAGGGATCTGGGCACCCTGGATCCTTTGATTCGTGCCTGACCAGTTACTGTTGTGGAAGGGAAACGAATCGTGCGTGATTCCGCAGACAAGATTTCATCAATTTCTCTTTCTCACGATCTCAGCCTCAGATTCGTTATCATTTATCAGAAAAATTGAACCAATGAGAAACATGAAATTTCAATTTGAATTAATTGACGCCATCCATTTGAATTGAACGCCACTCAAGGGATCCTTGCCGATGCGAGGGGTAAATATCATTCATCGATGAAGGGGAGAAGAAAAGTTGTCCCTATCTGTTTGTGGCACTGAATTCAAATGTCACGTTTTGAAATGTCAAACTCTGTGTTCTGTGGAGAATATTATTACTTATAAGAAATAAGTAGAATTTTATATTGTCATTCAATGCAATATGTCTTCAATAATATTATACTGCCTGTTCTTGACTGTGTTTGAATGTTGCACATTCAATGATAACAAAAGGAAAAGATAAGTAGTCTAATAAGAGGGGGGGATATCGAAGACTCTTTGGATCCATTGGAATCTGAATCTACATATTCATCCATTTGTGCTCATGCATATGTATTTACGCTCATTCTCTGTCCGCCTCGCGCAGAAAATCGAGGAAAAGATTACTTGTCTCCTACAGATTTGAAATCGCCAGAATTGATCTGACCTTAAATTGATCTGCAGAGGTCACCAGAGATCAGTGCCACTTATCCTGTATTCATCCTGGGGTCAAGTTACACTCGTACACAAACCTGCAACCCGTGGGGTGCGGCCGTTTGGGAGACTATAAAACACAAAGAAGCAAAGAAACATTCGTCGTCTAGTATCAAATGCATGTTCATGTATCTGTTCGTGGTTTTCACTGTACGTATCTATTTTTCTCTTGTACAAACGAGAAGGTGTTATAACTATACCGTTTTAATCGTAATAATTCAAGATTCTCTTTCTATCGAACATTTTGCTTCACTGAGAATTCGAATGATAAACGAGTCCTACTTCCAGTACAATAACTGCACATTGGCTTGTCGGGAGTTCTGTTTTCCAACCCGAGAAAAAAGATTTTGTTTTCATGGATTTAATCCTGACATAATATTAAGTACAGCGTAACAGGATTTTCAGTTGTAACTTTTCTCACAATTCAGATCGTCTCGAATATCCCAAACCTGGCGCAGTTACAGACAACCTTTAAAATGAAATAAAAACTGACTGAAAAAAGAAATGCCTTGCTACTTTCTTAGAGATTGGGATTGCAGAAAGAGAGTTAATGAGTGAAAGAATGGAATAGCGAGAGAGGGGTAAGCAGTGTGAGTGTGTGTGAAAGCGAGAGAGAGAGAGAGAGAGAGGGGGAGAGAGAGAGAATAGGAGACAGGCTGAGAGGGTATGTTAGAGGGAGAGAGAACGAGAGAGGGGGACCCTCACAGAATAAGTGCGTGAGAGAGATAGGGATGGAGCAAGCGAGGGATAGATAGCGAGTGTGTAAGAGAGCGAGAGAAAATGGGTACAGAGAATGTGTGTGTGAGAGAGTGAGAGAAGGAAGGATGGATAGAATGAGAGTTCAAGACAGACAGACAGTGAGTGTGTAAGAGAGTGAGAGGGAGAGAGGGGTAGAGAAGGAGAGAGCTATTTCGATTTCTTGAGAGAATTTTCTAGCTTGACTATTGACGTTGAATCGTATTGATTTGTACCCGATCGTCACAAAGGCTAAGTAACATGAAACACTCTTTTAATTGATACCTATTAAATGCGTGTTGTATTTCTTGAGCAACTGAAAATCAGACATTTCTTCTCTTTGTGAACTTTCTTACACAGAGAAACGATTTGGTGGAACAATCGAGCCATCTTCTTAAAGCAGGGGTTCTCAAACTGTATTGTACGACGTCACCCTGACAAGTATATTTGACTCAACCGGCACACCAACTCTTTCAATAAAATATGAATATGCTTTGGTATATTTTCGGACATAATGAACTATTCTGGGTTGAGCGCTCTTTAAGTGAGGTAACTCATCCATTGTAAGCTTATGCAATGCTCTTCCATAGGAATAGAGCACTTTGGTGGATAAAGAATTTCTATGTAAATAGATATATCGTTTAAATTTAGCCTTACTGACCGTCCAGTTCCGTAGTTCAGAGGTAGGATATCGGTCTGAAGTGAAGGTTTCAATTCTGCCTTGCAGTACTGGATGGAATAATGGAAAGTCTATAGCCACACTGAAGAGATGCAGTACATCGAAACAGCTGTCTGTGGATGACACAATAATATATATATATATATATATATATATATATATATATATATATAAGTAAAAATTTCAAACGCAATAAAACAGTTAATTTAGTCTATGATGTATAAGAAACAGAAATAAAAAGGTTTACGCAAAAATCTTAACAGACACATAGCGATACAAACATTGACAGCATGAAAATGAATAACATTTGAAAAAATACGGCGCGATAACCTCAAACCCGGACGACCTCGACCGATTTTATTGTCTACACTAAAAAAAAAATGGAGTAAGGAAGAAAGAAAGAAAATATGAATATGTTTTCAAAACGTGAACATTCACAATAGCAAGAGACTTTTATTTCACCTGACGAATGCAGACCACTTTTAGCAGTTTACAAGAAACTAATAGTCGTGAAATGAATCTAACGTAACTTATCTCGTATTGTATGTAGTTGAATTAAAACAAACCCAAACGAAGTGGATTTTTAGACATAAAATTCAACCCTGCCCCCAAGGCACATACCAGCCATTTGAAAAACAAAACAGCAACCCACTATACATAAAGAACTCTTCCAATCACAAGCTGCTCAAATAGCACAATCCACCAGCCGTAGATTATCTCATAATCTTTACAACGAAAACATTTTCAACGCAGCGAAAAACGAAGCAGCATTAAAAGAAGAGCGAGTTTACGGTAACACCAACTTTTACTCCAAACAGAACGAAAAAACACAACAGGGAGACATAGTTTGTTCGAATTGCCCATGAGATAAAACCTAAAAACGAATGTAAGCAAAATATTCCATAGGCTAATCAACAAACACTTCACAGCATCAAACTAACAACACAGAATATTCAACAAAAATGCCTTGAAAATTAGGTATAGTTGTATTGAAAACATGTTTCAAATCATTAAAAAAAACCCACAACCCAACAAAACTCCATCGTCACAAAGTGTAGCTTAACAAATGAAACAGAAGGCCCATTGAATGGTAACTGCTTACAAAATAACATCGTATACCAAGCCACTGTAAGACCCGAAGGTAAACCAGACGAAATATAATGTTGTGAGGGTTTTCTGTACTTTCATGAATTCAAGTCGAAAGCTCAAAATGAGTTCCAAGTTGAGAATGTTTCAAGATGTAAAGATTTGATGATAGTTTGCAAGTGACAACATCGAAGGGAGATAACAAACTACGCTGACTTATATCCTTCAATTTAATAAAATACAGTTTTGAATGGTTACGTTTTCTGCGTTCATACAATCCTTACTACATTAGTTGCTACAGTCGCCCAAGTTAGCGTTATTTGTTACCTCCCTTTGATATTTTTTTTATTTTCACCCAAATTTTGCACAAGATTATTTATTGTGAATAATATGCGAATGTTTTTCTTTAAAATTGTGCCTAGAATGTTTACCTGTTGGGAAAATTAAGCTCATCAATCTCATTAAACAAGTAACATTGAATTGAATGAAAATACTATCAAAAACTACAGGTCTATTATAATCATAGATTTTATATCCTTCACAAGGGGGTATGCCAACACTGTATGAGAAAGAAATATACCGAAAGAGAGAGTAACGAAAATAAAGAAGGAAAGAGAGAGTGAGAAATGAAAAGAAAAAGAGAAAATGATTAAGGAAAGAAGAGAAAATAATAGAACAAAAGGAAGACAAGAAATGTTGGTAATCGTCTGCGCCCCCACCCAACATCCCAACGGGCAATCTGAAGAATATGGCAGCCTTATCAAGTAATAGATTTCATTTTTGAAAGCCATAGAAATTTGTTTCGCAAAAATCCGTAATGTCTTTTGTCTGGAACAGATTGTAAACATGACTGACACATGAAAAAATGTGCATTATGCTGGCTTAAGTTTTTTTTTTTTTCGTAAATTGAGCTCTGTATGCAACGATACCATTTCGTGTCCAAATGACGTCATTTTTTTCTTTTAGTTTAAGGAGAGAACCCTAAATTCCTATCATGACTACCAAATTCGAAATCCGGAATTTTTAATTCAATTCCGAAATCGAAGACAGCAACAAATAAAGGTAATTGTTTCAACATGGATAAATTGTTTCCGTGATCAATTGACGTGAGCGAATAGTTATTAAACCCCCGAACCGAGCATTTGGCTGTTTATAAATAGTAAATGTCTTGGATGCGTCCAAAGACTTATGAAATGTAATTCTAAACATTTACTTGAATAGGCTAACCAAAATAACCGGAATAAGCATACGTAGAAATTGAATATCTATTTCTCAAATAAAAATACCCTCATGAACATCTTCGTGGAAAAATACATTAGAAATATGTATTCAACATCAGAATGTATATTGATTCAAGTTGTAAAAAATGTATAAAACTTAATGAAAACAATTTCAGGCTTATCAGCACAGAGAAATGTTCACCCAACACATTTGATTCATCCATTTCCATTAAATTCTTCTATACATTTCAGCATAACTCCCAATTGATTTATTTTCTAGATGATCAAAATGTATCTGAAGTCATTCTTAAAATTATTTATACTTGCATAATCATGTTTACATAAGATGGTGAACTATTCCAGTATTTCAAAATTCTTTGGGAGAAGATATCAATTTGTTTTGAGACTTTATTTTTGGAATAGACCTTGCTAGTAAATTAACCATACTATCTGACTTATCAAACATTATACTTCCACAATTGGTAAAGCCATTAAATACACTGAAAGTTTTGATTAAGTCTCTTCTTGTCTGCTCTATTGAAGTTGTCATGCCTAACTTTTCTAGTCTATCCTAATAATTCAATTCTCTTATGCCACTTATGATTCCAGTAAATTTTCTCCGTACTGACACCAATTCCAAAATTGAATTCCAATTACCGTGTCTGAAGTCACTAATGAAATGAACAACGTTTTGTTTCAGAAGAGGAATTGATAATGTCATTGTTTATGAATGTTTGACATTGTATCTGTCAAATATTAAAGAGAACACAAAAAGAAAAAATAGAAAGAAGGCATACATATTTCAGTAAATATATAAATAATCGATTGCTAGTAATTGAGAGTCAATAATCGAGAACTGGTGCATGTTAGATACGGAACAAAAGTGATGTAGTATATTTTAAGCAAAATGACCGCCGCTCTTGCAGGCGTTGATGGCGAATTTAAAACAAAGAAGCAGACGACAATAACCCTAACCCTAAACCTAGCACTAACCGTAAAAATACCAAGCCAAACCCCCAAATACTAATTTTGACACAAACCCCAAAATACTAACCCTAAAAACACTAACCTTGAAGAGCGATAAACCTGTGGGTGGAGCGGCAGCTATTTTCGAAGAAGAAATGTAACAATAGCCGGAAGGGGATAAGAATATGCACATTGATAAACTGATTTTTTTTATCTGTTTTACAGAGGGGTTACACTCAGCCATAGCTTACAGGTAATGAGCAAAAGTATCGCATGCTCCATTTTTTCCAAATCGTTGGTCCTCAACCATGGGGCCGTGAACCAGCATCAGGCCACGAAGCATATACTACTGGATCACAAGGAAACGATATGATTTGGCCCTACGAAATGATATGAGTCAGCTGCATCTTTTCCATTCCTTGCCACGCCCAATTTTCTTTGTGAAATAGAAAAAAATTAATTTTCTTGGATCTTAGTATTAGCTTAGTTAGATATAGAATCAGACTTCAAAGAATTATTCAATTTAATACACTATTGTACAAGGTATAAAACTAAAAAAAATTGTATTATCAGAGTGAAAGAAGCAAACAAAAAATACACTAAACATCAATGATTTACACATTCCAGAAAAGTTATTCGGTAAAAATAAATGTGTGTCTTTGGAGAGACTCAGCCATTCTAAATATCATCTAATTAGATCTCGATCGCCAGCTGCTTATTCTGTCTCTCCTGAGTTGGTATTATTTCGTATTTATATCGTTAATATCATTAAAAAAAGAGACTAATTCAATTAAAAGATCTAATATCGTGTAATTCAGCATAGATACGCGTTTTTAGAAACAGAATTGAATGTATTAGCCACTTGACTTAGAGTTATCTTATCATTTATACTCCCTCACTAGTCAGCCAGCCTACAAGAACATTGTTGATAGTAAACCGGTCTGCGGTGCAAAAAGAGTTTGGGACCACTGCTTTAGAGATCAAAGACACTGATGGAGTCGTTAGCCTGTCTCGTTTCACAAAATTTCACTTACTTGTTCTAAACTTTGTGTGTTTCCTTCCAAATTTATTTCGTATGAAAGAAGTCACCCAGATGTAATTAGGTGAACAAAATTGATTTAAGAATCATGTGAGTTTCATTGTTCAACTCTTAATGGAAAATATATGAATTTTCATTTCTGTCATTATGAGAACACGGGAAAGGTTACACACACACACACACTCACACACACACACACACACACACACACACATATATATATATATATATATATACTACTCATGTTTACACATGCACATATAAGTACATGAATATTCTCCTACTCACACATGTTTCTAAAAGGGGTAAACAACAATATATGGAGCATTTCTTCAATCTGCACACATACAGCTGTATACATGGACGCACACACGCATATACATATATATATATATATATATATATATATATATATATATATATATATATATATATATATATATATATATCGACATAAAATTCATAAGTTTCCACTTGAAAACCTAAAGTATGTGTAGTTTTTTTCAAATATGAATTTTTATGATCTTAATCAAAATTGGGTCAGATTTGGGTTGAGATCTTTCGTTATGAAGTAACTTCGGAAATGTTTTTAAGAGAAGGCGACTAAATTTGGCAGTTTTTTTGGTAGAAGAATCTTGTGTGTGGAGTGGCTTTTTAAGGAGTTGAGAGGAAGAAAGTTGCTGAAAATTGTACTTTAGAATAATTTCCACTTCATTAGCCATGGCACCGACCCTCTCAAAAGATGTGTTTGCTGGTTTCTTGTAAATGAAATTCTCACACGCCTCAACAATCCAGAGTTGCCATCCTTCAGGACCAAATTGGGCAAATTTGGTACTGAGCCAAACTACTTGTTTCCGAAAATGGACAATTGGAACCGAAGCAAAAAACTTTTACAAAAGATAAAAAAAAAACTTAGACACAAATGATATGATACGACTTGAATATACATGGACAATAGATAAAAGATGTATATTTCTATCAATTTTTCCTGCAAACTTAGTCGGATGGTGGATTAAAAGATATTTGATTATTTTGGTATTGAAGCTGCTGAATTTTGTCCCAATACCATACACATTTTGTCTGATGTTTAATTTTAAGTCATTGGATTATTTTGGTACTGAAGCTTCAGAATTTGATCCCAAAACCATACAAATTTGGTTTGATGATTGGATTTTAAGTTATTTGGACATTTTGGTACTGAAGCTACTGAATTTGGACCCAAGACCATACAAATTCGGTCTTTTTGCGCCGAAGACATCTGGCAACTCTGCTACAGACTGTTGGCATGGTTCTGTAAAAAATAAATAATATTAGGATAAGATCCACACAGAAAAAACAAGGAAGATGGTTTAAAATATTCATTGAATACCAACAACTCATCTTAAGTCTCGGCAAATCACAAGTCATAAAAAGCACGAACTTACGTCAAAGTGAACTGCGACAATGAGATATGATATCAATAAAACACTTTACAGCGAGCCTTGGAGGCAGCTTTCGGAAAACAGACTGGGAAAACGTGGAAGTAAACATAGACTGAGAATATTTGAACAATTTAAGGTACTGTGATAATGCATTAATGGCAGAAACTGTGGAGGGTCTACAAAACATGTTAAGTGATCTAAAATGAGAAAGCCGAAAAATGGGTTAAAGATGAACAGAGCATTTCGTATAAATACAGACGTACTGTGGATCAAACTGCCAATATGCTGAAAACGTGAATCAATGCATAATACCAGTGATGACGTACGGGTGCGAAAACTGGAAACAAACGCAGAATAGCGCAGAGGGTAATAGAAAGAGCAATGTTAGAAATAACTATTAGCGATAGAAAAAGATCATCATGGATCAGTGAGAGGACCTGGATGAATAGGATTGTGCAAGTGATTGAGCTTCAAAAATGGAGACGGGCAAGGCAAATAACGAGAAAAAGAGACAAAAGATGGGAAAAATGGCTAATCATTTGGCATAAACGCAGTACGAAAGGACCAGATTCAAGATAAAGAAACGAGATTGGAAATTGTGAAGAGGAGTCATGGCAGAGATCAGCACAATCACGCTCGTCATAGAGGGAGAGGGGATATGTCTTTGTCTAGCAGTGGACTTATAATAGCTAATTGTTATTTTACTGCTTTCTAATTCTGCTATACCTACCAAGTATAAAAGATCAACCCCCTCTCTCTCTCTTTCTTTGAAGATTCAGTCTGATAAGTCGGTTATCCAACTCGGACTCTTTTCCCTATTATCCCCTTGCAAAGCCTTTGGGGGGGGTGTCACCCTTTCCCCTGTCTCCACTACTGAGACTCAAACCAATGTCAGTAAGTGAAGAGTGGCGTAGCAGTTCATCATCATCACCATCACTCTTTTAACATCCGTCGTTGGACATAGATCTTTCTCAAGATATGCCAAATTTCTCTATCATGGGCATTGCAGAGCCAGTACTTCCTGAATTTGTCTAGTTCACATCTCCATCTTGTTTTTTTCGGCCTTGGTTTTGCATGTGGTCTCTGGGGATCCATGTTGTAAGTTGTGATGTCCATTAGTTGCCTTTCATTCTTGCAACATGACCAGTCCATTGCCATTTTAGTTTTTTTATTGGATTCTATGATGTCTCTGACCCCAATTTTTTTCCTGGTATATTGTGCTGTCTTGTGATCTCTCCATGTGAGGTTGAGCATGATTCTCTCATGCACACGCTGCATGCTTCTCAGTTTGCAGGAACTGAGAGGTGTAGCAGTTACCAGCACAGAAAGAGGAATTGGAGAATAAAGTTCAAGTTTTGATCAGGGCTGCTTACATTCTATTCTCACTAAGGCCCTTTGGAAAAGGCATGACTCCACTTCTCTCACCTAGCAATGGGCAAATAGCAGAGCAGTTGAAGCCCTGTAAGGTAGCCTATCATAGCCATGGGTCTAGCTACTCCATCTCGTAGAACTTACTACTGAAACTGCAATAAAGCTCTGTATTCCACAAGGAGTCTATAACAGGGCATCTCAAAATAGGAGTCAGGATCCCTTTAGGGGTCACGTAAAGATTATTGGGGGTTGCAGAAATATATTTTTTAAAAGATTAATTAAGTAACTAAGGGTTTTTTTTCAAGACTGTTCTTGTAAACAAAATTCAATCCTTTCGTTGATTTAATGCCACTCTTTATTTCTTTTTTGTTATTGTAATTTGATTTTAAAAAGTGATTTTTTGTATTAAACAATATATACAACTTAATATTGATTATAAATACGCTGACATTTTTGACAATTTCGTGGAGTTCATCTATTTTCATGTTTAGTTACTATTAGATTATGACAAGAGACAATAACATAGTCTTTGGTGTCTATTGCTTTTATAACAATACGTGAGAAGTTGTGAAAATATCGTCTCTTCAAAAGAGATCACGAATGAAAAAATGTTTGAGATGCCATGGTCTACCAGGATAAATAAAACAAAAACTGATAACCTATACTTTCGGAATGCAGACGAGAAAACTTCTAACAAAAGCACTTATGTTTTTGAAAGAATCAGAAACCGTCTGTCAAGACTGTCATCAATATTGTCACCAACACTGTCAACTTGGGTTTCTCTCAGTTTTTAAATTTGTCCGGTTAGCAGGCTAGGTATGCATAATGCGTACAGGTCACACCAACTGAGCTAGAGGGCTGAACATTTAAACAATTACTCATTATGTCAACAAAAACTTTTTACCACCCGTCCCAATAGCTATCTAGTGGAGGTTCAGTTTGCAATGTACATTTATGCTAAATTGGTCTCTTTGGGGGCTAACTTGATTTTTTTTAAATTCAGACTTTTCAGTGATTACTATCCAAACAAATGTGATAGAAATAACTTATTCATTGATCAGCCCTTCTTCTTCCAATGTTTTAATTGATCGCCTGAAACACAGCAGCTGCCAAAAGACGGTGGTCACTTGGCGGTTGCTATTGAATGACTAACCAGACCTGTTTGTTCATAAGTTTAGTTACTATGAGATTAAAGACTTATACAAAGTCTGTAGTATCTTTAGCTTTTATTACAATGCACAATGGGCTACAAAAATTTTGGCTCATCGAAAGAGGTCGCGAATGAGAAAGTTCTATATTCCTGGTCGACAGGAATAAATAAAACAAAAGCTGATGTCAGTTGATGGCCATTTTTTCCTGAGTACGGACGGGAAAAAATTATAACCAAAACACTCATGATTTTTGGAATAAGAAACCGTCCACCTAAACTGTCACTAAAACTGTCAACATAGGTTTCTTCAGTTTTTATATTATTCCGGCTGGTTCGTCGGCTATGTACACATGTATGTATATATCATGCGTACAGACCACAAAAATGGCGCTGGAGAATTGAAAATTTAAATATCTACTCCTTAGTATTTCAAGAAAAAAGATGTTTTCTTAGATTCCTCCTAAATCGATTTTTAGTGAGGGTTCGATTTTCAATGCGAGTTTATACAAAATTATTCTTTAGTTTTCGCCCGGTAGCATTTATGCTTGTTTTTTTTTTAATTCGTACTATTTACTGATCCAGTCGAAGACAAGAGAAGTAACTTATTTATTGACCAACCATTTTTCAATTTTTTTAACAAGGCATGCTGTCAAAATACAACGGTCACATAATAGTTTCCATTGAATGAATACGCAGACCTGTTTTTTTGTATTTGTTTTGTCTTATAATTTTTTCAGCATTTTTTTTAATTTTCTTAGTAACGTGACGAATTTGTGTCGGTGTTGGCGGCTAAAAAGAGGTTGGTGGAAACGGCATTAACTCAAAAGTCTGAAGAACGAAGAAGCATTTTAAGCGTAAAGTTGGAAATTGTTTCCCGGGAACCTGATTCTGACAAGAAAATCGATTTTGCCTTCTCAGATATTCTTCAGAGTCGAATATTGGAGTCTGAGTGGGAGTATTTCGATTTGACAATGGATTCGAAAACAACTTTTACAAGGACAAAGAGGAACGTGAAACCAATGCAAATAACCTTATATAAAAGCTTATGTAACTCCGTTGTTTGTTGGTTTGTTGGTTTCTGTCGTGCAAAAGCAAACAGAAAGAGGGGAAGGGAGTAGAGCATAGATTGTGTCTGTGTTCTTGTATAGATATGTAATTTACTTCTGCCAACGAAGTTGGAAGAGGTATATGTATTCACTCGTGTCTTTTTGTCTGTCCACGCAATATCTCCAAAGTTTGGCAATGTGCTTAGGGAGAATAGATAGAATTTTTGAGAGGATCCAGGAATTCTTTTCGCATTTTAATCCCCTCCATTCTAACAAAATGGCTAAATAATATCTCTAAGAGTTTTCAATGAATTCCAATGAGCACTTCTTTAATGCCATGGGCAAAGGGAGAATTAGTTAAATTTTGAAGCAGATCCTGGACTTTTTAAAAAATTTTCGATTGAGAGATGTTTTTCTAGTTTTTTTTAATCCATTTATGGTCTCACCCAAGATTTTCCACACATTATCCAAAATTTCTCGTTTAATTTCAAATACATTTTGGAAAGGTGGGGTATGAATTAGAGAAAAATTGTTTAAATTTGGGAGCAGATCCAAGGATTTTTTTTGCAGTTACCTCCCTGTATAGCTACCATATATAAACTGATTTTCACCCAGTTTTTAGTGGTGATTGTGTTGGGAGAGCTATGCCAACTTTGAGTGCTTTCTAGTTAAGTAAAAGTTATCTTATTTTGATCGAAATTTCTAAAATTTCGGAAAGTATGCCAGAAGTCGATATTTGAAAGAAAATCAATTCCTTTTTCCTCTCGAAATGGTGAGAAAAAAAGAATTTTATCGACCCCCCCCCCAGGATCTATATCGATCAATCAGTTGATCAATATTTAAGACACACGAAGCTTTTGTAGAATTTATTTGACACCAATCAATTGCAGAAACAACTGTGGGATTTGCCAAAGTCCAAATAGAAACTTTCTCTTTTTCTTTTCACCAATCTTAACTTATGTGTTTAATGGCATACTAGATGCACTCTGGGTTTTTCCTCAATTGATTTTGTTAAATTCGACAAAGAGTAGTTTGAGGAATGATTCTGAGACAGACACAGCTGAATATGGATCCGAGAGCAGACTGAGTTAACTTACCATAGAAGTGGTTGGGACATAGGATTTGCCAGTAAAAAATGAGAGAGATTGGCACTGTTACGTTCGGCATGAAGGGTAATGGGGAAAAGGCCTTTGTCCAGTAGTGGACCTAGACTGATGATGATGGTGATGATGCATTGTTAAAGAGATACTGCCTTCATCATTTGTTGCCAGGGCCAATATTAGCTTAAAGAAAAGTCTTCATGTCACATAAGAGAGGAAGAGATCTTTATCACCAGACCTTTTGATGAAGGAAATGTGCGTCCTCTGTCGCCTGAAGTAAGGTATTTAAAGTTAGTTTCCAGTGAATATTTACTTATGTCTCATACTTGCTTCTGTAGATTTTACAAACGGTTGGAAGAGTGCAACCAGTCCGATAGTGGATTCTCGGAAATCTATCACTCAATTTTGAATGGAAAAGACGTTCTGCAGTGACGAAGGGTTAAGAAGCGTGTAAACGCAAATCAGGGCTTCTCAATTTTTTATCTCTATGGTCCCTTTTTTGGTTATTTTAGAAATGATAGCGCTCCTCAAAAATTTCAATTGGTCAAAAATGACATAGAACAACCGTAGTCTTCTAAGTGCGAAGAGTTCTATCAATTTTGTTTTACATATTTGCATGTCTGCTTTTGTATTAGTGTGTTCATAGGCTCTTGGTCATACTGTTTTGTCTATACACTTGAAAATTGGCATCTTATGAAATTCTGTTTTGATTTTTTGGAAAAAAAACTTTCTCGACCTTTTTGGGGGCCTCATTTTGGCGGGTATAGTTTATTAATAACATCTAAGTTCTCCAAAATCTCGATGTTTTTTTAAAATTTATTTTAAATGCTTTCCAGTGGAAATCGCCAGTGATACCCTAAACAGAATTTATTCTGATTATATCTATTCTTCGATGGAATTTTACCTTTTGTCTCCTTGCACGTATCTATCAGTTCTAGTTCTTTGCTTTGTCAATATTTTATTGACTGCAATATTCAACAAAATATAAAGTTATGAAGTAGTGCTCTAGTCATTTCACACTCAATGTTTGGGTAGATCTGCTTAGTTGCATTTGACGAAAACAATTTGTGTTTGCTGCCATCATCGTATTTTAGTTCTGTAAATTCCCCTCGGATGTTTTCACCGACATATTCTATACGACAGTCAAGAAATTGTACGTGACAATCAATCTCCCCTACTCCTCGGCACATCTTTTGTAGCCCTGGGGGCCATATTGCCACCGTTGAGAATGACTGACGTAGATAGTGAGACAGTGGAAATATTCTTAGCTAATAAGCCCTCGCAGCGATGACCGACAAAACTTACGAGTAAAGTAAGACATATATCGCAGGTGGTAAAAATGGTTGAAAAAGTATCAGCAGAATAATTATTGATTATCAAGTGATCAGAGGCGGAGGAAAAACAGCAGATTGTCTTCTCTCACAGAATCTAACGGAAATGGAAAAGAGACAAACGTCACAGCTTGAAGGACAGAGAGAGTCGACCATTGTGTTTTGAAGATCGAGAGACACGTATATATATATATATATATATATATATATATATATATATATATATATATATATATATATGTGTGTGTGTGTGTGTGTGTGTGTGTGTGTGTGTGTGTGTGTGTATAAACAGAGTTGGGCTGGTATATCGATTGACCGTGATTCTATAAGTTTAATAATTTGTTTAGGCTTCAAAGTTTGCCATGTGGAATTTCTTTGTTGGATACGGGCGTTTGTCTTTGGCAATGACTGCAATAACATTTCCGTTTGATCTAACGATCGATTTCGGATGCTTCAACATTTGTAGTGTGATAAATCACACAAAATCAAAGCTTCATGTTTTAGATTTTTCTATCTCGAACGAAGATCTCCGTAGCCATCATACACACTCTACACAAACACGTCCATCTATTCGTGATCCTATTTCTATCTGCTGTAATCCTTTTTCAAACACTCTGTATTCGCTCGCAATAGAGTTGACCATTCAATAATGAACAGATTGTATCGACTTTGAAGTTTCAATTTATCCAAGAAATCCCCCAACGGCTTTGCTTTGACTTTTCACTAACAAAATCACGAGCGTTAATGAATTCCATAAGTTTCAGTTTGGACCTTTTTACATCTTAGAAAACCCAATGTTCTATTTCAACATTAAAGTCCATCTACTTACATATCTTTCCATCAACTTAATTATTTAGAGATTATCATTAATTGATAAGACTGTTATTTTGAATTTCTTTTCAGATTTCGGTGTTACATTAGTCGGCATTCGTTCGAGGTTTCCATAGTTTTAGTTTTTAAAATAATGCACTGGAATCTTCGTGTCTTGTTGCTTCAAACTAATTTCCGATAAAACATAAAAAGACATGCCGTAAGAACGAGTATTGCTACAACGAGAATTTGAATATTTCGAGTCTTTTTTAGATATCTGTTCAAATATAATTTCAAGATTGGTCCAAAAAAGATTTATCTCTGAGTTTACACTTTCATACCAAGTAAGAATTTTAATGTGTAACAACTTTTGAAAAAAAAAAAAGAAGAAAAAAATGTAAATTTGATACTTAGTTAATGGGGAGTTCATAAAATTACTTGTTACTTCGCCCAATCCACACCAAACCAATTGTTTAAAATAGACATTTTGTTGAAAAATTCAGAGTGAAAACTGAGAGGCGTTGGAAGAAACTTCCTTGGACGCATTAAAACGCGTATGAATTAAATCAATCTCCTATTGGGCAACCTATCCTCTAAATAAACTAAGAAGGGTGTGGTTTTCTTGGTTTAAGACGCCCACAAAAATAATTAACAAACAAAACGGGATAAACATTTTTGGACGGTATCACGCTAGCCTATTAGGTTTTACTGCGACTCTGATCTGGTCATTGCGAGATATAATACTTCCAAAAAGGGAAAACCTATGGCGCCCCCTCTCCATCTGCGCCCTGGGAACGTGCTTATTTAGCTTAATTGTTCATCCAACCCGGAATATCTTCAACATAATAATCCAAACTCAAATAAGTTCAAAATATTTATTATCAATTCCGTCCCTGTCAGACTCACACTAGCATATTACGTTTTATCTCAACTATGATCTGGTCATTACAAGATATAATACCTTCAGAAGGGAAAACTTATGGTGCCCCTTTTCTTTTGATGCCCTAAGAACGTGCTTATTTAACTTAATTGTTAATCCAACCTTGAAAATGTTCAACATAATAATCCAATCTTAAATATGTTCAAAATATTTATCATCAATTCCGCCCCTGTAATACCGGGGGTTCCCGGTTGTTTGGACATATGGGTATCTCTGGTTAATTGTAGGAAAACATGTCACGAATAAATGTCACTTCTTGCCCCTGTTTTCCTGGTCGAATAGATCAGTGGAATAAGATGTATATCTCTTCGGTCGCAATCTGTTCTCCTACACGAAAGAAAAGCATATCTACTGACAAAGATTGTTCAACTTATTTGATAATATCTTACGCTTATTTATTTTACTCGCTCTCCTTTTCGTGATTTGTTGCTTTTACACGTATTTTTAACCAATGTCGGAAATGGCCGCCATTGCTGTGTTACAGACAACACGCAGTATATTGCAAAACCGAAAATATCACATTCTTGAAGTCGTTTTGACACCATCGCCTTTTGACACCATCACCTCACACATCAACAGATTCCTCAAACGAGATTAGTATCTTGGTTTTTATAAACATTTTTACAGCAAATTCGTGTCAGGATCGAATTTGACGTATATTTATCCGCTTACTCGCCTATTACTACAGAGATGAAAAAACGTGCTATTGTTTACGGGACTATCAATTCATTTCCCCTGACCTAGTCGGCATTATTGAGACAATACTTTCTGACCTAATCCGAGAAAAGGCATCGTTTTTTCTATATTCTTCCATCAATTCTATTATATTTTGGAAAGTTTTTTGCATCGCACATTGTCAAAAATATAAGCGAATCTTCGAGAACCGCCAGAAATGCCAGGAATTACTTCTCCATCCTCATCATCTGTAGCAGTATCCTATTAGCGTTTATCGTTGGACAAAGACCCTTCCCAAGATTTGCCAAGATTCATGGGCGCCTCTGTGCCAATACTTTCTGAACTTGTCAAGTTCATTACGCCATCTGATTTTTTGCCGGCCTCAGTTTCGCCTATGATAACTTGGGGGCTTCGTTGTGAGTCGTTATGCTTAGCCGTCGTCTGACATTTTCACGACATAACCAGCATATCGCCGTTTGTATTTTCTAATGAAATCTATATTGTATCTGATTCATGTTTTCTGTCGAACTGTGTTGTCCTGTGAACTGTTGAACTTGGTCCCAAACGCTTGTAAAATCTGTGCAGATTTACGGTGTTGTCTATAAATTTTGAGTCACTACCATTCGAACTTTTATTGGAACAATTGAATCTCTTTTTTGTGTCCTTGATGTTGTCAAGACAATGTTTCGATCGATTTGTTCTTCTGTACTCGTCATGAATAGAGACAAACCTTGAATTGGCTGGAGGAAAACAGTTTGATTCTTCTATCAGGAAAAGAAAAGAAGGAAGGAAGGGAATAGTGGAAAGAAGGAAGGAAGGGAAGAGAGGAAAGAAGGAAGGAAGGGAAGAGAGGTAAGAAGGAAGGAAGGGAAGAGAGGAAAGAAGGAAGGAAGGGAAGAGAGGAAAGAAGGAAGAAAGGGAAGAGAGGTAAGAAGGAAGGAAGGAAAGAGAGGAAAGAAGGAAGGAAGGGAAGAGAGGAAAGAAGGAAGGAATGGAAGAGAGGAAAGAAGGAAGGAATGGAAGAGAGGAAAGAAGGAAGAAAGGGAAGAGAGGTAAGAAGGAAGGAAGGAAAGAGAGGAAAGAAGGAAGGAAGGGAAGAGAGGAAAGAAGGAAGGAAGGAAAGAGAGGAAAGAAGGAAGGAAGGGAAGAGAGGAAAGAAGGAAGGAAGGGAAGAGAGGAAAGAAGGAAGGAATGGAAGAGAGGAAAGAAGGAAGAAAGGGAAGAGAGGTAAGAAGGAAGGAAGGAAAGAGAGGAAAGAAGGAAGGAAGGGAAGAGAGGAAAGAAGGAAGAAAGGGAAGAGAAGTAAGAAGGAACGAAGGGAAGAGAGGAAAGAAGGAAGGAAGGGAAGAGAGGAAAGAAGGAAGGAAGGAAGGGAAGAGAGGAAAGAAGGAAGGAAAGGAAGAGAGAAAAGAAGGAAGAAAGGGAAGAGAGGTAAGAAGGAAGGAAGGGGAGAGAGGTAAGAAGAACGAAAGAAAAAGATGAAAGGGAAAGACAAGCCTGTTTGCTTCAGGTCAAACTACACTCTTACTTCTTTTCCGACTGGAGATGATAATGGAAACCTTTCTCTTGTATATATAATACATTCGTTGGTAAATAAGCTCTGCCCAGTTTGTAAGATACCAGTCTTCTAATCACTTGATTGCGATTTCAAATCATGATAGGGAAATGTTATATATATATATATATATATATATATATATACATATATATATATATATATATATATATATATATATATATATATACACACACACACACACACACATATATATATATACACACACACACACACACACACACATATATATAAATATATATGTATATATATATGCCATTAAATTACCAGCAGCTGTGTAGCTCAACGGTAAGGGCATCGCTACATTGAGGTGGCTACCACATATACATAATTCAACGTGACATGATAGACAAACTATGAACAGTTTATTCCACCCAATTTTGCTAGGGATATTCTTCTGAACTGGAGTTTGACAAAAGAACAAAAACCATGAGTTCAATCGTCTAATAGAGATGCGTGGACACGTCTGAAGACTTAACCAGAAAAGGAAAAAGAAAAAGAAATCATTACGTATCTATACAGAATGCGAATCATAAATTGTAACTTAGAAAGAAGTTCTAACAAATGAGTAAAGAAAAATGTCTGCCATGACACCACTGATACAAATACGCGCTGTTATCGAATCAAAATTCAAGTGAAGGTTGATTGACTGTGACCTTTCAACTCTGGGACCGGAATACAATGCAGATTAGAAATGATACGTAAGAAATGTATTCGATATAAACCAGAGAGTAAAGAGGAATCAATATTTCAGTAAGAATTGTTATGGATCGCAGTCAAGAAAAGATGGAAGACACGAACTGCACAAAAAGTTGCTAAACAATTTCTAGTCAAAAATAGCAAAATCCCTTTTGGTGTTCAAACTGTTGTTTTCGTTCAAAAGATACGAATGTCATTAATCGACGAAGGAAGAGAAGGAAAACCAGTTTGGTTAATCAGTCCATAGAAACTGCCACGTGACCAACGGCTTTCGGCAGCATTCCGTGTGGGGGATGATCAATTTAAAAATTAATTGCCTTATAGGGACAATGATCTCTTGAAAAAGTCAAAATTTTTAAAAAACAAGGGTGAATGACACAACCTGGATGATCAATTTAACATAAAATTACATTGGAAATTGAACCCCCATTAAAAAATGGGGGGGGGGGCTTTCAGAAAACAAAAAAAAAATGTTTTTTCTAAGACGTAATAAAGGAGTAAATGTTGAAATTTTCAACTCTCTAGATCCATTCGTGCGGTCTGCACACCTAAAAAATACACACATAGCCAGTCAGACTGATTTCATGGCTAAAGAAACCTATGTTGACAGTTTTTTATGACAGCTTTTGTTGACAGTTTTTAATAGAGGAGAATTTTGCAACAAAAGAAGAAAAGAAAATGATGAGAAACCGCAGATTATATGTTGGGAGAAATCAAAATAGTTGCTTATCATGAACAACATTACGTGATATTATCACGTGACATGCGGATTCTGGGAGGGAGGAGTTGGATTCATGCCTCCGACATGTGGATTCTGATTCTGGGAACTTGGATATATGTATGGACTGACAGTGAACAGCACCACAAATGGAATCGACGTTCTAAGTTCGAACTCGGGCTGTTACGATTGGCATTAACTTAGCATTAGTAGCGTTGGAAAATGTACAAATCTATCTCTTACCCTCCCCCCAAGTTATTGGTAAATAGCAGGACACACTGGATTCTTCAGCCTCGGTTGGCAGCAAGTCTAGGGGACAGACAATCTAGAAATATCTAGATTTTGGAGACTCTAGATTAATAAACCGATCAAAATAAGGCCCGAAAAAAGTAAAAAAGGCCTTCTTTTCAAAATAACGTTTTCATAATGGGTACACTTGAGTACTAATGCCATTTTTGAAGTCTGTAGACAAAACAGTATGGTCAGGGGCGCTGGAACATACACACACGCACACACAGATAAACATAAACAAACACACAAACACATATATATAAAAAAAATAAAACCCTTTGCTATCTTTGACGGCTACGGTTGTTCACTATATATATATATATATATATATATATATATATATATATATATATATATATATATGTGTGTGTGTGTGTGTGTGTGTGTGTGTGTGTGTGTGTGTGTGTGTGGGTGTGTGTGTGTGTGTGTGTGTATGTATTGAATAAATGTATTGATTCATTAGAATGAAATAAACTCGTGCGTGTCTGTATGATGAAGTTTCTTTAATATCTGAGAATTTTCAATTTATGCTCAGTCAGTAAGACAGCCTACAGGCAATCACCTGGACGTAGCACTGGAGTTTGACAATAAAAAAAAAAACAACAACAACAAACAGGTGAAATAATGCGACGGTGGGCTCTGTCCCTCACCCCCCCCCCATGACACTCCAACCACAAGTAGGAGATTCTTGAAGAAGCCGATATTCTTGAACTGATTGATTTTCCGCCAATAAAGCACGTGCAAAGTGCAAACCGATAGTTAACATCGGATTAAAAAGAGTAAAACGTGAGATATAGCGATGCTAACTATGAATCTTTCGGTTCAACAAAGTAAAATAAAACTGGAAGCAACCAAACTCAGTAGCCAATGATATTTGAGCGACTGAAAATATTCATCTGATCGTCCTGCACGAAAAGCCGGATTGCCATTAATTCAGGAGGTGTTGAATGACGTAACGGTTGCCAACGCGGCCAACGGAATCGGCGAGACGAGTTCGAATCCACCCATCCTTTCTTCTCCCCCTTTTATTTCTAGCCGTGCAAGGCAAGGAGAAGGATAAGTTTGTGCACACCAGAAAGTACTGGCAACAGGTGTAGCTCTATCTTCCCCAAAACCAACATGACTGTACAGTCGTCATCGAAGGAGCTAGGAAAGGCCTTTATCCAGCAGTGGACATGAAATATCTGCTGCTGATGATGATACTGATGATGTTGATAGAATTTAGGAATTAAATTCTCTTGAAGCTAAACTCTTTGATTCTGTTATGCAAGTATTGAAACTGAAAAGCCTAAGAAAGAAACAGTGATAAGAGGCCAGCCAAAATATACACGTTGTATTCAAATCATCGATACTGGCGACTCAGGCAGTTGCCCGGGACGCCAAGTGCTATGGGGTACTTGTGTCTGAGGCAGTAGAGCTTTTCCTGATGTGAAGTCAGATTTTTTCAGGAACATCTGACAGTTGGATACTTTCTGATGTAGTAAAACTAAGAGAAACGATTAGCAAAGAAAATTTATCTGTTTATCGTAATGAACCTTTTTATTCCTTTATATTTATTTTTCTCATTGGAAAGCATAAACAAAAAAAATACTGCAATCAATAGTGTAATGTTAGACTTTTTGAGATCAATTCTCAAACCTATGATTAAGGGGTCGAACATTACACAAGGTATGGTTTTAAAACTGTAAAACTTTCGGGCCTTGGCGGGGCCTACTGGTTTGGGCCAAGGTTAGGCTGCAGAAGTCAACAAAAGTTACAACAAATATTGTTTCACTTATACGATTAATAAGATCAGTGCTGGAAAGGGCCCCAACTATACAAAATATGATAATTAGAAAATTAGTTCCTCAAATAAGAAATAAATGAACAATTACTGTTTGGAATGAATTTATTATTATAACGCCTTCAACTGTTTTAGATAAATCAATAAAATTTCTGCTTGAAGTATGGGTTACGAAAATAATGCAATAATGCTACCTTTGTAGGTGGGACCACCTGTTAAAAACCACGATATTTTGCTTATACTTTTATTCCTTTATTTCAGTGTGAATGTTCTCAATTTTATGCTATTTTACAAGCTTGAGAGTTGTTAGAAATGGTGCTCATTGAGTCACGTATTTTGATTAATGGGTATTAAACCTGAAGTTCACCGGATCTCCAAGATTCAAATCTGGCCCCGAATAAGATGGTCAAAGTTGAAACATAAACAAACATTTGTCATGGTGGCGGCCATTTGCATTATGTTTTGTAAATGTTTCGTTAGCAGACTTGACTTCCCACCCTCTTCTTATCAACTGAGAAAAACCTGTTTGGATTACGAAAATTCAAATTACATATGCAGATTAAACTCCAGACTCAAACATTTCACTCAGTATATGATAAACCCATGATTTGTTAGGAAAAAAAAGCATTACACCAAGTCGAATATTATACGAGTATATACGGCAAATAAGATAATACTATACTTAAAAGAGTGATGAAGTTCAACTTGCTCGGGGCATCGAGGACCCTAGGACCGGCCCTGTATTTAAGCTTACAACATTCGTTGATATTTCTTTTTGTATCGTCACGACGCAGCAATAAGAAATATACTTAGCCTTTTCTTATGAGATCATCTTTTATGTTTCCATAAATCTGCTTACTTTGTCCATTCAGTTGCATCCTTTTCTTTCATTGGAATGATCAAATATATGTGTCCTTTGGAAAATGAGTGGCCATATTTATCACCGATATTGTGTCGTCTGGTAAAGTGTGTATCGCCGTCGACGCCATTGTATCCACGGTCGCCATCTTTCTGTTGCCGTTTGTGTCGCTACAATGCTTTCAGATTCCGAAAGCGTTGATGTAGAGATTTACAACGATTGTTTTTTTCTCTTTTATTACTTACTTTGAATCAACGGAACATCTATTCGGAGGAGAAAGCATTTGGAAAGATAAAAAAGCTGTGTTTATGAGGATGTACCGGTAAGTTCACAGATGACCTGTAGTTTATCATTAGTTGGATTTTGATCTGACATTCTCGTTGTATAATGTTCAGTGTGATTGTTTGTCAAAGACTTTTTTGGACGATTGAGCTCCTTCTCGTTGTTTATGCGCTGTTACCACGAATTTTCAGCCGATCCATTTTACGCCCGTCTTCCTGTGTATTATCAGAATGTGAAGGTGGTAAGCAGGAGTTTTCTCCAGTTGTAGCAACACTCATAACGGTGTATTCGGGTGATATCTCTTCTTTTCCTTTTTAGGCCTAGATTTCCATACCTTGTCCCTATTGAGTTATGGAGGACACATCTAGTTGAACTTTTGTAATGTTTATGGCCCTGCTAAAATCTATAGACAGCATGTATGTGATTAATATCTACCATTCGATAAAGTGCATTTACAAAGAAGAAGATTATTTGTGGTGAATGTACTTGTTGAGGAAGTCTCTGAAGTGGCTGGGGTAGTTATTTATTTCCTGCCAGTTCCAGTGGCTGGTGTTCGTAGAGAGTTAAGAGTGATGATTTCATGCAGATTTTTAAGGCAGACTGGCCCTTTCTCTCGGGTAAATTGGCCCAACTCGATCTACCATATACTGGTTTCCCTGCATTTGTATGAGATTGAGCTAATCTCAACTCATATCATTTATCCTAATATCATAAACATACTTTTGGGTGAATTGGCGCATCATGATCTACCAAATATCCAATACCTTGCATTGTATCAGATTGAGCTATTCTCAACTCATACAGTTTATCATATCATAAACAGATGTTTGTTATCAATTTTTACTAGTATTTCTTTCATCTTGATTTCTGTTGCTTTTTATGGCAAGACAGATTGTCATTCAGGAAGTTGTATCGATCAGATTGAGAAATGGGTCCAAATAGACGACAGGCACCCCCGAATTAATCGAATCTAAAAGGACCCATTATGCATTTCTAAAATCAAATCATATTTTTAGTATCAATTTTGACTAGTTTTTACCTTCATCTTAGTTTTTACGGAAACGAGTAAATATCGAGATCGGAAATGAATACTGGTAGCCGTAGAATTGTGGTCTGAGTCGAAGTTGAGATATAAAGCAACAAAAAATCAAGATAGGGTAAACACTAGTCAAAATTGATTATAAAAAATATTGTGTTACAATACTCTGTTAAATAATAAGAATGACGTATGGGGTGCTGTCACCTAATGAAGTGTCAAAATGCTTCCTTTTCATTTTGATCGATTCAGGAGAGTCTGTCGTCTATATGGACCGAAAAATTGTTCCAGTAAAAGTAGAACTCTCTTCTCTTATTCTTAGGAGCTAGCCTTTCCGTGACGGCTACATGACTGATTAGGCTAAGAAGGCCAACCAATACGGCTATATTCCTTGAATCTCTGACTGACAGTACGCTGCCATCTTTATTCACATTATACTAAAATCGAATGATGCAATTCTTTTTCAACAGTCGTGTAATGACGGTTTGGGAGTTACCATAAAAAGCAGCAGAAATTAAGGTGAAAGAAACAATATTAATAACATTATTATTAATAATAATTGGCAATACTTGATCTAGGAAATGTAAATAGTGTTACATCTAATATCACTTGTACAAAGGAAATATGATAAAATACATTTAATAAAAGATGACAATGCCTCATCATAGAAATTCGAATACTATTACATCATACGTTACTGGTGGAATAAAGATAAACAGATATAAGATAAAAGAAACAGAAGTCAACAATTGATAACTGACAATGCTCCATCTGAGAAATCCAAGTATTATTATGCTTGGTCTTGTCTGTTTACACATAGCTTTGTGGATTCAGAATTGTTTGTGTGAAGTCTTTGTCTATTTTCACTGCATGCTCACTGAATGTGCGTTTCAAATAATAACAGCTTAGGTTTCAAGTTTGAATGGCCTAAAACCAAGCAAGAACCATAAGTTCAACGAAGCATCCACCATCCGTCGTGATGATAGCAAGAGGAGGAAGCGGAGTGGGAGGAGCAAGTAGCCTTTCTTTGAGTCTGATACTTATAAAACATTACAATTTGGAAATATTCTGCGAGTATCATTTTCAATAGATATGGTAAATAGCCATTTTTGGACTTTTTAAAAAAGAAAATGCGGACTTCGGGTATTCTATTATGGCATAATTAGTAGCTGGTAAAAATTGATCGGAATAGTGCTCTTTTAATGAGGTTACACCCTATAATGTCATCACACTTTTTATGGACATCATCCCGCTTACTTCCTTCCTATTTCAATTGAAAATATAATCGGGATCGACTGATCGGCCAACAGATCGAAGAACGTCCAATAGAGATGTGTGAACATATCTAAAATATTCGCTTAAACCCAAAACGTGTATGACTCATTTTAACATTTGGGCAGCGTATTATTCACCATATCTAGATACGTATCATTATCACGAATTTGTTTATGCCGACGCAGATTTTGCCGCAATTCTATTGGCTGCCAAATCAGTTAACGTACACATCGTGTTACTGCACATCGAATCATCCGGAAAGAATGAGAGTGAATTTGATGACATTCTTTAACGTGAGAAAACCCTCATTGCTCTTATTATAGAAGATAAAAATCAACTATTGTTTCCAGAAATACAATGGAACATTAAAGAATGCCTTCGAATTCACTCCTTTTATTTCCGGGTAATTCGCAAAGCAGTAACATGATGTGTACGCAATGTGGCTCGGCAGCCAATAGCATTGCAGCAAAATCGGCGTCGGCATGGACAGATTCGGGATAATACATGTAGCATGATTCATATGTGAGGCTGCATCAAAGATATCGACGTTACACAGTGCAAAGTAACGTCCCAAGAAATTTGTTTATTCGACGTCATAGCACATATATGATGACCACAGGAAGATCGAGTTGCTGCTTAGTACACCAGGGGATTCCTAAATGGTCACTCATCTGGATACTGACCGGGCTCAACACGACTTAACTTCGATGATCATGCGAGCATGGGTGTATCCAACGCGATATGGCCGTTTGAGTGTCTACTGTATATTAAAGGCATTCATCACTTCAGGGAATGTCTTCAGAGAGCGGGCCGATGTGCGTGTGTAGAAGCCACTGCGAGCAAAAAGCAAAAGAAGAATTACACTTTAAAAGTTCACCGTGAGTTATTGTCGAGGTCATTGTTCTTCGCTCTGCATTATAAATTTAGAAAAAAATGGAGACATTTTCTTTTGTTGGGAAGGATAGAAAAGTAGGAAGACGAAATTTATGGGTCATGAAGGAAAATGAAATATACATGAAGAGGCATTAAAAAGAAAGAAATGCACACACAAAAAACTGGCAATTAGTAACCATCAACCAAAACTGTCAACATAAGTTTCTTCAGTTTCTAAGTTGGTCCAGCTGGCTGTATGTATGTATCATGCGTAGAAGTTGCCCTAGTGGAGCAAGGGAGCTGAAAATTTAAATATTTACTCATTATGTCGGAGAAAAACGCCCCCCCCCCAATCTCCTATGAATAAGTTTGTTTGTATTGGGGGTGGATTTCAGTTTGCTATGTAAGTTTCTGCTGAATTGGTCCCTAATTTGTGCCTGGTTGCATCCATACTTTTTTACCAAATTCAGATACTAAACTGACACAATAAAAAGCGACAGAAGTAACTTCTTCACTAATTACCCTTTTTAAAGAATTTTTTTTAATTGATCCCTCCGAACACGCCATGCATCAGAAATACGTTGGTCACGTGACGGTTTCTATTGGGTGATTAATAAGACCTTTTTCGTACAAATTTTATATTCATTTTGCGTTTTCTCTCTCTCTCTAGATTGAAAAATATAATGTCGAGTAAACAATAAAACGTTGATTACAATTTATAAACATTTTTTTAAAGAAGTGAAAAGGATTTCATCTGAAATATATGAGGTCTGCCTGGAAAGTATCCAGAAACATTAGGCATTATGAGTAGTAAACACTACTATTTTAAGCATTTTAGCTCTATAGGCACGACCAGCACATCCGACCAATAATCAGATAGATAGCCAACCAGCCAGACTCACTTTAGACCTGAAGAAACTTATGTCAACAATTCTAGTTGAGGGTTTCTAGTTAACATGAACATTATCATTTATTTTTAATTCATTTGGAATAAATGGTTTGGGACCAACTGATTTTGACAGCCATAACAATTTGATAATATGATCAGTGATTATAATAAATGGCTTCCTCTGTACTTAGTGTTCATCGACACTAGGGTTAGTTCATATGGAAGAATGTTTCAACGGTTCCTGTTTATTTCAAGAACTATTTTGCCAACTGAATTTTCTAGTGTCAAGTTACATTTCACAGCATTAAAATGAGAATTTGAATATCTATGTCATGAGAGCTGACTTCATTCTTCTCATCTTAACTCTTAGGAATTTCCTTTGCAGATTGACGAAATCCATTTGCTAAATATTTTAATTTGTTCGGTTTTTCGTATCTGCAAATGTAATACTAGCGTTGACATGGTTTGAATCGAAACGTGATATAATCCCACCCAGTCATCTCTCTTTATTTCTCTTTCTCTCTTTCCTTCTCTTTCTCTTCCTCTCTCTACCTTGTCGCCTTTTGTACCTATTTTTCTCTTCATCTTTTTCCATATTGACTTTCTCATCTTTCTTCCCAGAATCTAACCACCACATCCTCCTCCTTCCAATCAGCATTTCGAGAACCCCAGCTCCCCAGGCATTACTCATACTTCTTCCTATTTCTCTCGAAGGTGTGGTGAAAGTAGTATCTCCACAAAAGCGATCTTCCGTGTGAACGCGAGGTGTAGCGTATCTCGTGGCATTTCGTCAGTAGTACGGCTAGCAAGTGAATCTCAGTTCAGGTTTTTCCGCTTCTGCTATTCCCGCCTTTTTTTTCTCTACTTTCAGTTTCATTTTCCCTTTTGGCCTTGGTTAGGCGTTATTTCTAAATTCAAATTCCACAACTTTATGATTTTCCACTTTTGGTTTGTTTTCCCTCAATGTTTTCATTTCTTACCTCATTTAGAAATTCGACCGGAATGCTTCCATCTAAAAGTAAGATGCTCCATCATTTAGTCACTGATACCGGAAAAATTATGCTCCAAAATGTGCGCATCTAGGAAAAGACTGGAAAAGTCAGCCAAAACGAGATAATCTAACAACGATTGAGGAAATCTTGGTGTGTGTGCGTGCGTGTGTGTGTGTGTAGTGATTTCTCGACAACTAGCCATTTTACAAAGTCAGAATCAGACAGATATATTAGTCAACTCACAAGGCAGTGCATCATCAAGTTTGAAGTTGTTTGGAACAGCATTTCTTGAGAAATCTAATAGAAATAGATAAAGCATTGAGAATTATTCGAAAATAGATTTAAAACATCTGAATTGGCAACACTGAAAATCTAACCAGAATACGTACTTCGAAGCCGTAATTTCGTACAATGGACGGAAAATCCTTTTATATGACAATTACGTCAGGCTGCTCAACACAACATAAAGTCCAAACACTTCCAAACATGCACTTTTAGAAGGGGCACTGTACTATTTATTGAAATTGCTGAATATGAATTATTCTAATTTTCATGTTCTTTGTTTAAAGTTATCAGCCGATTATTGTCATTTGAAAGACCCTGTCCCACAAGTAATGGCTCCTTCAGTATTTCTGAATATGTTTTAATATTGATAATATTTATTCATACTGAATTTTCGCAATAATCACAGAATACTTGGGAAGCTTTGGGGAAAAAACAACTTCTACTCAGAATATTAAAGAAGTTACTCGAATAATTTGATTTTTTCCTATTTCATCATATGTTTGATACATTAAAAAATCTGATCGCTTCACATGACAGATAAAGTTTGATTTTCATCTCAGTGAAACTCATTTTTTTTAGCAAAATTACGATTTTTAAATACGAATGGAAGATCATTTGTGATAAGATGTTTTCATCTGATTAAAAAATTTAAAAAAAAATGTAATCACATACAGTTCCAGTCGAAATAACAGAACGAAATGTACTTCTTATTAATTGTAATTGTCACAGTATCTGGGAATTTATAGAAATCGTAGCTTGTGGTATGTAATTAATATGCAAAAAGCTTTTATTGAAAGTGGTTATTGAAAAGAATCATCAAGATAAACCTTTGTTTTAGAAAAAAAATGAATTCAGTTGACGAAGCAATTGGACGGGTAACTTTATTTATCATATGAAGAAGTTTTCAAAATAAAAGTTTAATATAGTGAATGATTTAACAAAGAACAATTAGTATCAAGTAGAGAAACCTTTATTAGTAATAACTTCTTAATAAAGAAGTATATACCGAGAGCTACAATTTCTATAAATGGAAAGATCCTGTGGTCATTACTGTTAATATATACAACATAGAAAAATCGAGTGCTTGACCCGCTGTATGTACCTTTGGAGATTATTCTATGACTTCTGGATTTACTTCCGATTCTATTATGAATATCCCTTGTACTCCCACTTGTATTCAAAGTATCGAGAGAAGATTGAGACGGCAGTTGCATTATTTCATCCGACTATTTTCTTTCTCTTTTACTTTACTTGAGCAAATTATTTTATCCACTTCTGCCTATCTGGGCCTGTCGAAGCTTTACCAAGTTGATCGTACATTTACATTGACGCTGTTCCTCACCCTGTCCGATGCTCGGCTCTCATGATGCTGGCTGAAAGGTTTGACTTTTGCGGAATGGAATCAGAGTTGTCTGTCCCCTACACTGGTTGCCAATCAAGGCTGAAAAGCCCACTCTGCTCTACTATTCAGTCGTATCTGGTGATGTGCAGTGGATTCTTATATTTCCCAAACGTATTTGGGCAAAGCGAACGTCAGCAATCTCAACTTGCATTTGAACTCGGATCGCCGATTCCATTTTTCGTAGCGTTAACCTTTGCACCCCCCTCACAGCGATAGAAAAGTATAGGTTATTGAACAGAACGATGATCATCACAAGTGCAAGTAGGACTGTTTTGATGATGGTATATTAATCAGAAATTAAATATGTGTATTATGCATAAAGGCTGTACCAATTGAGCTAGAGGGCTGAAATTTATTCCTTATTTCTAGAAAAATGTCTTTTTGCTTTTTTGAAAATTCCCTCAAAAGATAAGTTTTTAGAGAGGATTGAATTCGCAACGTTAAGTTCATGCTTAATTGATCCTTAATTTGTGTCCTGCAGCATTCATGCTTTTTTTCCTGTAAAGTTTCGACTTTTTAATAATCCAACGGAAGGCGTGAGTAATTCATTCATTGATTACCTCTTTTTCCTAATTTGTTTTTCAAATTGATCACCCCTATACTGCATGTTGCCCAAAAGACGTTGGTCGCATAATATTTTCTATTGAGCAACTAACCAGATCAGATTTTTTTTTTCTAAATTTACTTTTCTGTAAAGCTCAATCCAAATGTGCTTTTCGTGCTGCCAGAAGTCAAAAAGTATGTTAGTAGCCAAGTGTTAGCTTGATCCAATCCATCGATTGGTTTTGTTGCTCAAATCTGAAGACGCTGGAACGCGTGCACACACGTACACCCCCCCCCCCGATACACATGCACACACATACGCACCTCACCCCCACGCACATGCACATGCACACCATACAAACAAACAAACAGTGAAACAAACAAACAAACACAATCATCGTTTCAGGAGGCATTATTCGTTCTTCGCCGAATTACGTGGTTAATGGATGTAGAAAATAAAATCTATAATAGTATCCTGTTTTGTCTTTTTTTCTTCTTATGCAATGCCATTATCTCAAGAAAGAAAAAAAAGAAAGGAAACAGGTCCGGGCAGTCACCCTATAGAGACCATCAGGTGAACAAAATTTTTGGGCTGCATGCTGTGTTGGGGGTGATCAATAAAGAAATCAGAAAACGGGATGATCGATGAATAAGATACTTCTGTCGCCTTTTGTTGGGTGGTGATCATTAAAAAAAGTCCGATATTTGAAAAAAAAAAAGTGAATCCTGGCAAAAAACAAAGAGATCAATTTAACATGAACTCACGATACTAATAGAACCCCCATCAAAACATTTTGTGGGGGAGGGATTCCAAAAAACGAAAAAAAAAATTTTCTCTCGATATAAACAATAAATGTTTAAATGTACACCTCTAGCTTCCATCAGTGTGGCCTGTACACGTGATATGTACATAGCCTGTCAGCCAGCCAGCCAGACCAACTTTAAAACTGAAGAAACCTATCATGACAGTTTTAGTGACAGTCTTGGCTGACAGTATCTTATATCCATTTTTTGTACAGATATCATAACTCATAATAACCAGGAAAGAAGCGATCTAAATGTTTCATTCACCCCGGCTGCTGCTAAGTAAAATTAATCAAATGAACCTCGGGATTGGCAGTTAACATTGTTTAATCGATTGTTATGGAAGAAAAAAAGCACAATAAACGATGATGTGGTTTTAGATTTTTACTATTTTCATTAATGCAGGGAGGTGCGGAGTGACCGAACGGTTACAGGCTCAAAGTAAGGAATTGGCGAGACGAGTTCAAACTCCAGCTGATAGGGTTTGTGTTCACTTCGTTCTAATGCCCACGGGAAGAGTACAGATCCACCACTTCTCCCCCCAGCTATAGGTAAATAATAGAGTAGGCTGGGCTCTCTAGCCATGGTCGCAACTGGTCCAAGTGATGGACGACTCTGATTCCAGATCAGTCTGCAGAAGGATCGGCTCAGTCTGGCTTTTGACACACCCATGATGGAAGAAACTACAGTGCACCAACGACCTCGCAGTGGGTTACGGAATAAAAAAAGTTATTATTGTTATTGTTGTTATCTCAACGTTTCTTTTAATGTGTCCCCCGGTCTTTCCCTGGTGTAAGTCATGTCCAGTAATCTTCAATGAACTGTCAATGAAATTCTTTATTCAATTCTTTATTGTGTTCTTAAACTCCATTTTCAGATCCTGGCTACTTACTCACTGCCGTAGACTGACGACCTGAGCGAATTGCGATAAAAAGCAACTAAAAATCAAGATGAAAGAAAATACTAGTAATTAATTAATGATGAAATCCGTACCTCATATGAATGTATCACCTTAGCCTGTACGTGTAATTAACTAAAGCTAAATCATCTAAAACTTATCCGAAATTGCAAAAAACAAAAAAAGAAAATTTAGATATCAAACTGAAATTATCTAAAAATCATCTAAAATTATCTTTCATCTTGAATTATCAAAAAATATCAGCACAAGATTTCGACATTGTTGGTCCAAAATGACCAACAAAAATACTTTTTTCTTTAAGTAACAAAAAATTATTTTCAGATAGTGACCAGGGGGAGTAATCGTGCAAATTATCAGGGTTGTTGTTCCAAAAATGAGACCAGGTGTGCTTTGAGACACACACACACACATACACACACACACACACACACAGACATGCGGACACTCAAAGAGAGAAGAATCCGTAGTATACTAGGCGGGTTGGTCGGCCATCGAGGGTGATTTGATTGTTTACAATACTTCACCTATTAGAAAATAGATGAAAGATGATATTTGCTGATTATCAATGGAGATGGTATTCAAACAATTTATCTCCATGAAAAAGTTTCCAATCTCTCATACGCCAGTATTTTTCTTTTCGGCAAACATTATTTTAGCTTTGGGTCATTTTCTTCTTTTTTTCCATTTTTTCTTGGCTGCCTTATCGTCGAATTCCAGCCCATCTTAACTAAAACAACAAGAACAATCCTCACCAAATCTAGATTTGAAATACCAACCAACTGAGCTAACTTGATGAGTCTCACATATCTATCAAATTTGTGCAAGAAATGTGCAAAGGTTTATTTCATTCTAATAAATAAAATTACCATTTTTCTATCCGGATATGAAATCACGACCAATTGAGTAGTAGACGGCTCGCTTACTGACAAAGCCAAACTGATGATTCTTTCTTATCTCTGAAATTCATCTCACAGATATTCAATTCTAATGAATAATAAATAGATTATACTAAAAATATGCATATATTTTTTGATTTCTCTATTCATTATATAAACAATAGAAAAGTTGCAGTAATCATCTTAAGTCGGAGTTTGGTGTAAAGTTTGACCCTACAGCAGCCAGGCTTGTTTATATAGTTTTTTTTCATGAAAAAGTTCTCAATCTCTCATACGCATGCATTTGTCTCTTTGACAAACATTATTTTAGCCATTGGCTATTTTCTTAATTTTTTCTATTTTCCCTTGGCTGCCCCACTTTCAATGTTCTCATTTTTCCTGTTTTACGTTTTGGCCTTCGATGTCTCTCGCTCTGTCACTTTTCCAACTTCAGAATTCCTTTCACCGTCTTCAGGTTTCTCCTTTCTCTCCATCAACCAATTCCGTCTTCTCGGTGTTTTCGTCTTTGTTCCAACTTTCTCCACCCTTTCCGTGTCCCAGCCTCGACCCAAATTCTGTTTATTTAGGAATTGTTTTTCGGAGAATGACGGATTCCTCAAAATCGACTCATCAATAAAGCCCGATCAAGTTTTCGCTCGGGTTCGCTTCTCATTTTGCGTTTCCCCGTTTTCTGAAAGTTGAGATCAAGTTGTACTCTTATACGCAATCATTTCTCTAAAATCTTTCGAGCTAGAAATATGTGCAATAGATCGATAGACAGACTGATAGATAGATAAATAGATAGATAGATAGTTAGATAGACAGGTATGAACAGGCTGAAATAGATAGATAACTACGAGCCTACTGGGATAGATAGATAGATAGATAGATAGATAGATAGATAGATAGATATGAACAGAATCAGATTGATTGATAGATGTGAACAGAAAGAGAGGAAAGACAAGTACTCTGAAAATGAGAGAGAAATGAAAAGGAAAAAGGGGAAGAAAGCGAGAAAAGAAGAAAAGGGGGAAAGGAGAAAAGTATATAGAAAGAAAGGAAAAGAAAATACTTGAAAAAAGAGAAATAAAGAGAGAGAGAAAGAAAGGGAGAGAGAGAAAGGAAGAGAGAGAGAGAGAGAGAGGAACAAAGCAAAGGAGAATGTTGAAATATTCGTAGTAGAAGAAAGAAAGTGATATGGAAAAAGAAAGAGAAACTGAAGAAGGAATGACGGAAAATAAAAAGGAGTGGAGAAGAAGAGAAAATGAAGAAAAATAAAATGGCCAGAAAAGGGGGAATTTGGAGGAAATTGAAGAAACAGGTCTGGTTAGTCACTAAATAGAAACTGTCGTGCAGCCAAAGTCTTTTAAAAGCATAACACGTTTAGGTGCATAAGAATAAGAAAGAATGGATAATCTATGATTAGGTCACCTAGATCTTTTTCAAAAGAAATCAGTATGAATGCTGCCGGACACAAACTAAGGGAACGATTTAGCATTAACTTACATTGCAGATTGAACCCTTAATTAAAAACTTATTCAGGGCACGGATTAAAAAAATCAACCCAAACACGTATTATTCTGGTAACAATGCGAAGTAAAGGTTCTAATGTTCAGCCCTCTAACTCCATTGGTGCGGACTGTAGGCGTGATACCTAGCCAGAAGGCCAGCAAACCAGTCAGACAAACATAAAAACTGAAGAAACCTATGTTGACATTCTTGGTGACAGCTTTGGTTGACGGTCTCTAATACATGAACATGGCCACACACATAGAAATCGAGCCAGCAAGCCAGCTTGTCACACAGCCAGAGCGACTTAAAGACTGAGTAGACCTACGTTGACAGAGCTGAAACATGGGACTTAAACAAGAGACAGACTTGCAAACTAAGAAGCATGCAACGTGCATATGATAGAATCATGCTCAACCTTTCATGGAGAGATCACAAGACAGCACAATATCTCAGGGGAAAGACAGGAGTCAGAGACATCATAGAATCCATTAGAAAACTCATATGGCAATGGGCAGGCCATGTTGCAAGAATGGAAGACGACCAATGGGCATCACGACTCACAACATGGATCCCCGGAGATCACATGCGAAACCGATGTCGACAGAATAAAGGGTGGAGAGACGAACGAGGCAAGTTCAGAAAGTATTGGCTCTGCGATGCCCATGATAGAGGGATCTGGGGGAAGGTATATTGGGGGATCTGGGGAAGGTATATGTCCAAGGACTGATGATGATGATGATGATGATGATTATAGATCTGAATGATGGTTTCTAGAGAAAGAAAGAAAATAAAGAAACAGTGATGAAGAAATGGGGAAAAAAATCGATCCTTCTATCTGTAAAAACAAAGATAGAGAGATAATCCTGACAAAACATAATTCTACGAAAAATACGACGGCACGATTCCAATTTCTGGTGAAAGTATCAAGGAATTTCCCCGTTTCGCAAAAATCCTCCATTGTCGGCTGCCTTCTTACTCAACTAAGAATGATCTCTTTGATCGTCATCCATGCATGTATCTCTCTTCATCTCCGATGCAACTTCTGCCGTAGATATGTCGACCGCCTGATTCAGCTGCTGCTGTCATATTGTCTACTATTTGAACTACAGTTCTATTGTGGTTACCGCCAAAACAGCTGGTCGTTTTGATTCTCCGCTTTTCCTGCTGCTGTCAGAGAATGAATTAGGAAAAAAATAAATAAATGAAGAAAAAAAAAAGAGACCACAGTGTACTCAGAGAGCACATACCTTTGCCCCTGTCTTTGTTAAAAAAAAAAGAAAAGAAATTAATTTAAAAAATCAGTTCACATATAGCTACGATGCAGGGGATATAAGTGTAAAAACTTCCAGATTCACCTCAAAATTAAAAAAAAAACGTCCTTAGTCAATGATTCACCTTCTCATGAAATGTCGTAGAAAATCATTGCGAACTTTTGGATACATCGTGTGGAAAATTAGAAACTAGTGAATACATATACCTGTTTCAATTTAATTTACAGGGGAGAGAAAACAAATCGCAGCTTGTAGTTTGGCGAGGACTCTCCCTAGTCAAGGTCGGTTGCTGGCTCGCTGGATTTCTTCTTTCGTCTTTTTCTTTGGTAGTTGAACACCAAGACCTTACCGGAGGGAGAAAGAAACAGAGATTAGTTCGAGTTCCAGGAAGAATCTCTTTGAATCCTCTTTTAATTTTTTTGAAATTCTCATTGTCAAGGGCACTGACTTTCGCGAACCAAGCGTAAAAAGAAGAATAAAACCGCCGATATTGCCAAGGGACAGAAACAAGAAAAAGCCAATAGGGGGAAAAAGAGGGGAGTTGGAAATATCAAACTTCCCCAAATTGTACTCATAGACAATCAGAATGAAAAAAGATCTATCTATTCTTCTCATATTTATCCATTTCTCGCTCCATCTATCAATCTAAAAACATCTGAACCGAGTAAATGAACATGTAAAATACAGAAGTGTGTGTGTGTGTGTGTGTGTGTGTGTGTATATATATATATATATATATATATATATATATATATATATATATATATTTGTGTGTGTGTGTGTGTGTGTATATATATATATATATATATATATATAGAGAGAGAGAGAGGGGGGGGAGAGGGAGGGAGAGAGAGAAAGACAGACAGACAGACAGAGAAAGAAAGAAAGTGAATGAAAGAGAAAGAGAAAAGGAAAGATTGAGGAAAGTAGAAGAGGGAGAGCAGAATCGAGAGAGATCAGGATAGAGATAACTAGAGAGAGAGAGAAAGAGAGAGATAGAGAGAGAGAGAAAGACAGACAGACAGACAGATTGACAGACTGACTGACCGATACCCAATGAAACAGGAAAATGCGTATATTTCAATAACATATAAATCATAGGCTAAACATATACAACTAAAAAAAACACAATGTTGAAAAAAAAAGAAAGTCCATCGTATTCATTGAATATTGGAGCGTAAGCCAACATCTGAAGCAACCACAGATGAATTGAAAGCCCAAAATGAAAGAATACATCTAAATAGATCACAATGTAATCAATAAAGTTAGTCCGGTCACATCGATCATCAGGTGGTTATATAAACGTGGATTACTCGCTTTCTCCCAACTCTTCATAAAGAAAACAACAAAAAGACCCAGCCAATCAAAAAAGATGGAGAGAAAAGCCGGGTAAACATATATTCTGTGATTGTTCCAGAGATTAGTAAAAAAAATCGAAAGTTTTCATGAATTAGGGTTGTTCCACATCAACACAAAGTTCAAATGGATTTCTTTGAAAAGCCCAGAGGAAAACCAAGACCCACAAAATCGACGAGTGAACTGATTTCAAATCTCATCCCCCATCACCCCCCCACTTAGGTCTTTCCCTTTATTCAACACCACAAAAACGGAATCCCCATCCGTTAAACCCAACAAAACAAAGAAGTTCATGATCACTTAGAATTGATATATTTAATTTATTTCATCTCGTGGAGATAATGACCCAAGGTTAGGGTTTGGGGTTAGGATTCGGATTAGTTTTTTTTTGTTTTTTTTTGTTTTCGTGGTAGGGAGTAACGATCAGTTAAAAAAGACCCTAAAACTTTTGTATTCTTGGTGGAATTATCTGAGTTAGGAAAAGATTATTTACTATGTGGAGCTTAGTTTAAGCACCAAGTCACAAGATTGAAGCATTCAGTGGGAATCGAACTCATAGGCGTGGAAATACAAAAAGAAATGCGTTACTCCAAATAGAAGAACGATTTATGAAAAATTTCATCAGTAAAAAAATTTTTGCTAGATTGTTATTGTTAGATTAGGTTACATTCAGGGCTAAAATTTAACATCGATGGGGTTCCGTACATAACGCGTCTTCGGGGCCCTTCTATTTTTCTATTCATTTGTTATTTTCAAACAAATCAAAACTATGAAATATTCATGAAATCAAGATGTTTAATTTAACATAAAGTCCTTCTTATGGATCAATAATCTATTTCTATGTAACATAATGAATCCTCAAACAGACTGAAACATTAAGAAAACATTGAAAACGGTCAGGTTAGTCACTCAGAAGAAACTGTAATGTGACCAACGTCTTTTTGCAGCATGTCGTATTGGGTGATCAATTAAAAATTGAAAAAAAAATTAATGAATAATTACTTCTCTCGACTTTACTTTGCAATCACTAAAAAGGGTATGAATCATTAAAAAGAAAATGTGAACACAGCCAGACACAAACTAAGACACAGATTTTGTATAAACTTACATTGTAAATCCAACACCCCAACGCACTAAAAATCTGCTTGCAGGGAGATTTTAATAAGATGTTTTTCTAGACATGATCAGGAGTGAATACTTGAAATTCAAGCAGTAAAGTTCTGTTACTTTGGCTTGTACGCGTGAGACATATATACATATATACATCTCTGACAAATTGAAACATTGAAAATGTTCAAAATATCAACATATTTCAAAGATGTATATTGGGGGGCAGTCCTAAAATCTTGTTGTCGTACTGTTTGCACTGCCTTAACTACGGCCTCAGTTATATCTGTGTTATTCATTTCCCCCAAAAAATTTATTTTGATCGATTACTTAATCTGAAATTGAATATACTTTGAGAAAGGCATTGATTGATATCTGATCATTCAATTATATGCTATCGGAGAAAACATTATTATTGACACAAATGCCTCACCTCTGACCTCACACATAAACCTTCTACTCATAGAGAATAGCTTGAATAAAAACATAGATACGTATGAACATCAATTATACGCTCCTTCACAATTTTTATACATACGTATATGTAATTTAATTTTATACATGCATGTGTGTAATTTTCATTTTATACACACGTATATGTAAATTTATTTTGTACATAAATGTAATCTTATAGTGGTTTATACGACAATCATGCATTTGTGCAAGCGCAAAAACTGACACATGTATTGATAAATATAAACACACGCTCACGCACACGCACATACACACGCACACACACACACACATATATACGCATATGTATGTACAGAATATATATTTATGTTTGTATGCGTGTGTACGGCTGATACTCAGTAATTTCAGATTTATTCTCTCATTCATTTAGAGCGCAGACAAGGATATACATGTACACATACACACCTTTGCAAACTATTGTCTGGACTTATATATTACCAAACACACATATTTTATCCATGCATATTATCAGAGACTTTTATAAATATACCTACCTCTTCACACGCACGAAGACGTAAGCATACATATACCACTATATAGAGTTAGCATTACAAACTTAAATCCAACACTTACTCTCTCTTTTTCTCTCTTTCTCACGCACGCACACACACACACATACCGATCTATGTGTTGTCGAACAAAGACTAGTGTTGGCTTTTATTTTTCTATTTTAACAAGAAGAACAAGAACAATCTTCAGCAAAATTAGGGATCTACACCATATGCAAAATCTGCATTCACCTACCGTGATTTGAACTTGAGACTAACTGTTTGCCAGGAGGCTGTCTTACTGATTGAACTTAATTGAAGAGTCTTGAATATTACTGAATATTTATCATACGTATATGCTTGGGTTTATTTCATTTTGATACATAAATACATTTTTACAAAAAATATGTTCTTATAATTTTTGTCCAATATATATATATATATATATATATATATATATATATATATATATATATATATATATATATATATATAATGATTGTGTCATCCACAGTCAGCTGTTACGTTGTATTTCAACTCTTCATTGTGGCTATAGACTATCCAATATATATATATATATATATATATATATATATATATATATATATATATATATATATATATATATAGATACAAAAAATGCTCTGATCATCTTCAGTTGGAATAGAGGTTGGAATTGAGTTTGTCCCTGCAGCAGCCAGGCTTATATATATATATATATATATATATATATATATATATATATATAGCAAGTGAGATTGATGGGTAAAGATAGATGGATGAAAAAATGATCATCATAGAACCTGCACAAGGCTATAATAATGCAAGTGACATACATGTACTAGACCTTAAGTATAAATATATTTTTGATCCGTTCGTACATCATTATTGGGAACCTGCAGATGATAAATTTCAAATTGACTATTTTCTTTACTTTTTTACACAATCTTGGAGTCATTTTTTGGTCGAATCCTGCGATCCGATCACCGATCATGAATAAAGCAGTTCATTTGCTGGAATCGGCAGTAAAAGCCTCCGACGCCCACCCCTCTCGCACCTGCTGGTCGGATCTGCAGCTGCGGTTGTATCTTCATTCAAACGGTACGCGTCTCATCGGCGGGCTGCTGCCAGCACGCCTGTACCGAAGTTGCCAGACGTTCCACATTAGGATATCAAAGGAATCGCACCTTAGGGAATTTACATATATCTTCAATACTTACCTGTCACTCCAGCTGCTATCATCATATTATGTATTCAATTTTTATTTAACTCTTCTGCTTTTATTTCTGTCCTTTTTCAAGTCTCTGTCACTTCACCTGGACATCGATATTTGAACCTGCGACGTTTCCAGACGCTCGCTCAAGGATCAGAAAGGATTTGTACCCGGGGAAATTTACAGACAACTTGATACCCGATTTGTAACCCTATCTTTATCGTCATTATCGTCTTGTTCTCCGTTCGAGTGTTCATGTTCTGTCTATCTTGTTTGATATTTCTATATCTACCTGGAGATCGCTGTTTGGACTTTTTCATACCTCACCGGCCAGGCTTCTTTTTTTTTTTTTTTTTTTTTTTGCTTCTGGATTAGAAAAGATTAGTACCCTGGGGAATTTATATGAAAGAATACACCCGCCTGCCTGTCATTCCAGACGCACCATCATTATCATCATCTGTTTGTTTACATTTTGAAACTCTTTCTCAATATCTCTGTCTCCTTCGATCTCTAACTGGACTTCTCTTTTTTTTTTTTGGACCTCTTTCTACCTAAACTGCACACTGTTATTGGTCAGCGTTCACGGTAGGATTAAGCTGGAATTGTACCCTTGGGAATTTACACACAACTTTATACCCGGCTTGTCACCTCAGCAACACCGTCATTATCATCGTGTTCTTCGTGTGTGTTAACGATCCATCTCAATCGATTTTTATGTTTGATTCCGTCTCTAGAATTCTACCCTGACAATTCTATTTAGACCTCTTTTCTGTCTTACCTGTCTGCTCTGACGGATTACCTAACACCTGGGTCATCAGATTGAACTTTACTAAGACCACCCCAGATCCCATCCCCCAACGGCAGCAGTACAAAGTCTTGAAAGTATTACTTCTAAATATTCATATGCTTGGAGTCTGATTTAGAAAACTGAATAATATTCGTGGTATTCCAGGTATTAAATAAATATATTTGTAAAAGTACTGAATTTCATCCAAAATACTCATTAGTACACTTTATTAAACCAGTTATTTGTATTATCAATTTAACTAATATTTTTTTTTACTCTCGGACTCTGTATCTCAGAGTCCATTTACTTAAGCATACTTAGCCTAATGGTTAATTCCCCACCAGTCTCGCCTGTCTGCCTCTTCTTTCCTTAGATTCTTTTTCCTTTTTTTTCTTTTGATTTTTCAACTGATCGATCTCAAAAGTTAGTTTCACACTTTTTCTCTCGACTGACACGCTTCCCACTCTCTCTAGCTCTCACTCTCTCTCTCTCTCTCTCTCTCAAATCCCGTTATCTTCATATTCTCTCTCTTTCTTTCTTTCTCTCTCTCTCCCACGAATCCCCTTATTTTCATACTCTTCCTTTCTCTCTTTCCCTCTCTCTCTCTCTCTCTCTCTCAAATCCCGTTATCTTCATATTCTCTCTCTTTCTTTCTTTCTCTCTCTCTCCCACGAATCCCCTTATTTTCATACTCTTCCTTTCTCTCTTTCCCCCTCTCTCTCTCTCTCTGATCTCCTTATTTTATATTCTTTCTTTATTTCTCTCTTTGCTCCCCTTGTTCCTCTCTTCCTCTCAACAAGACAAATAAAAAAAAAACAACAACCTGTCAACAACGTGCCTTAAACACTACCCCAATATGTAATCATTGTATGTGCTTTAGTTGGACTATTATGCTTGCTTTTTTTATCATTTTTTTCACAACGTTTCGGCAGTGTATTCTCCGGTCTTCCTCGGATGCTGTTTGTTCTGAAGAACTTGTACGGAAGGTTATGGAAAATTAAATGAATAGATATTAACTTATTCACAAAATCCCTCCGTATACGGATCCATTGATATAAGCCTAGTCAAAGCAAGTAAAATATTTGTATATATACGTATACACCGGTGGTTATACATACATACATTCATACATACATGCATACATATATATGAATATATATGCATATATGTATAAGGACTGCTATATAAGTATACGTATATACGTGACTAAACATATATATATATATACACATACATAGGTGTAAGGATAGACACAGACAGGTGTATGCCAAACAGAAAAGCACATGTAGACTCCTATACCTATAACTATCTAATGGAGTGTATACAGCGCAACATATTAATGCACAGACACACGTGCACAGTTCCAGAGAAAGGAGTGACAGTCTGTTGACGTTGTTCTGTAGAAAAAGTTCGGGAAAATCATTTGATGTTGAAGACATTATGTGATTTCTATTTGGGAGAAATTACATTCCATTACTTCCTTCCTATGAAAAAAAGTTTGGAAAAAAAAAATGTTTCATATGTAAGACATTATGTGATTTCTGTTTGCAAGAAATTACACTACGTTACTTCTCTCTCGGAAGAAGTTTTGGAGAAATCTTTTCATGAGGAAAACATTATGTGATTTTTATTGGGGAAAAAAATTACGTTTTGTTACAATTTTTGCAAACACGTTTTTTTACCAATAGTTTGTGCTGTTAAAAGTCTGTCTGGAGTTATCACGACTTTCAAAGGAAATTCTTTTGCTTTGCTTGGAGAACTCTAAAAAAAGTTACCATGGGGAACTGGCTGAAACACGAAGTCTCTTTTGAGAATGTTTATTTTGATTATCGGAAGACGGACGTATTTTTCTCATCACAGGTAAGAATATTATCTGTTTCGACGGTGAACGCGTGTGTGTGTGCGTGCTTGTGTGTATGCGTGTGCGTGTGAGAGATAGATAGAGGTGGGAGAGGAGGAAAGAGTGTGTATGAGAAAGAGGTTATTTTTAGTTACTCCTCCCAACGAACTTCGAAGAGGTATCTGTATTCCCTCATGTTTGTCTATGAACACAATATCTCCAAAACTTCTCAACAAATTTCAATGACATTTTGTGGAAGGGTATGTCATGGCTAAAGGGCAATTGATTAAGTTCACAGACAGATCCAGGATTTTTTTTTTTCGATAAAGAAATATTTTTTCCTTTTTATTTTCATTCATATATCAAGACAATAGTCCACAATAAGGAAAATCAAAACACTCGTACCCCAGCTCCATCGTATTTATATATGAACTGATTTTCATTCGGTTTTTAGTGACAAATAAGATGGTAGAGGAATGGACCATTTGAGGCATTTCCAGTTTATTTATAAATAGATATTTAATATGGTTGCCTAGTCTGGTAAAAGGCCCCGGAATAACATATCAACCAGTGCTATACGTTAGGTATCTATGAGAAACCATAGACCAAAACTGTCACTGAGACTATCAACATAAGTTTCCTTAGTTTTTAAGTTGGTCTTGCTATATATATATATATATATATATATATATATATATATATGTATATATATATATATATATATATATATATATATATATATATATATATATATAATGCATACATTGAAGCTATAGGACTAAAAATTTAGACATTTGCACTTTATTATATGTAGAAAAAAAGAGGGTTTTAATTTTCTGAAAATTCCTATCATGAATTGTTTTTTGTGGGGGTGGTCTACCTGCAATGTATTTTCATGCTAAATTGATCCCTACCTCGTGTCTGGCAGTGCTCACGTTTGTTTTTCGAAAATTTTGTCTTTTTTAGCGAACACAGCCCAGCAAAAAAAAATCAAGAGAATTAACTTTGACCTCCTCTTTATCAAATTTTCAATTGATCATCCCTAACATGACTTGTCGCAAAAAGACTCACGTAACGTGACGGTTTCTACTGGGTGACTAACTAGATCTGTCTATCTGATGGATTATCCAGACCAGAATGCTATTCTTTATCATTGCCATCACAAATTTTCGACTGTTCAACTCTCCGGACTTCCGCTGGTGTACATCAAATTCATTAAGTAAATTGTTTATCTCAAATACCAGATCTCTTCAGGGGCAAGGGACAAGGATTTGTTTCCCCTCTTGTGGAGCATAGGGCCACAACCACTCCCCGAGGGTTTCAGTAGCAAGTAGATTTTATGGGATGGAGTTACTAACCCCACGTCCAACTAGGGCTATAGGGCTCCTTCTGTCTTGCTATTTTTCTGTAGCTGGGAGAAGTGGATTCATGCCTTTCCCTAGGGTTTAGGTACAAAGTGGACGTAAACAACTTCGAACGAAACTCGAAATGAGTCTACCGATCCCATATTTCGTGTTGGCAGTTGTTAAGACCCTCCCCCAAATGAATTGTGGCAGGAGAATTATTAGTTCTGTCGGTGTTAGTACCTTTTCTTTGATTGGTTTATTAGATCGTACAGCAAAAGCTTCAATCAATGATTCGAAGCCAACAAAGGAATAATTACCCAACTGAGAGAACCCCATCTAAGAAATAGGAAACCTCTGAATTAGGTCGTCTTTTTGATCTTGTGAAAGCTGCGCGTGTAGCGTAATGATTGGGGTGTCGTCTACCCCAATTGGAACACGATCCCAAATGCTTAAGGAATTGAATTTCGATACTTTGAACTGTCAGAAGTCATTCAGTCATTTCTTGTCAGTCGTAGCCAGGCCAGCCAGAGTGGCGACAAAGGGGTGCTCTGGCTTGTGTCATTGAGCGTAGTGAAGAGATCGGTCTCGTCTTCAGGCGGACTAACGGGATTGCCACTTGTGATCCCCAGCTGTCTACAGCATTATGGTATTCCCAAGCGGTCACCCATCTGGGTTCTATCAAGACTTGCTTAACTTCAGGGATTGTACGAGAACTTTCAACCTGTTAGCGTCTGGTGTTGAATATAGAACATCCCCACAATTCGCCAGACCTCACTATCTTGTGTGTTGTGAAGCCAATACACTCTGAACTTGTATATAGTTCGTCAAGCGATTTTATGATTTATTGGCCACTATTTCGAATGTGATCTGGTATCCACGTTGTCTTCATGTCCGGCGGTTGTCTGCCATTAACACAACAAAGCCAGCCCATTGCCATTTAAGTTTCCTTATGGTGTCCCTTATGGAGTCTATGATACATCAGTTCATATATAACAAAAGAAATTCACTGTTTTAGGTTTAGTTTATCCAAAATTCCAAAACTTGAAACTTTTTAGAAACCATCATAACGTCACAAATGGAAAATTCGAAACCTGACCTCACTGTAATATGATTCAAAGCTGACAGACGATTTTAATTTCCAAAGCTTTTAACTCATTCTAAAAGTAGTAAAAGCTTGGTTGTCTTCGTGTGTAACACTTGAGAAACTTGAAACTATATTTACATCACAAACGGTGAAAGACAAAACAAGTCACAAGCATTAATCACTGTATTTATTGCTTATTCTCTCGTTTGTAAAAATCTCAAAGAAGGCTGCAGATATCCCTATGAGTAATAGTGATAAAAAGAGAGAAAGCCTTTATATTCATGTATAGTACAGAAAGTTAAGGTAAGGAGAAAATGGACAGCGGTGTGAATGTATTCCCAAACCTTCCGAAATCCAAAACACTTCTGGTCCTAGGCATTTCGGATAAAGAGTATTCAACCTAGAATGTTAGTTCTCCTTGTTATAACAATGAATCTGTTCTATTCACTAAATGATGATCTGAAATACAGGGGCTGTGCCTGGGACTTAGGAACTGTTTTCTTTTTCTTGATTATTTGTAATAAACTTTTTATTCCTACATGTCTGATTTTTTTTTGCTATGAAACATAAATAGATAAATACGATAACATTATACTTGAAAAAAAGAGGTTTATATTTTCACTTTCTTAATTTGCTCTTTGTTTCCACTTTTGTCGTGTACCATGATATATGTACATACAATGCGTCGGTTTGTCAGAATTCATTAACTATCGCGTTGAATTTTATCACAAAGTTCTAAGTAATTTATAGATTTATGTCATGTTATCTGACACATCTGTTCTTTTGTTGTTCAGTGCTTGTAGAGAAACCAAGTAAAAATAATAATTATTCATTAGTAAATGGATATTCTCCTTGTTATAATAACGAATCTGTTCTATTCTTTAAATGATGATCTGAACTCAGTGGCTGTCCAGATACTATTATTGACTACCATTTTTATCTTGCCTTTTTTTATCACTATGTTCACTCTGGGGTCTTTTTAGTATTTCTTATAATCTTTGTGTATCAGTTATTTTTTTCCTCAATTAAATCATAGTCAATTTCCCGAATAGTGTGGACAGATTTGTGTCTCAAAGGTAGTTCAATATCTCAACTTCTGGGGAAAGTATTGACATTATGATGATTTTTTCCCTCTAGTATCCTCATTTATCGTGTTTCAATCCAAAGTTTTCGGCCGATATACTTTTCGTGCTTCCTCGGGTGAATGTTGCATCTGATAATCTCTGTGAATCGTTCAATTTTTTCTTTTATAAATCTGGTCTTTTTTCCCAATCGTTACAGTGGACAGATTTGAGTCTCAAAGGTTTGTGCTAAACCAAATACTCGGATTTGTGAATTTTGAATTGTTACAAATACGGAATATGGGTGGGGATAGTCTAACGGTTAGCAGCACAGAGAATGGAATCGGCAAACGGGTTCAAACACCGTCTGGAACAGTTAACATTTACATCCTGCTAATGCCCTTGGGAAATGCACGAATCCATCCATTCCTCCCTACCTACCCAGCTATGAGCAAATAGCAGGACTGTTGGAATCTTTAGGTATTGCAAGGCAGTCTATTTTAGGCGTTGGGTTAGCCCCCCGGCCCATGACCCCCCACACACACAATTGATACAAGCAACGATTGGGATTTCATGGGATCAATCGACGAATAAAAATAAAAGTCATTGCTGTGTGTGTCGTGTGACACGGGAAGCAACTTTGATTTGCTCTCTTTAATTTTACGACAGCGATGAACCTGCCAGTATCCTTTTTCGAAAAACGAAATCTTTTCCCCAGATTTTAAGCTCAAGTTAATCTCGCTTGCAGCTAAATATCTCTCGCGCGTTAAAAAAGTAACCGACGCCTTTGAGATATTGATCGCAGATTTTCCATGGACAAATCTCATACCAGTGCACACGCGTTCTTGTTAGTGTCATACTCTAACCCAAACCTTGAGTTGACATCGTTTTCATACCGGAACAAGAACAACAAGAATACTCACCAAATTTAGGGAAGTAAAAGTCAACATTCCCCTACCGCGATTTGAAATCACGAGCAATTGATTGATAGACGTATTTCCTAACAACTGAGCTAAATCGACATGCTATATCTAACAAAGCTTATGCTGGATGGACCCAAGGTTTTTTTTTCTTCAATTCAAGAAATAATTACATCTATAAAATTTCCCAAAGTGACCCGAAATCACGACAAAATGATTGGTAGTCGGCTATCTTACCGACTGAGCAAAACTGACGAGTCTTCACATATCTACGAAAATTTATGTAACCAATAAGTGAGGGCTTATTTCATTCTAATGTCAAACTCCAACCCAAACCTTGAATTGACTTCAACTGATTGGTAATCGCGTCTCTTGTCAACTGAGCTAATTTGACAAGTTCAGCATATCTACCAAAATCCATGCTAGAAGTATACAAGTGCTTATTTCATTTTAATAAATGAATACATTTATCGTATGAAAATTTCATTACCGTGATTTGAAATCACGACGAAGTGATTGTTAACTGCTTAGCTTCATGACTGAACCTGACTGAGAAGTCTTACATATTTACGAAAAATTACCTTACAGATAAGAAGGGGCTTATTTCAGTCTAATAAACAAATACATACAATAAAATTTGCATTAATCATCTTCAGTTGGAATAGAAATAGAAGTTGAATTTAACCCTGTGGCAATCAACAATAATATTCTGAAAACATTAGACATATTTTCAATAAATGTGGCTGTATCAAAAGTACATCCGTTTTCAATGAATAAAACATCTTTTTTAGTGGCTCCTTTTTTTTCAAAAGCTTATGTAATGTTTTATATTTAGTGTATTTAAATGATCTTAGCTTATCTGGAATTTTTCGAAATCTTGTAGTCGAGTTCTTCCCTCCATTGTGTTTTGAATCATCATAATCGACAAATGACGGTCGTTCACTTCTGGGCTTTTTTTCAAGAGACCAGTCACTATCCTTAAAACGTTTAAACGCTTCAAGTATGGTGACTTATCCCTTGAAATAAAACTCACAGTTGGTTGGCCATCAGCAGTCGTTTATGATGGTTTGAAAGACAATGGACTATAATGTCGAATTGGAAATAAAGCTAGAAGGTTATTTGAAACAAGTGTAGTTGGAGCTAAGTTCAGTTCAAATTTTATAATCCCGTAACATGTAGGGTCGTTGGAGCACCAGATAGGATTCTATTACAGGCGTGTCCAGGGTGAGATAACTTAACGCGGCCCTTACCTCTTCAGGCTGGTCTGGAGTCAGAGTTTTCAGTCTCTTAAACTTGTTACCAACCACAGCTAGAGAGCCCAGTCTGCCCTACTATTTACCGATAGCAGGGAAGAGAAGTGATGTGTTCATGCCTCCCCTAAGGAAATTAGAGTGGAATGAACATAAATTGTTACAGCCAAAGTTTGAACTCTTCTCACCAAGGCCATTCTCCATTCTGTTGACTGCTACTCTGCACTTTCTCAGTTCGAACCGATAAGCTTTAAATGATCATTACGGAGCAACAGAAAATAATTAATCTGATGTTTTTAAACGCACCTTTGAAAAGCCAGTCACTCCTTTCTCATATCTTTTGTTGTACCCACAAAACTTCGAACTTTCCATAGAGATTTCACGTTGATAAATAAAACATTATAAGACCTGTGAGTTCATTTCATGGCAGAGAAGTCCCCTGCCTCACAGACTTTTCTACCATTAATCTGGATGTCCCCCACTTCCTCATCCTTGCTGCAGATTTGATTGATACTTTGATCATTATACGATCAAGAAATCGATTCACTGCTGTGAATAAATCATCATCATTTGAGAAAATCATCAAAGGATTAACGTTTTCACTTTTTTAAAGCTAATGATTTCAATGTAACACTCTCGACTGATTTTTTCAAACTATTGTCCCCATCTTGGTTGTTTCTATATTCACACCGTTTCGGCTGTTGAACCCTCTGTCCTTTTTTGTTGGAATCATAATTCCAAGTTTTCAAGAAATTCCAAAGTCTTCAAAAAGTAGCATCGTATGAAGGTGACCAAATATAAGACGCCCGGCAGAAGTAGATGATAGATGAGATAAGTTTATCGCGGTAGATTGGGTGGACCGGGGTTGTTGCGGCTTGACTCAAGATTCTGAGACGGTTACTGAATTCGACAAAGACCTGAAGAAGGTTAGAGGGTACAACAGGCGAAATATTTGAATATAGAAAAAAAAACAATGAAACAAAACAAAAACAAGATGAAGAAAAATGGTCAAATTAATCTATATATAACTCAGTTCTGATCGCAAACATTTCAGGTGACTTCTGTGAAAATCACATTGGTCGAGATGACTGAATGTATCAGATAAGAATGAGGCTCATAGATCAACGAATGTCCGACTAAATCCTCGTGGAGCATAGGGCTGCATAGTGATTTCGGAAGGGAGTAATTTTTACGGGATGGAGTTGCTAGCTTTTCCACCAATGATTGACTACCCCGGAGCTTGGTGGTTCGAGACGGCCAAAGCGACTGCCAATATGTAGTTTTTTTTTTGTTACAATAGCCTTATCTTACAAAGACTTCCTTACTCGGCTGAAGTTTTCTATTTGTCCTAATATTTTGCCCTCCTCTGAGGACTAGAAAGTGGATTCATGTCTTTCTCCATGACGTTAGCGCAAGTAAACCAAGGCAGCTTAGGGCAAAACTCAAACTGAGTCTGTTGACTCCATTTCCCGTGCAAGTAACTGCAACACCACTACGCATCCCACGAAAGTGCAATAGGAGCCCACTAATAGCTATTTACTAAACTTGGCAAAGTCTGGAACAATGACATATTAATGGGTCACCCAGTGAAAACTGAAATCGGTGAATTGATTTGCAAAGCAAGTATGGCCAATCATTGCACTACGATGGGTTACCCTTAAGAATAGATAACTGAACTTTGCTTAGTCTGGAACAATGAGACACTTATGGATCACTACCGTCTTGATTAGCCAAACAAGTATGCCATGCGTTGCACTGCAATAGGCCCCTATAATGAATTGATTGTCCAGCAGAAAATCCGCTCTGCGGTCCGAATGGTTCATGCAGAGTGCTTCAATTGGGCCTTTTGGCCCCAATAAGAAATCATAGATTTAAACTGTGTATTTTCAAAATTATACCTCATTAAAATATCATCACCCCCATGAATTCTTGGGTCACATTTGATCAAAATATCGGGGAAGATTTCGCAAAAGATAGGTCATTCATAGATACATAGTATTATTTTATGAACGCGAACGCAGATCCTATATTAGTATTTTGGGGGGAATTTTTAAAGATTAATATGAAATGAATTCTACACTGCTTTTATTTTACCAAATGTCTGTCCTTCCGTCTGTCTATGATCACATAACCAATGTACAGCAAGAGCCATGGTTAACAATTTTTCAGTGGTTACGGATGGGACCCTGGAGCATGATTCTAACACGCTACGGGGTCCCATTCGTAACTGCTGAAAAATCTGTGGCCATAGACCGTGCCAACCTTGAGTTTTACAATCACAGCTGGACAGACAAACATTTGGTGAAGATGCCATAAGCAGCGTAGAATTCATTTCCGGTTATGAGATTCGCGAATCAGATACGGATCCAGTTCGTTTGACGAAGTTGTCATCTTCAAATTCAAAGATAGAAAATAACGGATCCCTCCCGCTGCAGTCAGTCTTCTACTTGCAGGAATCGTGATCTCAAAGTGTTACAAAATCCATTATTTATATTCCAAGAATATGGAATCTCACGCACTCGTCTCAATATCATTGGTTGATGGCACTAAAGCGTGATACGTCTTGTGTCATTGTTCCGAAGCGAGAGGAAATTTTCTTGAGAGATGTGGAAAGAGTCGTTTACAAAACAATCAATAACAATAGTGATAAACCTGGATCGATACTTCGATTTAATGACAGTGAGGAAATGAGAACTTGTACGCGAAGATAAAAATGGTTTTTACGAAGATTGATTTCTTTAGTGAAGTGTGCAGCATCAAATGTAAATATTCCCCTTTCTTTTTTTTTTCTTCGTTAAGATGGTATTTATCCCAAATAATATAAAGATGGCATCATTTCAAACTAGAGCATCCTTTCATTGACTCTAAATCTCGTGGATTAAACAGTAGAATAGATTCATATACAGGGAGTCATTAATGATCTTACTGTAAATGAAATGAAAAAGATGAAGATATTAATACGAATAATATATATATATATATATATATATATATATATATATATATATATATATATTTTTTTTTGTCCTTTGAGGGTTTAGTTATTTATGAATGAAGGGTGGTTGATATTGATATCGGGGACAGAGCATATGCAAATAGTTATACAATGTAGATACAGTCCTTCTCGATGACTGAGTATCAAGTTAGTGCGATTGTTAGACGGTATGAAATAAAGAGTCACAGTAATTTCTGCATAAGATTCATGAAACAATATATATATATATATATATATATATATATATATATATATATATATATATATATATATATATATATATATATACTCACATCACTACCTTAAGCTATTTTCCTGATTTCTTGCTTTTATTATATCAATTATATTCATCGTTGCCCTTACGCTGGGTAGGGCTAAGCCTGATGTAGGCTACCGATGGCCGGCGAGCCAGATCCAGCCAGCAAAGAGTTTTGATTGACCCACACGCAAATAAGGTGATAGCAGCTGACGTCTTAGAAATAAGATATATGGGCTCTGTTTGCAGGCAGGATGTTTTCCTGTCGGATTATTAGGCCCCAGTAGCTTCCATCCTGCACAGTGCTTCTTAACCTAAGGTAAATCTACTCCAGGGAGTAAATTATAAGGTGTACTTTTTCGTACAGACAAACTGGTTTTAAGTTGATCTAGCTCTTCTGGTGCTTTGTGATGCTGGTCCTTCTCAAGATATATTGTATTGCTCTTTGTTGGATATCTTTCTCGGGTGGTGTGTGTTGAGTAGCAGTCTTAGTGTTTTCTGAAAAAGGCGTCTTTCCAGGCTTCTTTGGTGTTGGTTTAACTCCAAGTACCATAATGCTAGAGTAGGATTGGTTTGATAAGGATCTTTTATAGCTTCAATCATTTGATTTTATATCATTTGAAATGTAAAATTCAGGTGTTGGTCTTTCAAAGAAAGAAGAAAACAGCTTTGTTCTCAAACAAAAGAATAAAACCAAAATCTTTGGAAATCTGATAAAACCTTACATGTTTGAAACCACCATCTTGTGGTGTTGTTATTTTATTTTATTTTAGATACTGCCAATTCCCAAATCGGATAAATCAAATTTCTTAATCCTGTCACATTCGAAAAATTCCGAAATTTAATAAATTTGAAAATCTGAAACCTAAAAAATTCGCTCGTCCTAAATTCTTTGAGATCTTCTCATTTTAATGAAGAGATTTCGAAGAATGCGCCTCCGACCACAAACAGTTTCATTACAATTAAAGACAGTGGAATTCCCCAATAATTCCACCTGAATGATATCATATCTCCCCAGATGAACCTGCGTAATTGAGATAAAAGAATGAGAGTGAAGTGTCCGATAGCAGAGGGGATTCTTTTTTCTCTGATTAAATATTAATTGTAAATTATTGATCCTTTTTTTTTAAAATTTTGAAACCGGACATTTTCGTCAACAAGAACGTGAGGGGAAGGGTGTGGGGAGGTTGAGAAGGCGGCAAGGGTGTTTGGAATGAGAATTAGGAAGGAATAATGGAATAGAAACAAGTGAAAAGGATAGGGGGTTTCCGGGGGTCGAGGGGAATGTTAGATATGAGAATAAGAGAGGGAGAGAGAGAGAGAGAGAGAGAGAGAGAGAGAGAGAGAGAGAGGGCGAGAGATAGAGAGAGAGAGAGAGAGGGCGAGAGATAGAGAGAGAGAGAGAGAGAGGTTGAAAAGCCGAAAGGGGAAATATGATGAAAGAATTTGAAAATGAGAGGGAAAAGAAAAGGGTAAGGAGAGGGGGATATCAAAAGAAAGGAAGAAATAAAAAATTAGAGGAAAAAGAAAGAAAGAAAGAATTAGACAACAGAGAAAGGAAGATCGAAAGAAAGAATTGCGAGATAAAGAAAGAAAAGAAAGATGGAAGGAAAAAAGAAAGTATTAGACGACAAAGAAAGAAAGAATTCGAGAGCAAACAAAGAAAAAAGATGTTAGGAAGGAAAGAAGGAAGGAAAAACTATGAAAGACGAAAGACAGAAAATGAATGATTTTGAAATATGATAAAAGAACAAAAGGAAGGAAAATATTAAAGACCAATGAAAGGTTAGTCGTATAGCAAGGGATGGTTGCTTAGTCCATTACACCATTTCCTTTGTAGAGAGTTTTATTCTTAGAACTATGGCCTTGTGCCCTACTAGGTTCAACTTGAGCTCAATAAATATCAAAGAATAAGGTTTTAAAGAAAGAGTCATAAAAGAATCCAGAAATTGGATGACTAAATGTTAAGAAGGTCTCAGAGGTTCACCTGGATGAAAAGAATGTCGGAAAGGAATCCTAAACTGAAATAAAGTTGACTCAAAACAGAACCGGAAGAATCAGGTGTCTGTCGTAGTCGGTAACCTTCAAGGAATTAAGATGTGGTTGTCAGAAGTTCAAACCCTGGGTCGGGGAGTGCAGTAAAGTCATGTATTCTGTTTCAGTGGAAGAGGCTGAATTGCTACATTGCAAGATTGAATCAACCAGGAAGAATTAACAAATATGAGATACCTCTTGTTGTGGACAGCGGGTTAGAGAATAATGTATACCAGGGAACTAAATGAATGATTGCGTTTGAAACTTCCATGAGGTTACTAACTACGACAGACATCTGAAGAAGCCCGATGGGTACAACGACGGAAACGCTGCGACCATAACAACGAAGATGAAGATACTACTTCGGGAAAGTCAGTATATACTAAAAATCGGATAGAGTGAATAAGACTTCTTCAGATTTTTACGAAAAAAGAAAGACGAATTGTGAAAGTAGGGAAAATTGGAAGAGAAACAAAGGAACAGAATTCCAATTTTTGTTCGAACAATCCAATCTCTTCTTCCCATCTTTGATCTTGTCGCAACGTTTCGGCCGATTCATTCTGTTTGCTACTGTTATTGGACATCACTGGGAAAGGGTAATTCTATTCATACGGAAGGTCATTGATTGAGTCGACCGAAACCTTACGTAAAGAACAAAAATGAAAAGAATGAGTTTTATTGTCCACAAACTCTCAAAATTAAGACACTCTCATTGAAAGCTTCTTGAAATTTTCACCAATACCTCAAATTGTGCTCTGTTACTTAAATTTGAATTTTCATTTCGAAGACCTCCTTCTGGAAGGTCACTGAAGTGATCTCTCCTTAGCGCAAGCCTGATCAAAGTGAATGGAGATTCTGGAATTCCCAGTCGATGTGGTTCAAAGGATTGCTGTGAGCGATACATATGGCGTCAGCTTGACAGCAGGAGCTGCCGGAAGGCCGCCGAAGTTGGTATCCATCCGTGTTGAAGAGGTTCCACTCCCTAGTTTTGAATCATAATTCATTCTCTGTCTCTCTCATCCTGTTTGCTAATCAGGCAGTATTCATCCGCTAACCTACAATGACAAAATACAATACCAGGTCGCTTATTTAACGAGAAATCCGTACCTGCTCTTGATATGGTGCATTGTATTGGATCGCTGCAAAAAAGTGTGCTTTTGAAAGAACCCCCCCCCAAAAAAAACCGGTAGTCTCCGTCTAATTCATCAACAGTTTCTGAGTGTAGATCACCATGGCAGACCCCCTGCTAAAAGATTGCGATAACAAAGGATAATCTGAAGCAAAATTTCCTGAAAATGCCCTGAAATGTGTTCATATCATAAAATATGATATTTTTCTATTCTAATTTTTTGCTCGGTTACCCTCAAAAACTGGTGTTGACCTTCATGTGAGTCCATAACTAACAGTCTATTTATATGATAATTCAATAACATACATTAATCAGCATTTACTATCAGTAAATGATATAAGCGAAATTTGGTGCAATATATTATGAAAAGCTGTGCAGTGTTTTAAGCTGATGAAGCTCACCAACTCAGTGTGAGCCAATTCAAGTTCTTTTAGTTATTTCTCAGTATAAGCCAGCTTATATCACAGTAGTCATAGATCTTAAGGAAATTTAAACAGTCCTCATTTTCACACTTGATGTTGTAGTCTAAATCGTATCATTTACTGACGTACAATGCAATTTTTGAATGTGCTTTTTGGCATTGATGTAAGCCGAAAATAACTCAATGTTTGATGAGTTATTGTTTGATAGCAGCATAAACTTTGGTTGGAGTTTCGTGAGGTATGGTACTTTGTTAGCTGAATGTGTTGCTCGACTGACCTTAAGAACCAGATTTGACTTACAAACAAAAGTGTATCATAAATATTTATCTGATACACGATGCCCCAAGCAGCTATTGAATGTTTGCTCTAGTGTCAAAGCTGATCCTCTCTCCTACTTTATCCTTGGATGATCCTGGATGATGGGACCAATAAAAAGACTCATATTGATAAAAGTTTAATTTGCTATCATTCGGAAGAGGATAATTACAACATCGGATCGAATACCTATTTTTTTTCGAATAAACCTTATTCTATTCGTTTCCAAACATTTTTTCGTGTAAGTTCTGCGTCACTTTAATAAGAGTGTGTGCTGGTATTCATTGCCTGAGTTTGATTAGTAATGCAATGTTGTTGGGTTGCTTTCTGTAGCTCTTACTTTTTGGATATCTCCTCAGATAAGAATCAAAGAGACAAAGGTCTTTGGACCTTGCGGTACATTCAATCTCTCCAAACGAGCAGGGATAATGGAATGCTCAGAAATTAATGGGAAACATTCAAAAGGGGCTCTAAAAAATAATTGATAAAAACCTGTAACTATCCTCTTTTCTTGGAACGGGAATTAAACATCCTGAGCTATGAGGCTTTTTATTGCTCTCATTTCCTTCACAATCGAAGCAACAAAATGTGTTGTTAGAAGGATATACTGGTGGAAGAGGACACAGTCAAGTATTGACTTCGTTTCGTGAGAGAACTGTAAGTTTTGTAATCCACACTAGTCTATGACCTGTTGCTTCGCTGAAGGTTATCATGAATGTACAACGACCAGCTTGGCTGATGGTCGCTACTGATAATGTGTATGACATGATAAGAAAGGAGAGGGGAGATAAGGTTAGGTGTTTAATAAGAGAGAATGGGGCTGAAACATGGAACCTAACCAAGAGACAGATCCGCAATTTGAAAACCATGCAACGCGCACATGAAAGAATTATGCTGAACCTCACATGGAGAGACCACCAGACAGCACAGCACACCCATAAAAGACAGGTATATCATAGATTCCATTAAAAGTCTCAAATGATAGTGGGCTGGCCATGTTGCAAGAATGGCAGACAATCGATGGACATCACAACTCACGATAAGGATCCTCCGAAATCACATGCGCAACTGAGGCCGGCAGAATACTAGATGGAGAGACGAGCTAGATGAATTCAGAAAGTACTGGCTCCGTGACGCCCATGATAGAGAAGTGTGGCGAAACCTGGGGAAAGTGTATGTCCAACGACGGACGTCGAAAGACTGATGATGATGATGATGAAGTGACAGGGGTAGAAAAGGAAGTTAGGTACATTGATAAGAAGGTAGAGTGATAAAGAGGAGACAAAATGATGAGCTAGTTTACTAAGGGAGTATGAAACAGAGAGGGGCGTATGGCTGCTACAGATACTGTATGTGTGACAGAAACAGTTCTTATCATACATATATATGATTGATTAGGTTAGCGTGACCTGTACTCAATATCGACTTATTGTACAAATATCTTTGACACATTTAATGATGCCAAATGATTTGAGAAGCGAAATCACAAATGTGTTCTTCAAATCATCTTGTCTGTAATGAGAAATTTGATAAATTGAAAATGTTAATTTAAGGCTATTTTCACAATTTGAACGCATCGAATCGAATTCTGAGGGAAAAGAATGAAAACGCGGGATTAAAGTAGGTAAAAAATACAGGTATATGAGAAAAAGGTATTTAAATACACGAATATAAAATACAAATAAATTGCTAAGCACCCACAGAGCGTATACGTCTGCCAAGGAAACTTCATTAACTAAAAGCTACATGTATATCAAGTTGGTGCAAAAGTAATTGCTGTTCTCCGTCATCAGTTTTAAACCTTAGAATACAATTTACCAATCAGAAATAAGGACCTTCAGGATGTACGCGTTACCACCAACTAAGAACAAGTCCATTTATTCAGGAAACAAAGAATTATGGGCCCAGGGACCTATTGTTTCTTTGAAGGCGTTTAGAGCCCCATCTCCCCACCCTTGCAGGGAGTGGTTGAAATGTTTGATTTGGTAGTCGGTCGGTGAAAGGACTGGTGAGTGAGCTGGGTGATATTAAGTTTTGTAGCCTTAGTCCGTTCGATTTCTGTTGAGTCATTCACGCAACATGTGGTCAGGTGTTTTCATCAGGATGAATTGTCCCTTTTCAATTGACCTATATTGGATGTAAACGTCAGAGTTCTTCGGTGAATTTTGTCAATTTCCTGGCAAAGCATCTCTGCAGAGATGGTTTTGCCATGATTCAAAAGCCAAACAGCGGTCATGATCTTTTTTTCGATGCCATATTTACTTAGGGAAGTGTTTCCGTGTATCACCTTTGTGTAGCCACTGGGCGGAACACTTTCGATTGTTGTACTAGATCCATTTTTATCACATGTGTCGATGCAATCAAGGAATGGATTTTTGTTGTGCAAACAGAAGCAAGAGCAGGTTTCGTTGGGGCGTTTTTCCCCATTGAGCTTGTGAGGCATCCATTTGTCGGGTTTATTTACTTTTCAAATTTCGTGCAAATGTCGAACAATTGTTGAATAATCAACGTTTAGTTCCTCTGCAGCCTTTCGATGTTTTTATTTTTATTTTTTCGTGGGTTGGCCCTCATTATGTGGATTTCGTCAATCAGAGATGGACGTCAACGACCTTCTTCATCTTCAAGGCTCTCGCCTCTGTTTCGAAATTCTTTTGATTATTGTTGAGCTGTACGTTCATTGATAGTCCCCTGGCCAAATACTTGGTTGATATTGCGAGCTGTCTTCGCTGGTTCACGTCTGATTTTGAACTTGTGAGGCGAGATTGTCCGAATTTGCTTCTTTTTTCATCCTTGATTTGACAACTTCAGATAAACTAGAATAAGTTGTGAAAAGAAATAGAGCAAAATTTACGCTTTGAAATGATACATCCAAGAACATAATTATAAAATAATTTATTCAACATTAAGCATCAATGTTTCAAATAGCAGAAACCACAATTATTTTTGAACCAACCAAATAGCTACAATGAGGGGGGCTTCATAAATTCCGATTTTTCTTTAATACTTCAGACTATTGTCTTGATGCATGAAAAATATTTTCCAATCGAAATTAAAAATCCTGCATCTGACTCAAAATTTGATCGATTCTTCCTTCGGCCACGGCCCATCCTTCCTTCGTCTATGGCCCACCCGTCAACGAAATGTTAAAATTCATTGAGATCTTTGGAGATATTGTGTGGACAACTTGACAAATATGGGTGAATGAATACAGAATTTAAAAAAAAATTTAAAATCGAGAGAATTCTTGGACTCGCCCCTAAATCTAATTTTCTTTATCCATGGCCCACCCTTCCGAAAAATTTAATAGGAAGTCATTGAAAACTTTTAGAGGTCTTGTGCGAAAAAAACATGAATGAAAACAAATGTATGGAAAAGTTCTGAAAATGTATCAAGTCGAAAAAAATTCCTTTATCCGCCCCATAATATTTCATTTTAAGTTGGAAGAAGACATTTTCCGTCTCAATTCGTTATGAATCTTCGACACAAATCTAATCAATTCTTCCAAACACTGTGTCCAAACCTCTAAAAAGATTCAATTGAAATTGATTAAAGACGTTTGGGGATATTGTGTGGACAGACAGACAGAAAGACAGACAGACATGAGTGAATACATATACCTCTTCCAACTTCGTTGGCAGTGATGAATAGAAAACATGTAAGCCAGCCAGATGGCCTCAGCGCGAGTCAGTTATACTAAGTAAATATCTGCAGCTTTATGGAGATCGAAACACGATACTCTTCAGATAATCAGATAAACTAAACTTTGACAGTTGATTTGAGAAGCTGAATGGTTCATAAAAGTCAATGCTTCTTAGACTGGTTCATAAAATTATTTGGGTGAATGAAACAAGTTGATTGAATAACGGGTGAAGAGAACTTGAAGGGTGAATGACTTGAATAACTCATATATTCATTTTTCAACAAAGTAATATTTATGGTAAACATAGACAATAAGAAAACATTTTTTCTAAAAATTCAGTTCCAAGTTCTTTACGTTGGCTCGAAAAATTCTAATGGTTTTTCTGCGTTCACTATTGTAACTCATGATTTTCTCTTTGTTTTTAGGATTTCAATAACATGTATAAAATAAATGCTTAAGAAATGTGTAAATATATGCTTTTTGTACTTGATACGAGATGTATTTTGTTTAAAATCATACAGAAGGGAGAATAAAACAAAGATAAAAAAACATGAAGAAATTTAGTTACGAGTGAATGGAATCCAGTGTATATAATGAACAAAGTGATTTATTCTGTTTCCCAGTCAGCAACAATGGACCCTTCCATTTAAATGGAATAATTTTGCTTTTAAATACATATCTTGTCCACCATTTGAAACACTGGAATCTCTTATTGAAACGAATCAAGTGGTTTCTTTCCTCAACATAATAATCCAATAGAAATTCCATTATAACTGGGAACTTTTTCACGGTGATCAACCCATCATCATCATCATCAGTAGCAGTAGCAGTGGCCATTTTACATCCGTCGTTGAGCATAGACCTTTTTAATTTTAGCCAGATCTCTCTACCACGGGCGGTGACGGCGACAGTACCTGCTGATCTTGTCAAAATCATCACACTATTTTTTTTTCTTCCGGTCGCAATTTCGCATATATTTTTGTAATAAAGACTTGAAGTTGAATGACACTGAAAGACACAAAGGCTTAAGCTGATCTTTTTAGACTTCTTGCCAAGGTTCTCAAATGTTTGCTTTCTTTGTGATCTCCCTAATCTGCTTCGGCCTTGCATGGATTTCATTCTTTGATCCGCTTCGGATTATGATTCAGTTCTCCTTATTCGTCTTACCTTTTTTGTTGTTGCTGTTGTTGTCAGTTCTTTGCTTGTCATTGTTGTTGGGTTGGTTCTGGTATTTTTATGGGTCCCTTCGATCATGCATCTTGTATGTCATCGGAGATATTTACCATTAAGTGATATTGATCGAAGTGCTTCCTTTCAAAGACAATCGATGTCAGTTGTTCTCGTTGGAGGCTAATGCATTTAAGGCAGCCAAGAGAGTGCACAGGTTTGGAAAAGAAAAGAAAGGCCCTTACTTATATATATATATATATATATATATATATATATATATATATATATATATATATATATATATACATATATATATATATATATATACATATATATATATATATATATATATATATAAATATATATAAATACATATATAAATACATATACATATATATATATATATATATATATATATAAATACATATATATATATATATATATATATATATATATATATATATATATATATATATATATATATATATTGGCACCAAGGAGTCCAAGGCTATTTCATTGTGTAATTAATTTTTGATAATTCAAGTATCCTTAATTCATTTTTTTTCAAACTCTCAATTCATCTCAAGTTGTTTTAATGTGTGATGATTGAACGTGAAGTCTTAAGAGTTTCTATGGCGCCATTTTTGTTGTTATGTCTTGATAGGAAGGTAAATCAATCAGAGAGATCATCCCGTTTAAGCGAAAACAAACAAACAAATATTAGCAAATAAATAAACAAAAAACATCGCATATAAGCTCACTACTTGGTATACCGGAGGCTGCTTAACTTAACAGTGAGAACATTGCTACATTGAAGCAGCTACCCTATCGGTGGTAGGTTCAATTCCTGCAGCAGCCCCATTCTCTTTAATTGTGTATCCTATTCACGTTCTGTGCTCAGATATACATTAACCATGTAATAACGTGAGATCATTTCAAATAAAAGTTTCTACGTAATATAACGCAAATTATAATCACAAAGTTAGGTAATTTTATAAGAGGATAGGAAGGTTGAGGGTAGAGAGTGAAGTTCAAATTGATTACAAAGAGGGTAGGAAAGGAGTGGAAAGAAAAGAAGTTAGGCAGTTTAATAAGAGTTTAGCCTGGAAAGGAGACTTATGGCTGCTACTGATACTATGTATGATTGATAAGTTCTCATCATCAATAGGATTAATTTCGAACTATTTCATCTTACAACGCTCTTGTTTTTACTAGGACTAATGGTGAAAAAACACTTGTCACATCCTTGTTGCTATTACAGTAGGGGTTCTCAAACCTGGATACGTATAACCATAGGGGTACACTATAGAAATTCTGTAGAATCGAACATCTACACACACACACACACACACACATATATATATATATATATATATATATATATATATATATATATATATATATATATATATATATATATATATATTCGTGCCCGTTTTACTTCCTTGTATTCTCTAGATGTGCTTAAAAAAAAAGAGAAAAACCGTCAATTCAGAATGAACTATGGACGAGTCTCTCTCCAAGAAATAAATGATTTTTCGTCAGAAGAAGCTAAGCTCATTCTTCTCATTAAAATGTAACATTAAATTTAGCTTGCCATCACAATCAATAGTTGAACGATCATGGAGTCGAAATTTGAAGTCGTGTAAAAAAATCTCCTGGAAGAATAAATATGGTCAGAATAAATTATACTTATGACATCCACAATAGAGTAAATAGAGTAAACATCTAAATTCTGCAGAATCTACGTGTTATTAATAAAAAAGACAAATGAAGCCCCTCATCAGAATACAACAACTTTTGATGGGGTCTGGTGGTGAACTGATGCCAATTTTCAAGTCAGTGGACAAATACACGTGCATAAAAGAAGGGATAGAACCCTTCAGCAGCTTTGGTGGCAATGGTCGTTCAATGAAACTACTAACAAATACGAAATTGCTATTGTCAGTTCTGTAGTATTCAATCATGTTACTGCATATTTTTGAAAAGGAGGTTACGCCAACGCAGCCGATTGGGCAAACGGGTGAACACGAAGAAAAGGTTTGAGAGCCCCCAGAAATTTATCAATTAGATTGAACTTTGGCATTTTTTTACTGCCTGACTCTTGATCTATCAGTGACACACCCAAGTCTCAAGATAGTACACATTTGAAATCTTCCTTTCGGATCGCCCGTCCCTCAAAGGCAGAAAATAAACAAAAAGCATCAAGCAAGATATTTCTGTCGTTAATATGCAAATTAAGGAAAAGTGGCGCCATATTGCGATTGAATTACTGGGTCTTTTAGAGTTTGGAACACTTGAAGAGGCAAGAATTGTGCGCAGCCTCGGCAACGACATACGGTCCGCCCCCCTCTTCCACCAGACTTCTTTTTCTCTCTTTGTCTTATGTATTCTCCTCGATTCTGTATACACACACACACTAACACATACAAAAACGCACATATACGTGTAGGCACGTGTACGTACGCATACGAATTCTCTGCGTGTGCATCTCTCTTTGTGTTTTATGTACGCTCGTCTTTTTTCCACACACATAAGTACACGTGTGCGCACAAACACATACAAAAATACACATTCTCTCTTTCTCTCTCTCTCTCTTCCTCTCTTTCTTTGCAGCTCTATCTTTCCTCGTGCATTATGGTAACTCCCCTTTTTACGCTCACATACGCACGCACATACACGAACGCACACATACAGCTTCCCTCGCGCTTCGTTTTCTCCTTTTCTCTTCTCTCTCTGTTTAACGTGCCCTCTATTTTGAACCCATCCCACGAACTTATTCCTCCTATCTCTCACTTTTTCTCTGATCAGTTTTCTTTCTTTTCTCTTTCTCTCTTTACCTCTTCCCCTCTATCTCTCTGTTCTATGTACACACCTTTATTACACCTTGCCACATACTGACTTCTCCTCCTTCTCTCTCTCTCTCTCTCTCTCTCTCTCTCTCTCTCTCTCTCTCTCATACATACCCACATGCACACGCGCAGATTGTATCAGTGACAAAGGTAGAAATAGCCCGCACCTATTTTCTCTCGATTTAACGCAGGTTACCGGGTAATTTTCTCCCATTCAAAATATTCGCTTGAAATAAAGATTTCTTTTTGGCCGATTCTAAATATGCCTTTTATTTCCCTCAATGCCATCAATTCATTTTTATCATTAACTCCAATTTAGTATCTGTGATTTCCCAACAAGAGGTGCAGCGTGGCCAAACGGTACGAATTCGAACTCCCTCTGGGACAGTTTGAGTTTACTTTGTACTACTGCCGTTGGCAAAGTCATGAATCTATCTCTCCCTCCTACTAAGGCTAAAATAGTACAGTTGGAAATGAGTGACGCCACTCTATTTGCTTGTTGCATTCGAATCTATTTTTCATATCGAAAACAATGATCTCAGGGAAACTTGTGATATGTGAACTCCAAACAGGGACGATTGAAGCCATAGCCAGCGTGAGGGCATAGAAAATTTTCTTAATACTGTGAGAATAGAATTTCCATGTGAAGATCAAGGTTATCGTATATACTTGTGTATAAGGCGAGTTTTAAACCAAAATTTCAAGAGAGAAAATGGGAATCGGTCTATATTGGCTAATAGTTTAAATTTAAAGTCCTTGCACGATGGGAAGGTTTGCTCTCATATCCATCTTACTATCTTTTTTATCTCTTAAAATTATTCTTAGTGTTGCTCTTTTCATCGACCTTTGTGTGACTGAGTTTGTTTTCAATTGATTTAGTTATTTTCTATGTTTCACAACCGTACGTCATACCTGGTATTATACATTCATTGTACACTTTATGTACTAAGCATATCAAGCTCTTATGCAGCACATCAAGTGTTTTATGTATCAGGCTAGATATGTATGGTGCCAAAGACTCATTATTAATCCAGTCTTTCCCGACCCATCAAACTGGGGCTGGGCTTATATGGCGACTACTCTACACCAACGTCTCTGAAGCATCGAATTTCTGCGATCAACTAATCAGATGTGGCTGCGATGTCCCATGCAGAGACCGATATGAATGCACCGATGCTCAGTTGTGGTGGACTGAGCTTTGCCTCTGTCGAGGAACTTGCTGAAGAAATAGATTGTGTATGTGAACATGACAAGAGGAATAAGTTACGATCGAATAAAATGATATTTTGAACGAAAGATTTGAACAAAAATCATTCGTCTGTTCACGTGACTCTTTTTCTTTATGGATTCAGCATACTTTTAAAGGGTTTACTCCCAATTCTGATACTTTTGTCAGTACTTGCGTGATTTTATCTCTACAGCTAGACTATTGATGCAGATGACAAAATTAGATACAGATTTGAGAAACGGTAGTCAAAATGTTTATCATGGTTGACTATGCTTCCTTAATCTAATTTTAAAAAATTGATTTCTCCGAAGCTTTTTCTTATTTGGTTTCCTGTTTTGTCTTTCAGTGGCGATGGCCCGGCTACGTGTTTGTTATGTACCGTCTGGGTATTTCCCTGTTCACCGTGACAAGCCTGATCGACTACCTGCTGATGACGTCACAAAACTCGGAGTTAGAACACAACATCTTCGTCTACCTGACCACGTGGACTTATCTGTTGCTGGTCGTCTATGCCATCACGTCTGCTGCAACCGCTGCCTATTTTTATTGGCAACGACAGATACGCAAGTTCGATCCCTCCTGGATCCCTGCCTCTAAATTCACGTCGGTGACCAACCTGTTGGCTGCTAGTCCGAGTCTACACACCACCAGCTCTGGTTTTGTCCTCACCCCCATTACCCCAGCAGCTTCGGCTGCCCCTCCCCCTCCAATTAGAAAAGAAAGCGAAGAGATTCTCACCTCCATCCCGAAGGTACCCAGACGAGATCGAGACTCCAAGACCCGTTCGAAATTAGTCTTCGAAAGCGATCCCAGGTGTATGATTATACCACCGCCACCCGAGTTCGACACGGGTAGCTACACGAAAGTACCACCCGAGTTCGAAACTTGTAGCTACACGAAGGTACCTAGCGAGCCGGAAGTCGAGACTCGTTATTACAAAGAAACAGATAAGCGGACGTTGTCCAAGACTGGCCATCGAGAACAAGACGAGTTCAGGTACTCCCTGACCAGTCCAATGACCAGCAGACCACCTACACCAACACCGAATCAAACGCCGGTCAGGACTCATGTGTTCTCGACTGAATCCCACCACGAACCGTTGTCGTTTATGAACCCTACCTTCAGCCGCGACCAGGTGTCTACCCCGTGGTACTTCCAGTTGTGTTGGTTGCTGTATGAGGTCCTCTTTGTCGCTGCCATATTGGTTTCGTTGGCTTATGTAAGCGCCATTTTCCCGAATCTGAAAGATAGTCAATGGCAGTACCACGGGGTGTCCCTGGCCGACCTGAGTGTCCATTGTATAAACTCCCTTCTTCTTTTGCTTGAGGTGTTCGTTTGCGCTTACCCTGTACGACTCCTACATGCCATCTACCCGATCCTCTACGCTTGTGTATATACAGTGTTCAGCCTAGCTTACTGGTCGTGCAACACCGACGGGAACGTGCTCTATCCGGGTGTTCTAGACTGGAACCACCCGGGTTTGAGCGCAGCTTTCGTCGCCTTATTGGTCTGTCTTATCATTCCGGCGTTCCATCTCATTCATTTTGTTCTTTATCGGCTACGATTATTCATGTACAAAAAAATCTATAAGGAAGATTATCTTTTTGCTCTCTGAAAAGGGAAACATTTTCAACGGTGTCTATAACTTTGAGGAGAAGAGTCGTCAACATCCAAACTTTTGTTCAAACAATCCAATCTCATCTTTGATGTTAACACAACGTTTCAGGCGACCTATCCTACGACATTATTCAGGAGTAACATGTAATATTTGTTAGGAAAGAGAGTTTCTTTTTCGGGTCTCTTTCTCTGGTGATTCAGAGCAAGGGAAAAAACTAAACTCACTGCACTGAAGAGATAAGAAAAAGGGACTCTCACCTTACAGATATTGCATATCACGCCTGAAGAAGTTCGTTGAATAAATCGGCCAAAACGTTGTGTTCACTGTGTACTGTTTCGAGCAAATGATTGAAATTTCCACAGGTCAGACTAATTCATTTCATGTTCTCAGGAATTCTCGAAGAATGTACAACAAAATGTTTGTGAGCACTTCTTTTGGAGAACCTGGAATATTCGTTGGAAAAAAAGAATTCGTTTTTCCAGTTTTTTGTGTGAACAACAAATACTACTTCATCTAGAATCTATGGCAGTGGTTCTCAAACTTTACTGTGCAATGGCACACCAAGAAAAATAATTGGCCTACGCGGCACACTAACTCTTTACTCCATTAAAATATGAATACATGTTTTATTGTTACTGCATCTACATAGCAGTAAACTTTGGAGTTGTGACAAATTAATGAATGTGAATCTACGGCAAAAATGAAAGGAATTAGACGAAAACAATTCAGTCGTCTATGAACCAAACTTTTGTATCGACAGCATACTGAATTACCCCTTTTCCCTTTCATCTGCCTCTAGAAAGATTCAAGTCTCACAAAAACTAGTGATAAAGCCACAAGATTAGCAACACAGTGGTGAAGGCAGGACAGACGTAATAGCTGTATTGAAACTAGAGAGATAGCTGCCGCCCGTTATTGTGACAGGTACACAGTTTGAGGACCACGGCTCTGGACTCTAGGATGAACCTAAATCTATGTATATATCTGGATTATCTACAGTGGGTGATAGAAACCTATATGTAGATTTACCTTGTCATTCGGCTGCTGTCGTGGCTTTCTTGGTTTGTTTTATAATCCGCTATCCTATCAGCTGCCATTGTTTCTCTACAAAAGAATTTATAAAGAAGATAATCTTTTCGCTCTGTGAAACAGGGTTGCCATTTGGTATTTTTCCAAGACCAACGGTGAGTACATTCGGTGCTGAACAAATCTATTTGGTACCGGAAAGAGAGATTTCATACTGGAGGACATTTTTTACAGAATTATAGCAATCCCTCACGACATGAATGATATAATACGACCTAAATATACATAAACTATAGATAAAATATATTTTAATCGATTCTTCTTGCAGGCTAAGTTCGATGATGGAACTTAAGTTATCCGATTATTTTGGTACTGGAGCTACGTAATTTGATCCCAAATCCATTCAAATTTCGTCTGATGATGGATTTCAAGTTATTTGATTATTTTGGCACTGAAGCTACTTAATTTGATCCCAAATCTATTTAAATTTAGTCTGATGATGGATTTCAAGTTACTTGATTAATTTGGTACTGAAGGTACTCAATTTTAATCCAAGACCATACATATTTGGTCTTGAACCGTAAAAGACATTTGGAAACCATGTTTTGAAAAGAGGTGGGGAAATAATTTTCAATGGGCTATGACGGATTATTTATGACCCAGGTTCCGAGACTGAGCATTAAGAAGGCTCGACTTGACCTTGTGCCACCCTCAACCCACCCACCGTCGAGTAGAATAAAAACGACGTTAAGTCACGTTAAATAACTTAACAACATCGTACTCTGTTTAATGTACTCCATGTATAACATCAAAGTACTGAAATACCACCCAAAACACTCACGCGAACACTTTTTCTTTGTTTTAGAGATCTTTTCTCCTCCTAGCCCCAAGGCTTAAGTCTTCCCAGCTTACTGGTTAATCTGTCACTATCTATCGGTCGTACTAATGCAATAAGAGGGAATTGGACGCAGACTAATATTTGCATGATTATTTTTTGTAAATAGTGAATTCTATGGTCCGGCATATACTGTAATTTTACACGCAAAAACAAGCACATGAATGAATATGTCTCTATATATTTGGGTGCTCATTGTATTTGCTGAACAATAAATAGGATTCCTATGAATTGATATTTTTGGATTATTCCACACTAACTTATCCCGGACAGGTCGAACCTTGATTTGGGCCCAAGAAATGATTAATTCATGATATTCCTCGTTTATAGATCGAGCCCTGATTTAAGCCTCCAAGAGATTTCATCTGCGATATCCCTAGTGTATAGGTCGGTCCTCAACTTGAGTCAAAGATATCATTCAGTTATGATATCCTTCGTGCATAGGTCGAGGCCGATTTCGAAAGTAATAGAAAAACAAATTAGATGAAAAAAATTATCACGTTTTTTTTATGTTATATAATATTGCACGTATTTTTACTGCAATTGTATCTACGTCCTATGAACTGACGGACGGGTGAGTCTGATGCCCTGTTCAAAAAAGGCAAAATGATTATCATTTATAATTACAATATTTTACATTGAAACATGGTTCGAGGAAATTGTTTTCTATTTTGTTAAACTATCTATTCACATCAATTAAGAAACAATATCGTTATAATACAATAGTGTTTTTGTATAGTTCGTTATGTATAAGATGTTTTTTAAATAGTAACATGAAGGATGATATAAACAACAGAAAATTGTAAATACTTGATGAAAATATGATCCATTTGAGGCCATAACATTTTTCTATCTATCCTCTACTGATAATAAGCAATGTCTATAAGATCTTCTGGTTTAGTTGTCACAAATTCACTGAACACACTAATTATGGCTTACCTATTATTGAACATTTTAACACGGATATGAAGTTCAAAATGCTTTAAAACATGATAATCTGTAGAAGAAAATGTTAGATAGAAATGGAAGATACTGAAATATTTCATGGCCAATTCCTCTGAGTTCTGGAGCATTTCGTTTAGTTTACGTGGGATTCGGTTTTGTATCTTCTATACTGCCTTGAAATAACGTGTCTTTAGGGAATCTTTTTATGAAAACATGTCAATACCCTGGTAGACAGCAAAATGTACGAAAAGCAGTTCTTCGCTGAGAAAGATAGAAACGTTTTAGGAAAATGGAATTATGAGATCAGCAGAAAGATAACAAAAGATATTGGAACAAAACGGTTAATTTGTTGTTAAAGGTAATGTAGTAAATAAAAAAAAATGTCTTTGTTTATTACCTAATAACCCGTACCAACTTTTTACGTTAACCAATAGAATTACTTTAGTTTGCTCACGAAATATTGATGACTGACCTTCATCCTTTATGTCATAATATATATATATATATATATATATATATATATATATATATATATATATTAGCTTTCCGAAAGTTCACTTATGCCAAGTTGAGAAGCGAAAATAGCGTTCAGTGTTTGTTCTGTAGCGAGCCGTTACAGAGACAACATACATTTTCTCCCACACTTCCCGATCCCCAGTCTTCTACCCATTCAACCACAAAAAACTTCAATGACTGAGCCTAGCATATAATCATCACTATTTTTTGAGTCTGGGAACACTTGAAAAATTTCTTTCATCAATTTATATTCATTGCTTCTTTATTTTGCACCGTTTCGGCTCAAGAGAGATTTTTTGGAAAGCTGCACTTTTGGATTGCAGAGGAAACCTATATATATATATATATATATATATATATATATATGTGTGTGTGTGTGTGTGTGTGTGTGTGTGAGTGTGTGTGTGTGTGTGTGTGTTTGTGTGTGTTTATATATATATATGTACATATATATGTATATACACATATGCATGCTTATATATATGTGTGTGTGTGTGTGTTTATATATATATGTGTGTATACACATATGCATGCTTATATATATATGTTTGTGTGTGTGTTTAAATATATATGTGTATATACACATATGTATGCTTATATATATGTATGTGTGTGTGTGTATGTGTGTGCTTGCTTTGAGTGGGTATGTGGGTGTATGTGGGTGTTTAGATCTAAATTGAGAAAATTAATGATTTGTTTCAAATTGCCTTCTGTTTGTATCGTTTAATGTATGTATATCAGTTATTTTTACCTATCGATAATCAGGTATAGAACCTTTGTATGTTAAGATATCAAAAGTCATTTGTTTGACTCTGACATATACAGAGACTGAGTCTGTGAATTCAGATATAATTTTACAAGAAACCTTTTTTTTCATTTATTTTTTTTTTTTTTGATAATTTATATCCCGTGACGGATTATCTACCACCCAGGCCCCTTAGCAAGGCTTTGTCCCACTTTTTGTTGAATAGAAATGAAGCCAAGTTACGTTAAATAACTCATATCGTTGTACTATGTATAACGAACTAAATATATAATATGTATGTAAAAGTACTGAAATATCATCCAAAATGTGTACACTTAATTAAACCATTTCTTTGATCTCAGGCTCACCCCCTTTTGGGTTCCCATGCTTAAGCCTACTCAGCCTAATGGTTAATCCGCCACTGTTTATATTTTCCATGTATCTGTGTCTCTTCACCCTCTCTGACGTCTCCACATTTGTATTAGTGTTCCAGATTTGTATGTAAATGAAGATAATAAACTATTTATGAATCAATGAGTAGTAAGATTCTTCTTTTGTTTGTAAATCGTTTGCCGCAGTTGATAGTGAGGAGTAGACATCCATCCTTCCCAACTGTATTCTCCAAATGAGCTGCGCAGAATCTCAAGAATGGAACCTTTGGTAAGCCAATTGAGAAACGAATGTTACTCTGGGTCACACTTGAAATATATCCCTATTTCCATGGATATCCGCTGCAACTTTCCAGAGGGGACCCGGTGAAAAAGGGTGTATTTAAAATATATCTTCGTGGCAACCTTGTTTCCAGTGAAGAATATTACCATATTTCTCTATGGGTACATCAAGTTAAGGTAACATAAAACAGTAAAATGTCATTATCCCTCATTGACTATAATGTTCCAACTTTCAAACCCCCTGTCACCTAAGATGGGGAAGCCTAATTCTGGGAAAAGGATGCAAATGCCAGGTATAATGAGAATTAAAAGGCGAACAAAAAATATTCAGGAACTTCGATTGAATAAAACTAGACTGGATTGTGTTATGGCTTCTGGTGGGGAAATCAATCAAAAAAATATTGATAATATGTTGAGTTGGGGTCCATGGATAATATAGTGGTTGGCACGTCCAGGATTCGATTCCTGGTATAACGGAAAGTGTTGAAAACTCTCCCTTAGTGCATATCCCCATGTGCACTCAGCAGATAATTGAGTACACTGTAGGTTGTATGATTAGGGTGGGGGTATCTCTTTGATGAACATAGGAATAAATCTTTATCTCGACCAGACTCTTGCAAGGGTCACTTAGCTGATGCCTGCAACTGAAGTCGGGACTTCGTCACCTGTCGCTCACACTCCATGTGAAGTTGTTTATTAAAAGACGCGACACTTAGTTGAGATGGTGTTACTTGCAAAAAACTCGGTTTTTTATGAGGCAGGTTTTACTTACCTTGTACTATTGGCTAGATAGTACACTACAATTCGGGTCTTGCGCTAGACTAAACTAAACTTGGTGGCCGATTTTGTTGTCCTTGGCATCAGAATGTTGAAGTCCTTGGTCTTCATTCACCCGCGTAATACTGCAAAATATCTGATAAGCTATGACGCCTCTATCATTAATTTATATTCCCCTACCGTGATTTGAACTCATGACCAATCTGATTACCAAGAAGCTGTCTTACTGATTGAACAAAATTGATAGATTTTAGATGTTATCGAAAATGTAACAGATACGAACTGGTTTCTTTCATTCTAAGAAATGAACACGTTTATATAAAAACTATATATTTTCATAATTTTTCATTTAATTTATGTACAATACAAAAACTGAAGTAACCATCTCCTGTCGGTATAGATGTTGGAGTGGGGTTTGACCTTGCAGCAGGCAGTCTTGTTGGCAGCTATTTACTTTTTTGTTTTTCTATCAAGGCCTAACTTTGACTGCCACTCTACAACAGTGAGTAAACAGCGTAGATCGGAATTGAAAAATAATGTCCCGGCGAGACTCGAACTTCTATCCCTTTTCGAGAAGCCTGATAAACAAAC